>OW964557.2:45803851-46403851 GCA_943138885.2 Tholera decimalis
ACTTTATACTTAAGGTTTTTTTTTCCGTCAAATAAATATACGTATTATATTATATTATTATAGTTACTACGGAACCCTTAATGGGCGAGTCTGACTCGCACTTGGCCAATTATTTATATTTTTAAATGTTTTTTTTATAGGCATATTTAAAAATAGTGGTCATGATCATTATTAATTTGCATAAAAAATTATAAATGGTCTAAAATAAAATTATAGTAGGTCAAACATGTTTAGCTAGGATGAAAACAGCATGCAAAATTCAAATTTTTCACAAACGGGCAAGGAATTTTTAGATATAAACTCTATAGGTATCTTTTTTATTCGTTGATTGTATTAACAAATGACACGTTGCTGTTTATTATTTAAATATCACGATATCCAAGATAGATAAGATATAAAAAAATAGTAGCCCACCGGTATCGGGAATAGCTGTCGGTGGTCAGGGCTCCAGAGAGAGGAACCTCCTAACAATACGCGCCATGCCTAGGAGTACCGCTTTCTGAAGCAAGCCCTTGATCCAGCTGCCTAACGAGAGCTTCCTAAGGTATTGGTCGAGGCTCTTGGCTATTATACCATTGGCTGAGACAACTATCGGTACAATGATTACCGAGATCACATTCCATATGTCGAAAATCTCGTGCGCCAAGTCGATATACTTGATTTCCTTATCTTTCTCAGCTTTCACGAGGTTCTCGTCATGCAGGATGGAAATGTCCACAATCATGGCACGCCTCTCGATTCGGTTCACCACTACTATATCAGGCTTATTGGCTACAATAGTCCTGTCAGTGATGATGGACCGATCCCAGTATAATGTGATATGTCTATTATCGAGAACTGAGTCGGGCACATACCTATAGTACGGCACTTCCGATTCAACAAGAGAATATTTCAGAGCAAGTTGCTGATGAATTATCTTGGCTGCAAGGTTGTGCCTGTGCAAGTACTCTCCATTAGCAAGACGAGAACAACCAGAGATAATGTGGCCGATTAATTCACCCGGATAGTGAAATGCCCGACATATGTCATCCATGCCATTCACAATAAATTTCCGGTAGTTATTCGTCATGATAACTTCGTTCTTAATCGCACAGACAAAACCTTCGGTTTCCCCAAAGAGGTCACCAAAGCGCAACCAAGCTACGGACACCACTTGGTCTACGTCGGACCCTTACTCTACCATATCCCCCTGCGATCGTTAGTGTCTAGCACTGAAGGTTTGCGCCAGTTCTCATTAGCCAAGGAGAGCAAAGTAAGTCCCGGTTTGAGTCAAATTATTTAGATGTTTTTATTATTAGAAGTATATTTCCTTAAATAAGAAAAATATGCTAATGAGGTCAAAATGAGGTGGATTTGTTCTTTTGTCCAAACTGTTTAGCACTATAATTGATAATTTATGACAGAAATGAGCACATACATCATCATCATCATCATATATTTCTGATAAATTATAGGTAATTAGTTATAGATCGGTAGTTACTAATATCAATTTTCTCTCCTTTTTCTAATAGCGGCTTCATCACTACATAGTATAAAACAAAGTCGCTTCCCTGTCTGTCTGTCCCTATGTATGCTTAGATCTTAAAAACTCCGCAACGGATTTTGATGCGGGTTTTTTAAATAGATAGAGTGATTCCTGAGGAAGTTTTAGTGTATAATAAGTTAAGGTTTTGTGTAGATTGAATGAAATACGACGATATTACTTCAACATACTGGAAAGAATCAACCCTATCGGGAGCTTTAATCGAAAACGCTCCAAAACCTTTTGAGTTATAAAAATACAATGTATGGCGGGATTGTTTCTCTTTTATAGATCTACCAAAAAGTTGGCGATGGCATATGTCTATCTCCCAAGAATAACCCATAATAACCATTTTTTTTTTCAATGAAATTGTTTTGAGCTAGACAGAATTACTACAAAGGGTTTTAGTTTTACAATGGGCGGTCTAATCACTAAAAGCAATCTATTACAAATAACCTTTAATTCTTAGTAAGACTTACGTGAACACAAGTTTGTGTTCGTCGATGTAGGCTATGGTGGTGACGCAGCGCATATGAGCGCGGTAACTGTTCAGCAGCAGCGGCAGCGGCTGGTCGCGCACGCGGCGCTTGGCGCGGCCCTCGATGCGGTCACGCCACAGGAACGGGAACAGCAGGCGAAGCCGCGGCATGCTTATATGGACCTTCAGCAAATCATCGTCATTATAGGCCTACAGTTTAATTAGGATGGGGTCAGACGTAGCTGGGCGTTACAGGATGGGTCCTTAACACGCACCACACCCTCCCGCATTGCGTGGTTACGTCAGACACCACAGCTTTTCTCTTTCCAATTACTTATTGCTTCTGAAGAATTTCCTGAATGTCTATTTGCTGACTATCTACACCAATATTAGAAAGATTTAAGGGTAAACACAAAAACTGCTGGACTACCTATCTTATTAACATTTTCTTCAAGTAACATAGGCTACTTTAATTTCGCTGAAAAAAACCTCTTCACGAGTGCGAAGCCACGAGCAGAAGCTACATATTCCTATAATTAAATATATTCGGACGCTAAAGTACCTTAATAAACGTTTTACAGTAGAGCTTTCGGATTTATTTAAAGAGATGCGATCATTTTCTAGCAGGACTAACCGTCTCGTTGATGAGGTAATTAGTCAGGAGCCACACTTTAATGTATCCCATCGTAGTGCCAGTGAACAGGAACTCGTTGTTCTCATCGGTGGCGAAGGCCGACACGTAGTCCCCCGCCATGTGGATGGCCTGGAACGAGCCTTGGTAGCCTCCTGCTGAATGGTCCGACCAGCACTGCACCTGACCGTTCTCGAGCGCAAGTAAAAGGGCAGCTAGAGCAAAAAAGATCTATGTAAATATGTGCCTGACAAAATAGCAAGATATGTGTATAAAAGGTTTTGGATTATCTGACCAACATGCATGTGCTGTGGCCGCGTCTTCAGGAAGATCGCAGCATGCACGGCGAGGTGACGCATCTTACGTTCGCGCGGCGGCTCCGTCATGGTTGCCTGGCGGCGCGCTATCGCCTTCTTGATGGCTGCCTCTGAGTCCACGACGTCACGAACACCTGCAGTTCTGGAAGCATGCAACTTATGATATACACCTAAGCAGACATGGGGCATGACACAAGAGTGATGCAGTAATCAGTTTTCGTAAAAACAACAAATGGTTCGTTTTCCACCAGGAAAACTATTTATATTGTCTACTTATATATAGGTAGTTGTTCCCGATCTAGCTGTTTAGCAGAATTAGTATATATGGGGCAACGATTTTTAAATTAATTTACTAACAAGTACGAGCCATACTATTGAGTTTTGCCAGCTCGACACACGATTTAGTTTTCCAGTATAGTCTACAGAATAAACTTGCAATAGATTATACTAAAAAACTAAATAGTGAGATGAGCTACACGATTGCTGTCAAAAACTTGCACTGACTGGACAGGTCTGCTCGAATAAGTGTGGGTCTTTCCAGTCTTTCCACAAGAGTCCATTTCTGACTCGTTGAAACTATTAATACTATAGATATATCACGGCACTATCTTTATACTTTATGTAGCCTATCCAAAAGTATTTGGTATCGTTCATCAAATAGTTCGGACTCCTTATAGTTCTATGTTGAGCTTCACGATAACTGACAAATGGTTGCACTGTTTTGACAGTTCCATTCTAACCCAGAACTCTTTGTACGGACTTCAAACAGACTTTTATCTCTGAGTTTCTTTCTGTCAGTTAAGAAAATAAATACCAAATGTTTAAATATAAAAAAATCGTGTAAGATTGGTATTTGTAAACAAATCGGTAATTAAATATCATTAATCACTGTAGCGAAATCTATCTTGCAACACACACAATGACGACTACTCATAAAAATCCTGTATCGCACAAGCAAAGTTTACCGCTCTTCTAGCCTGCAAAACACCCGATCACAAGATCAGTTTCAGTTGCCCACTAGGCAAAAATACCTGATTGGTCGGAGGATCCTTCCTTTTCAAAGGAGATGGCAGAAATTTCTACCCTGTTCCACGCATCTCTAAATCACTATCATGTATCTATATGGGTCTCACCCAGGCTTGCGGATGATGGACCCTTTCCTCGTCTTCTCATGTGAGTCCGCGTGCGTCGACTTCTGGAGCTCGCGCTTGTTGTACACCATCTTGATGCGGAGCATCGGGTCCGTGCATGAGAAACGCCTGGAACACAATCAGAATAAAAAATCATATATTTGGCAATGCATATCCATGTTTATAAAAACTATACACGCGAGTGAAACCGCTGTATAATCGCAATTTCTCGAAGAAAGATCTAAGTAAAACGGCATGGTCTATGATATCGGAATCCTTTGGGATGGATCTGCTAAATACCAACTGGACGCGCTTGAGTCTATCGAGAAGCAGGCCAAAAGACTCATTGGCAACGATGCACTGGTCGAATCAAAGCTCCAGAGCCTTGAACATCGACGACGAGTTGCAAGTCTATCGGTTTTCTATCGGTTACATTTCGGGGAGTGTGCGATGGAATTACACAATTTAATTCCAACAAGCCCGTTCCATCATCGGACTACGAGACAAACGGCGAAGCGCCATCGTTACATGGTGGACATCCCACCCATACGCACCAAACGTTTTGGGAATACCTTCATTGTGCGTACGGCTAAGGAGTGGAATTCCCTGCCGGAGTCTGTGTTTCCCGATAGCTATAACCTAGGAGTCTTTAAGTCAAGAGTGAATAGGTTACTTTTAGGTAAGCGTGCTCCATCTTCGACCACATCATCACTTACCATCAGGTGAGATGGTGGTCAAACGCGAACCTATTCTAAATAAATAAAAAAAAAAAAAAAAAAAAAAAAAATCCCTCATATAATACTCGTATTTACTATACTTTCACAACATACATAACAGGGAAATTATTTATTGTAATCGTTCACCGACTGCGATCTAGGCACATGCCGCTGAATAACTATAGATTTTAAGTGAAAAAACAATAAAAAAATCTAACAGTGATTTGCAGGGTAAGTTGGTCTATCATATTTTATACAGAATGTGTCAGATTTCGGCCTGCCAGAAGGGAGTTGCTTAGGGAGTCGCGTAAGGGTACCTACGTCATGGTAACTTGGTTACCTGTAAGGCTGACCGGTCTCCAGCTTCCACAGTACCATTTCGGAGTTGTAGCTGGTGGTGGCCAGAGTGAGGGGTGGTCGCACAGCGGCTGCCAGCACGTCGTCTGTGTGTCGAGTCTCCCAGCTCTTACCAGTCGTCGACATGCCAGTGTCCTCGAATTCTACTACATGACGGTTCCAACCAGTTGCCAGAATCCTGTAAATATTATTCAGAAGTATGAATATGCTATAACTCATGATTGCTTTATTGATGAATACGAATACCTCTCGAATAACCTTTGAACATCTATTATGTACTAATATTATAAAGCGAAAAGGTTTGTTTGTTTGTTTGTTTGAACGCGCTAATCTTAAAAAGCACTAGGCGGATTTGGATGAAATTTGATATGGAAGTAGTTTGAGGCTTGAGGAAGGTTATAGGTTACTTTTTACTCGACAGCAAACGAAGGAGGTACTTCGATAATAAATAAGTACATTAGAATATAAAAATACGTAAGTACAAGTTGTTTATTATATAGATTGGAGATATTTAGCAGTGAGTAGATAAAGTATGGGTAAGAATATTCTCTTGTTACACATAAATTTTTTAAACGTCATTATTCTGCAATCATTTTTCCATATTCAGTTTATCGTGATGTCCCAGTAAACCACACACAAACTTCACAATAAAAATAGTCACCGATCAAGGAAGGAAAGTTATGAAGCAGCAGATGACTCACATCCATCCATCATACCTATCTTTCGTTCTACCCGTAGACGGATGCTCACATGCTCGGAAAAGCTCACCTGCCTTCCACCCAGAAGCATCCAGTGACCTCACACATGTGCTCGATATACATATGTCTAATGCATACACCCGTATTAAAGTTCCACACCTGGTACAACAAAAGAAAAAGTAGATGTACTGATTTTATTTACGGTTACTTATTATCTGTCCATCCGTCTGACCCAGAGAGTATTTTCAAATCAGTGGTCTGACCCTTTTTCACACGTACGGATAGAGATATCGGCCTGAAATGTATATCTGCAGAAACTGGGGTCGATATGGTCTCTTTCAGCTGTTTTAGCTTTCTCAATGTTTCAAATAGTAATATTATCTCAATTAAAAAAATTAATCGCCTCAGACTGTTACCTACAAGGTTCCCATGTAATTGAACAGTACAGATTGTACGCATTCAAAAGAGACTTTGACCTCGGATTCGGTGTTTATTTTCAGGGATGAAATTATTCAATTGAATTTATTAAACTCCGGCCTCATCTAGTTTAATTTTACGAAAGAAATTACGTGTAAAAGTGATATTTAATAACCAATTTGCGAAATAAAGATAATTTATCATTTATGAGTTAAAAAATTATGACCACTCTTTTGTAAATATTTTACGTTTAATAAAATATACTTAAATGGAAGAGTGAATATCATCAAACCTTGAGCTCGCCATTCCTGGCCCCCGTTACTAGCAGCAGGAAGCCAGGGTCCAGGCAAGAGGCAGTGATCTCGATCGGGATCTCCTCGCCATGCAGCATCCTCACATGCGCGTCGCGAATTAGTACATTACGTTTTCCTGCTCCGCAAAGTAAGGTGGGCGTTACGTTTGTTAACGGGTCTTCTATTTTTTTGATTATGGCTATATATTATCAAGTTGGACTCGAGTTTACGTATGAATAAAATGTCACCTAAATGAAAATAACTTGAATCACTTGCCAGTAATAGGATTCCAGTTGATGATGATGCTATCCATGCCGCAAGTAATGATAATCTTGAACAGCGGATTATAGAGGATTTGAGAGACAGCACGTGAGTGTGTGAAACCATCGGTGTGGAGAGGGTTCAGCTTCTCGTCCAGCACCACGGTGGCTATCTTCATGCAGGCCAGGATGAACTCGCGAGTGGCAGGGTTGTACACGGCAGAAATAGGCGTACGCTCGCCCACAATAGCCGGAATGTCGATGTAGGTCTACCGTAGAACACGGATGAGCAATCAGTTCAGATAGATCGATGAGAATAAATAGATTTTCAACTAGAATAAAAGCGTTTGGTACGTGTAGCACATAGAATTATCAAACTGATTACAAAAAAAAACAGTTCAAAATCCCTTACTTGTGTGCATGCTTGACTCTGAACATCCCACACTTTGATAGTTCTATCTCTAGATAGCGAGTAGATCGTCTGTCCCTTGTTCTGTAGCACGAGACAGGTGATGCCAGCATGGTGCCCAATAAATATTGCACTGGCCTTGGACGGCACGAAGGCGTTCCACACTCGGACCACGCAATCCGGACCTCCTGTCACCACCACATGCCTCTCCTCATCAAACGCAAAGCATTGAATACCCTGAACAAATATGAATTCTATGTTAATGACAAAAATACGCAATCTATAATAACGACTACTATAGACAGACATAAGTTCTTTTACTGTCTTTTTTCGGGAGGAGAATCATCAAATGAGTACTCCCAATCTGGTTGGAGCAGAAAGGAGTGTCAGACTTCTGCTGACTAATGTTTGTGCGTTTCGGGGTCGCGGTATTTCGTTAGAATATTCACGCAACCTGGACTTTATGGTACTGATCGTTGGGGGAGAGTTAAAGAAGACGATTATGCGAACTAGGTCTACGGGGAAGAAGGTATGGGTTCCACAATAATTACAGTTAACTTGCCTTTTCAACTCTGAACATGTTATGTGTTTTGGAGCCATGTATGTCGCGGATAAGCAGTGAGTCATAGCATGTTGCGCAGGAGACCACGCAGCTCAGGGACTTGTAGTACGACACCTGGCGCACCCACTCCGTGTGCATACGGTGCATTTCCACCAGGTGCAGCTTTGGTAGCAAGTGAGGCTGCAATCATAAGTAGAGTGCTCGCAAAAAACAAGCTGGTGGAGTGAAAACGCTTGAGGAATAACATAAAATAATCAGCCTATAAAGCTCCCAGCTGGGATACAGGCTTCCTTTCTATGAGAGGGAAATGGGCCGTAGCCTACCATGCGGGCTCATGCGAGTTGGTGGACGTCGCATACCTTTGAATTTTCGGTCCTCGTCCGGTGTCCTTCACCGTTACAAGAGCAATGATAATGATGTTGAAAATAACACAAAGTAATATGCCAGCCTGGATTGACAACCACGACAAACGACTTGAGGAATAATTTTGAAAAATTACTTCATTAATGTGCTAGCCTGGGTTCAAGCCCGCGACCTATAACTTGAAATATAATTTGGAAAAATGACACTCTTCATCATTTACGTCCAATGGATATACTAAATCAATCCGCAGTTGCCGGTAGATTAAAATTATGACGTGAATTAGATGATCACCCGTTTCTGCAGGTCTATGTGTCGCAGCGTCTGCGTGGCTCGGCCGGGCTCGTTCTGGAAGGGCCCGCGCAGCACCGGGGAGAACAGCAGCAGGCGGATGTTGCCGCCCACGTCACCACAGATTAGAATGCACTTCTCTTGTAAATCTTTGCTAAAGTGATAGTGCATCGTGCAAATCTGTGAAGTTTACCAGTTAGAGAAACAACAAAACAGTAAGTTCGTACTTGCACTACAATTTATTATTGCCTGCGAAATAGCCAAAAGTAGACAGACAGTTTATCAACTTACTTTTTTTTCTCTTGTGGGTGCAGAAACAGATCAGCTGCCACTGTTACCGCCAATTGGGCTATATTGTATTTATTAACGTTAATCTCTGTCTAGCTGTGTAGTGTACTGCTGTTTTCCACAATCCACAGGCGACATTTTAGGTAGCGATTTTTTATCGGTTTGCTCTTTAGTACAACACCAGTTAAACCGTTATCACATAGCTAAAGTTCAACAGTAATCACACAGTAACGTTTTTCTCACCATATACTCCCAGCTGGTGATGACAATCTTTAAAGTGAAGGTCTTGGCGGTACAGTCGTAGAAGCGAAGGTCGCGCTCCGTGGAGCTGGTCACGATGATGTTCACGTCCGGCATGCACACCATGTCCGTCACCCACGTGGAGCGGACCTTCAGGTGGGCTGAGGGAGTCATAAGGTCCAAGCTTCAGGATCAAGAGTTGGTCTTTAGCAAGCATACCAGGTTACAGACGTATGTATATGAGCGACCCGGCCGGCATGGCATAGTCTCATTCTGCTAATTCACACAAAACCTTAATACAGTCAAACCTTCCTCATGAATTTGTTTTTTTTTTTTATTAAAAATAGGTTCGCGTTTGACCACCATCTCACCTGATGGTAAGCAACGATATGGCCGAAGATGGAGCACGCTTACCTAAAAGTAACCAATCACTCTTGACTTAAATACTCCTAGGTTATAGCTATCGGGAAACACAGACTCCGGCAAGGAATTCCACTCCTTAGTCGTACGCACAATGAAGGTATTCCCAAAACGTTTAGTGCGTATGGGTGGGATGTCCACCATGTAACGATGGCACTTCGCCGTTTGTCTCGTAGCACGATGATGGAACGGGCTTGGAGGAATTAGATTGTGTAATTCCATCGCACACTCCCGGAAATGTAACCGATAGAAAACCGATAGACTTGCAACTCGTCGTCGATGTTCAAGGCTCTGGAGCTTTGACTCGACCAGTGCATCGTTGCCAATGAGTCTCTTGGCCCGCTTCACCCTATCCATGAAAAACTATTCAGCAGTTTTTGATTTCATTGCGGCCATACGGACAGACGCGGCGGCGCGGCACGGCGGCGGTGCGACGGGGTGACTGTAAATATTGTATGTAAAGGGGTGTTAGTAGATTTTTGAAAACCCGTAAGATTGTGCAAACGTCTTCTTAAGCTGTCTAGGTATATACAATACTCTCTGTGAACAGATAATTTGAAATTAATTTTACCATATTATACAATTAATACCATCCGAAACATTAAACTGAATAGGTACTCAAAATAGTACTAACGGCTTGAGGAGTAAGCAGTCCTCAGCAGCTTCATGTCGAGGGACCACCAATTGATCATGCCGTCGCGACTCGCCGTTATGTATGTTCCTTGCATCGGATCCGTCATGCGATTCTGTGACATACACACAGTCATATTACCAAAGTCACAACTCAATTATACTTACGGCAGATACAACTTTTTTATTCCATCAAGTTAACAGTTTCACACAAGTCCTTTTGTCCTTCCATGCACGGTTAATTCTTGCTTTAAAGGCTGACGGAACAAATTTGTAAAGGAACACAGAAGCCGGCAGATTTCCAGACCACTGCGCAAACCGAATCGTCGTTTCGTATTCACACAAATGTTTGACAGATTTATCCCCACTAGAAATGACAGTTAAGCTATATTAAAAGTTAAGCTAGTTAGCTAGTTTTAAACTGAAGGACCTTATCTAAATCCGGACTGAATGTTATCCTAGATATTGGATGCCTGTGTTGTGAGCGTATGACGACCGGTAGGCCCATGATGGGCGGCTGTAGGGACTCTCGCTGGTTCTCCGCGTCTTCGCCGAAGTAGCCCAGGATCAAATGGGACACCACCTCCTCCCAGTCCACCTCCCCAGTGCGGCTTGTATTCACCTGATCGAGTAATCGAACACATTTCATGTTCAGCACGTATCATCAAAATTAGGATGGGTTCTGAGACAGGTATAAAATCCCCGTCTCTGAGGCGGTAGGGCCTCAGGGTGGAGATCAGGTTCCGGGTCATATTAAATTAAAATTATTATACTTTTTAACGTCCAACATAGTTATTTTTATAACAAGGCATAACTATTTATAAATTCTCTAAAAAACAGATTGTAAACTTGTTTAAATATAATACTAAACAATAAAATTCTCCATGAATCTTAAAAAATTAATAATTTCAAATAAAATCTACCAAGGGGTAGATTTTGTTTCATAGAAGCAACCTGTGTCCACATTCATGGCGGTACTTTTAAAAATATTTTATTATTCAATATTAGTGTTACAATTCAGAAGCATTTTATTTCTTAATCGAGTATGGTTCAAGCCCAATGAATTCGATAAATATATAATGATCTACAAAACGTGTAATTTATAGTTAATTAATTAATGCGTGTCCTGATTTCACTCATTTCTGTTATTCCTTTCTGTTAGGTCATATTTTTATTGTCTTTATGGTAGTTTATCAACATTATTTTACTGTAACATTATTCACTTAACTGTCCTACTCATTTACGAATAAAAAACGTTCGGCCATTTTGTTGATCATACGGTGTCGAGATTTTTGTGGTGCAGTGATTATTCGACAATTGAGAGTTACATTTTACTGTGAGACATTTAAAGCATTGGTAAGTACTTTTATTGTTTTATAACTCAGCTTAGAATAAATGGGTAATGGTGCAATTGCTATAAAAAAAAAAACGATTCGTAAAAGAGTAAGAATTGATACTGCGAAAGACATTTTTTTAGGTTAGACATAAGCAATTCATTCATATATGTTATCATACCGGTTACTTTTTTCTGTGACGTAACAGATGTGAACGGTTAAGGTTTGTTCACATTGTCGTCAAATAAAACTACATTTTAATCATACCTACCCCACTTCTTTCTTATTTTTATATTAATAATTTTGTGAAGATAATCTTCACGAAATGACAATTTGGATAAATTCGATCAAAATGTCTCCAGACAATATAAATCGTGAAAAATGTATTTTATCGATGTGCAATCAACGATTTATTGGTGGCGTCATGAATATAATGTAACTAGTACTCTCGCGGGGCTTCGCTCCCGTGGATTCTATCACGGTAAAAACATAACTCTCCTTTTTTGCAGTCGGGTAAAAAGTAGCCTATAACCTTTCTCAAGCTTCAAGCTATTTCCATACCAAATTTCATCCAAATCCACCCAGTACTTTCGAAGATTAGCGCGTTCAAGCAAACAAACAAACTAACAAACTTTTCCGCTTTATAATATTAGTATAGATTTAAGGTACACACCCACGTGTGTCAGCTGTACCTTTAAACTAGGGATTTTGGATTACCTACTGCTCATGAGCAGTAGAAAGTCAGTTAAGTTTCCTTTTAAAACCCAAATTACACTTGATAGGTGATTTGACAGAGCTGCTTGGATCAGCCTTCCAGAAATAGAGGGTTGGAATGTACTTATTATTATTTTGCACTTTGATTTACGTTTAACGAAACTCACTGTGTATTTGTGCTGAAATGAAACTGCATGAAAAAAACTGGTTAAAATTGTAAACTGATTACGATAATTAAACTAATTTATCACGAAATTTGGTGTTTTGTTAAAATCTTACTAATCCCGTCACGTTTATGCACCCAGACCAAAGAGATATAACTTTTATAGATCCTATTCAACTTTGCTTGAGACAAGAGGTAAATAAAAACTGTATTTAATTTAAAACTTATATTTATTTTTTTATTCCAAGAGAATTAGAATACACAATTTATAGGAACTACAAAACTTATAGCATATTTTTTATTTAAGTTTATAAATTTTAATATTTGTTTGCATTTTATCTCAAGCCATTTTGAATAGGATAGAGAAGGATATTTTATTTTTATGATAACTTCTAATTTTCTATAAAAAGTATGTGATTATAAACTGGCCCTAATAATTCCTCTCTGTTACAACAAAATCGTTTTCCTATCTGTTTCATATCCGTAACTTACAATTATTTTGAATATGACCCTTCCGCTACTTGTAATTACTCAAATCATCCTGACTCCTATTAAATTTGTTTAAGTTTATTTTTACCCGACTGCAAAGGAAGGGTTATGTTTTTCGCGCGTATCTTGTATGTATGTATGTTTGTAATATTCTTTATTAGGTACCTCATATCTCCAGAACCGCTGAACGGATTCACATAATTGAGGTATCGTTAGATTTGTCTTAGCAGCCCAAGTGTTCTTAGATATGTGACATTTGAAAAAAATTAAACATGGCGGCTGTGCGAAGCCATTATACATGATGAAAAAAATTTTTGTCATCAGAACTACATACAGCTGCCAATTTTCATTACGATACGACCCTTGGCAGATGGTTAAATTATGTAGTTACTTTAGATTTCATTACATAGTTAGTTACATACAGGTCGACCTAATAAAAGCATGTTAAAAATCTGGACTTCACTTTCTGAATCCGGTGGAGTGCCAATGTGACACGACCGGGAAAACTAAAAAATAGTTAATTAATATTTTAACTAAGCGGACCCATCCCATTAAAAAAATATGTTCAATTGGGTCCCGCCTGCTTAACACTATTTAAAATAAAAATCTGCTTGTTTCTTGCATTTCAGTTGAGCAGTCGGGTATTTTAGATTTTTTAAATAACTTTTTTTTATGTTTATTTGTTTGTGTGTATTTTGTTTGTGATTGGCAGTAAATACGACTCTACATGATTTCATTCCAACTCCATCTTTGTGAACATCTTAAACACACCTACTTTCATAAAGAGTATATTAAAGTCCTCGTCGTCGTAGTCCACATCCAACAAAGTCTTCAGAGTAGTTCTAAATTGTAGTCTCGTCATTTTGTGTTCGTATGCCTCTTGAAAAGCTTCCTTTATCCTCTCCATGTCGCTCATGCTGCAGCGCTCGTGCAGCGCCGCGTTGCGCCAGCGCAGGCGCGCCGCCACCGTCGCACTGTCCTCGGTCTTCACCGACACCATACTCAACGACCTCCCTTCACTTTCTTGTGCCATTATTTCAAATACAACTCTAACACAATGGATGGAAAACTTTGATTAGGTTTCACAAATAAGTAGGTATAATAAAATTATGATTTGTTTCACTCAACAAAATATCTCGTCTAGCAATGTGTGGTAGTGTCAGTGATTGAAATAGTCATTGTCATCCTATCATCAAGAATGTAGTCGTTCCAAGAACAATATGGCCAGATATTAACAAAAAGTTTTACTAAGAAAAAATTGTATTTTTATTTATTTCCTTCAAAATAACACGGCCGAAGGCCAATTATCTACATTACTAAACTCATCTCATAGTACTTCAGGCATATAGACAAGATCTTCTTCCATTCATCCGTAAACACGTCACAGTCAGGTTTGGCATGCCATCCAAGCCAAGAGAGCGTCAAGTGTATTACATTCTCTTTGGAGAGCGTCATCCGTGAGGTTCATGCAATGTTGTTTTATTTAATTATGTTTTTGTTTTATTTAATTAAGTTTTTCTTGTGTTAATTTCACTTCGCTTTTGGAATGATTTTAATAGAGTAAAGAAGAATATTACATTAATATATTTAGTAATGAGGATGTCGTCCTGCAAGCTAAGGAAGTCTGTTATCTTCGACTTGTCAAGTCTAAAGTTGCAAAATTCACAGAATTGATTAGAGAATCGATTACAAAAATAAAACACTTATCTATAGTTATAATAAATATAATTCAAAATCTATCAAAAGAACATTATAAAACTGCATAAAGCTATAAAAAGATATTAAAGTTATAAGATTATAAAACATAATAATGTTGTAAAATGTAGTTTAAAATATAATTATGTATCAAATTGATATGATTTTGTTTGTCACTCAAAGGTTGTGGCAAATATTGGAGTTCCATTTTACCCTCACATCGTTAATACTGCGACTGTTCCACCACAGCGCGGACACAACTCAAACCGTCCGCCAAAAACATAACCCTTCCTTTGCAGTCGGGTAATTAAAAAGACAATTCATATATCGTTTTTCAGATTTGTCTCAAACGCAGCTTTGCACGCAGCTTGCAGCTAACGTGTTGATAGGATTTGTAAGCACAGACAGACAGAGTAGTAAAGCATTCATGCTTGAAACATACTGCAGCACCTAATGGTGCACGGTGAGGCTCTGCTCTATACAGTGTGCTTTATCATCTGTTCGGAAGACATACCACCGTTTAAATCGGCAGCACTACAACAATGTTTCCTTTCGTACCAGCGTAGAAGGCTGCCTGGAGTGAGGAGAGTAAGTGGGCCGCCTGGACAGCCTAGATTATGTTGAAGGCCTGGATTGGGTGGAGTACGTAGAAGACCGAGAGAGCGTAGACTGCCTCGACTGGGTCGAGTATGTCGATTGCCTGGAGAACGTGGAATGCCTAGACCTAGTGCCTAGTGCAGAGTACTCCGAGGGCCTGCAGTAAGTTGACTGCGCTCGATGCGCCTGCAGAGTCTCTTCATCAAAGTGCATCTTCTTGGGTTTCTCCCGCAGCCGCACCTGCCGCAACAGCTCGGGCGTGGGGGGGCGGCGCGCCGGCTGCGTTGACGCCAAGCGGACGTGCTTGTACAGTGGGATCTGCAAGGGGTCATAAACAATATAATAAATATATAAAATATATTTTTATAAGAAATGTGAATGTTTTTTTAATGTACCAATATTTGATCCGTTTTTTTTTTTCATTGAAATGTTCTAAATAATTCTGTGTCATTGACTTAATTTAGCTCCTAGTTGTTAAAACTATGCATGCTATGGTCTCCTATGAGTGAAGGAGTACTCCTTCAAGATACTTTATTATTTAGAGCCTGTACGTTCATGATTTGTTGGAAATCTATTGCCTACCACTTCGATTATTGCGCTCCATGTAAGTCCCATTTGTGCATTTTTGTGAAATATCAGTACTCAATTGCATGAAATACAAACATCTTACAAAATGAGGCAGTGTCTTCCTGTGACCTCCACGGATATAGCAAGTTGTACTGACCTTAGGAAGCGAGACGTTGAGCTGGATACTATTTTCTTGGTCGGGACGTATCGGCAGCGAGCAATATTTTCCCAGCAGTGGTTCTTCAGGCAGTTCGCCAAACGTGTTGTGTTGCAGCTCGTGCTCAGTAATGTCACCCAGCTTGTCCTCTTCCTTCTGGCCTGGCACGAAGCGTGACATTTCTCCACCACGCCAAACCTGTATACCACTCATTTCAAAATCACTAGAAAAACACATACGATACTGCATGGGACTTAGTCCAAACTTCCACTAATGAGAACAATGCCACTGAATACTCAGACGGTAAAAATAGAATAGGATGGCTTTTTAATATATCTACAGTCTACACTATGTGGTGACATTTAGGGGAGGCATAATTATGTATTCATGAATTTCCCAAAGTTCAAAATAAGGACCTTGAGGGTAGTAAAGCTGGCGACTTTTTGAACGTCTGGTGGGAAGCGCGTGACGTCCAGGCTCCACGGCACGAAGCTGCCCAGCGTCTGCAGGTACTCGCCCGACAGTCGCCACACGCGCACACTGTAGTCTGCACTCCCACTGCCAAAAGCCACAGTGACCGTCGAATAAACAGAGGCAGCAGGAAGGTAAAAACTATTCAATCTACAGAAAAGTTTGAACAGTACGGTCATATTCAAAAGTTAGGAATTAAAAAGGAAAAAGTTTTCGAACAAACTCAACAGCGACAAAGACGCTTTTTTTGCGGTCGACTTTGAAAACACCTTGTTACTTTTTCAATTTTTTTTTGTCATGTTGTTAAAATTATGTTAAAAAGTATTTTTTATTTAATTTTGTTTATTTTTTCTATACAGCTTCTGTCTGCGGTTTTCCTCGCGTGAAAAGCTTATTATCGCTTTATATTTATGGCTGAAAAGTATCCTATGCCCTTTCCTAAAATCTAATCATATCTCTGTACCTTCCGTCAAAATCGATTTACTGGTTTAAGGCTCGAGCAGACCAGATGCGTATGCGTGACTACGACGTAACCACGTCGTACTCACGCGCGTAGTTACGGCGTGACCCGATGTCACACCGGGTTACGCATACGTCTACGCTTACGCTTACGCAATCGAGCTGAGTACGCAACGCAGGCCCATTGCGTGCCCGGCTGCGGCAGCCATATTTACTGATTTTGAAGCTTATGTTGTGCACGATGTCTGACGAAGATTGGGTATATGGACCTAGTAGTTCATCTGACGAGGAAGAAGCAATATTACTACTATTGTGCCAGAATACTTCTGCGTGTGCAAAAAGTAAATGGGTCCATGATATAAATGAAAGAAGAGAAACACATAGTGAATATCATAACCTTGGCCGTGAACTCGAATCGTATGAGGATCGCTTTTACTTGTTTTCCACATGTCAAGAAGTTTTTTTGAAGAATTGCATGATTTAGTGAAACCACATATATTTAAACTGGACACCAACTACAGAAAGGCAGTTGCAACAAGAGAAAGACTAGCAATTTTTTTAAGGTAAATTTTACTTTTTCGTTTTAAAATCAAATAACAAATTGTCAGATAAAACCAAATAAGAAACAAAAAATATGATCATTTACACAACTCTTAAACAACTAATATATAAAAGAAATGAAAGTACCTAATAAAAATAATATCTAATGTTGAAATTGAATATGCTTCCTATTCTGAATCATACTTATACTTATTATGATTGCTGGAATCGTCAAAACTATTGCGACTCATTCGAATTGTGATTCGTTAGATCTATGGCTAGAAAGACGTCGTCATCTTGAGGTGATTCATGAGAAGTTCCTTCCGCTATCAACACAGGTTGCATCGATTGTTGATCTTCTGTTATGAAAATGGTTTCAGTAGATCCGTAAGACATTACAGAATAAGCAGGTGATAGGTACATTAGCCGACGTGACGTGAAAGTGTAACAGAAAGTGTTACATTCGCATTTATAATATTAGTAGGAATCCGACACAGAACAAACCATGCACTTCACGTAACACAGTGTAAAGACTTACGTAAATACGAATTTTAATTCGTCGATGTAGGCGATGGTGGTGACGGAGCGCAGGTGCGCGCGGTAGCTGTTCAGCAGCAGCGGCAGCGGCTGGTCGCGCGCGCGGCGCTTGGCGCGGCCCGCCACGCGGTCGCGCCACAGGAATGGGAACTGCAGCCGCAGCCGTGGCATGCTTATGTGGACCTATGCCACAGTAGTAACTTTTACTACTCACTTTAATTATTATAAAGCATAAACTTTATAGCGATACCTCCATTTGGTCAATTGGTCAGTAACTTATTTCAAAATGGCAGAATTAATAAATTAAATTCATCTATTCCATATCAAACTAATACTACAGAAAAAAACAAATTGTCCAACCTTGCATACAGTATGCAATGCTCGCAGCACTGCATACTGCATGCAAGATCCCTGCCGTAAATATATGCCAATGCAAGCAAACCACATTCAACACGGTTTCGCCCCTCCGCGGAGCATCCTCAGGAGATGTTGATTCGCAGACTGCTGCGCGCTGTGCGCTAGCTATTTTTCTGTAGTTGCATGAAATGAATAGAAGCCCACCTGGTCGTTCACGAGGAAGTTGGTCATGAGCCATACTTTGACATATCCCATAACAGTACCAGTGAAGAGGTAACCGTTATCGACATCCGTGGCGAAGGATGAGACATAATCGTCTGCCATGTGGGTGGCCTGGAACGAGCCCAGGTAACCTCCGGCTGAGTGGTCCGACCAGCACTGCACGCAGCCACTGTCCAACGCCAGCAGGAGGGAAGCTGGAACATGCAATACACGTAGACGTACAACGCATATTTCATAGGCCTGTATATACAACATGTATCGTAACTGACGCACACCCTCAAACACCCCAGTTAGAAAATTATGTTATTATTACATACTTTGAATTTTTAGTTTTACTTGTTTAAACAGTTTTTTTTAAACTTTAACTTACTCTAAATCAGTTAAATTTTTCTGTTATGTGCACTGAATGACGGAATTTATATAAATCTGCATTTAAAAAAATACTACTTTAATTGACGGTCCATAGTTAGTTTGTTTTTACTATACAGCGAAAGTGTAATTTGTAATTTACGTAGATTTAATTGTTTTGGGATAAAAATTATCGATATTAAAAATGATAAAAATTGATGCAGTAAACGATTCTGAACAAACTAATTTCAGGATGTGCATTAATTATGTTACATGTATATGCGGGCTTATAAAATCGTCGATTGTCTTATTACGAATTTACGATGTTATTTCGTGGACAAAAGTGTCTTGAAAAAATACGTGCCCTATCCTATAATAAAACAATAAATATTCTTAAAAACTGCTTAAGATTGAGAAGGAATATCGTATAGTCAAAGACCATACAGCCTCATAGTAGATACTGACCGACCCTCGTGTGCTGCGGGCGCGTGTCCAGGAAGATCATGGCTTGCGCGGCCCGCTGCCGGGGCGTGACGAGTGCGCGGGGGGCTGCGCCCCCGGCTGCCACGGCCAGGGACCGCACCGCCGCTTTCTTGATGGCCGCCTCTGGATCCAGCACGTTATCTGCAGCTGACGTACTAAGGAAAAAAGGAAGTTACGGTGCGCCGCAAACCGTACACGACGAGAGTGCACCTGTTGGAGTCGCATCGCAACGTCCAAGGCGTTTGTGGTGCTAGTACTTACTTGTTTCTTGAACCTCGTTATGGCAGCTGAATACTTTTGGGCATTATACGGCGTAGCGTTCCATCGCTTCCGCGACCAAGTGTCACACGAGCGCACTAGTGCTTATAGGAAGTATTCATAACATAGGTTTAAGTTGCTATTTACTACTAAGTTAGTATAATTAAAATATAATGTAAATTTTAATAAAATATAATGTAACTTTGTAAAATATTTATCTATGGGCTATAGATGCCTGATAATAAATGATTAATTATACCTATTAGTAGGTATTATTAAAGACAACAGGTATTACACAAATGTTAACACTCACTTAGGTTTCCGGATGGTAGACGTCAAAGGAGAAACCTTGCCGCTCTTGGAGCTTGAAGCGGCGGGAAGCTTGGTCTCAGCAAACAAGCTGTTTGCTTTGAAGCGCAGAGTTGGCTCCGCGCAATAAAATCGTCTGTATGGTACATGAGTAATAAGAATAATCCTGGAGACTTATATTGATTATT
This sequence comes from Tholera decimalis, assembly GCA_943138885.2. Lineage (NCBI taxonomy): Eukaryota > Metazoa > Arthropoda > Insecta > Lepidoptera > Noctuidae > Tholera > Tholera decimalis. Next base: position 45,823,759 of record OW964557.2, read on the forward strand.
TACTGATTGCTCATGGCTTAAATTGTTAAACTAGTTACCTGTAAGGCTGACCAGTTTCAAGCTTCCATATCACAAGCTCCGTGTTGTAGTTGACTGTGGCCAGCGTGAGCGGGGCTCGCACAGCGGCTGCCAGCACATCGTCCGTGTGTCGAGTTTCCCAGCTCTTGCCGGTCGTCGACATGCCGGTGTCCTCGAATTCCACCACATGGCGGTTCCAACCTACTGCAATGATTCTAACCCAATTTTTTTTTTAAATAATTTTAAAGGGTTTTATTATTAAACAAAATAATTAATCTTATACATTTAAATAAAAATCTATTATCAATCTATGCGATTTTATTTTTCCCTCAAATATATATTAGCGTAATTTGTCCTTTCTTTTCATATTTAGCATACTTCTCTCCATGTTATGACGAACAAAAACACTAATCTGCTGTTTATTTCAAAACAAATTCTTGCAAGTGTTACGATGCGAAACCTTACACGGTGCGTGACTATCACAGAAATCTTAGATTTCTGTGGTGACTATACACCGACTGAATAAAACATTATTTTAACGAAGTTAACTCTTTATAACTTCGTTATAAGCTCATCAGCTCACCTGTTTTCCACCCAGAAGCAGCTAGTGACTTCGCACATGTGTTCGATAGCCATGACTCTCAGACATACGCCCGTATTGAAGTTCCACACCTAAACCATATGGTGGCAGCATTATTCAACGTGTCATAATCAGAAAGCAAGAACAAAGAGCTATGTTATTAGAGATAAATTTTCTGCGATTAAAAATCACTTTTACACAGTAGTGACGATTAATAAATATATATTAGTAGTAGTGATTTGCCGGTTCTGGCGCACCAATCCCGTGGCTCACCGGTTCTGGCGCAATCGCGGTCCAGGGCGTTTCAAACCTAAAAAAAAAAAAAAAAAAAAAAAAAAAAAAAAAAAAAAAGGTTTTGGGGTCCGCTGATCACGTTTCTGCAATCCGTTTTCGCGTAAGATGCATGGTTCCGGAGATACAGAAATCAATTAACAACAATCTGTTTCATTTCCGGTGACCCGAAACCCTCATTATCGACTTTCATTGTTCGCCTTTTCTTATCTATTGTCCGTGCGTCCGGCCGCTCACCCTCATTAGGATTGCATTGACGTATGCATGTATTACTCATTGTTACTGCTACTGCTATTGTATACTTTTATTGTTCATAAACCATTGCTTACTTTGCTATTCGGGGTCATCAAAACGGAATCAATAAAACACATGCGTCATTAACAAATTTTATTTTTATCTACAAAATATGAGCGGAACATCTCATCCACTAAAATATCGTTGTACAGTGTGTTCCCTGTAAATATGTTTGTAAAACTATGCATTGAACATCCCTGAAACTTATATAGCAAATACATTAAGCAATATTCACCACAAACTGAAGTCCAATCATTCTGAATCCTATCAATACTCCAGCCCCATCTTTTACAATTCCTTTTCAAAAACTCGAGATGATATCGCGCAGGTGTTCGCCCATAAGAATCAAAATATTGACCGATGCCATTCGTATCAATATGTACAGCTACCCAGTGTGAACCTGGCTTATCATCCGCATCCAAATTGCATATTATATACGTTGGTGCATGGGTATACATAGGGAGTCTATTAGCAGCATAAACATTATTTTCTAGACTGGGATGAATCTTTTTCAGATGTTTTTGTACTTCTAGTGTATCCATGATATAGCATATTATTACACTACCAATCTATTCAATGGTTGTCATAGGAATGTTCAATTATAGTGATTTGTAAATATTAAATCGCATTATTTTGTAGCACTCACAAAACAGGTTGATGCCAGCAATGTGAGATAAGTTTGTTGACTCATAGAGTTACTATCAGTTTCCGGAGGAACGTGAGATAATTTTGGTGATTCATAGAGTTACAATCAGTTTCGTTGTATTTAGGAATTTGTTTTAGATAAGAATGGTGCTATATAAGATCCTACCATTGCAATCATGCAGTCAGTCTATGGTCGTTTGACCGCAGTGGATTGTATACGTCTACCAATACTACGTTTGTGTTACTTCAACGCATCAATGGCCATGGAGGTAAGTGTTTATTCTATTGACAAACTTACTTGTATTCTTGTTGTTGTTTCCTAACGTGTGTGATTAAGTGTAAACAAATTGATATTAACATGATAACTGTCTTGTTGCAGAAATCATTCAACTTCGATGAAAATACCTATAAACAGTATTACTACTCACCGCTCTCCCCTCAACATGAAGAAGAGAACGATGACATCGTTATTAATAACACATGTGATGGTGGAAAAAGGAAATCACAACCGATTGATCATTTTTTTGAAGTGGCACCAAAAATAAAAAAGAAGAAACTGTTATCGTCAACCGTGGCACGAGCCGCTAGAGATGGTGTATCATACATTTCTAGTAATTCTGACGACGGAGACCAAGCGACGCATCTCATTAAAATTGAAATGTACGATATGAAGAAGCTATGTAAGATTCCAACTACTGATCATTGGAAACACGCTACCACGAGGATTAAATATTATGTAAAGAATAATAAGGATAGCATCTACGACAGCACAAACGGGCTCGTATACAACATTACAAAGACAATAGCAGAAAGTGAAAAAGTTAAAAAATACTTTTTTAACAATGACACCCATTAGTTGATTAGTGAATGTGATTCTGTTTACTTAAATTACTTCTGTGTACTCATTAGATTCTACCTGACTTTCTAATCCTTTGCTAGACTCTATGTAATGAACATTATTTGAAATTGGGTATCGGTTTGTCTACCAACACTTAACTGTTACTTACTGTGCTACCTAATTTCTTCTTTGCTATAAAGATGGAAAACTTCAGTGAAGTGTGTACCAGTGCTTTCTTTTCCGCACCCATGGAAGAGAATATGGAACTATTCATCAACGAATTCGATCAGGAGCTGCCTAAAGTTTGTGATGAAATGGAGAAGTGTGAACTGTTTGATTCATCGTATGATGATGAGTTGTATAATCACTGTGCGATGGTTGAAACAGCGTTGATGTAAGTATTAGAAGTACAAACTCAATAAGAAAGATTATTGTTGTATTGTTTTATTTTAAGATTTGTCTAATAATTTTCTTGCTGTTTTGTTACAGTCAACCACAAGTTGGAAGAGGTATCAAACGAGGTATCACTACTGACGAAAATAAGGTTCCCAAGAAAGCAAAATTTGATGAAGGAGCTTCTACATCATCGACTGAAACAAATAACGTGGACAACAATAAGGTGGAATGTGACACATGTCATGTTTTTATTAATAAAAGGTATCTAACTAACCATTTAAAAAGCAATGTTCACAAAAATAATCTTTTAAAATCACATAATTCACTAGCAAATGTTACAGTTGTTGAAACCGCTTTTGGCAACCGAATTTTAACATATAGAATTAATAGTAAAACAATTCAATCGGGGCAATATTTTGAAACACCGGAATCGTTTTTAAATTCATTAAAAATTGATATCTTATTTTTAATCAATGAATGTATTCAACAACATACAATTTTTAAAATAAACTTCATATTGCATGCTGATTTCATACAACAAACTAAAGATATTAAAAATACATTTGATTTTCAAACGTTTAATTATATAATTTGTCAGGGTGATGACTTAAATATATTTTTTTCATCATTAATAGACACTGTTGTTGGTAAAATTTGTCAATTTGAAAAAAAAGATAGTGGTTGGAGTCTTAATCAAATTAAATACATAGATATGAATGTTAACAAATTCAACCCCTTACGTGGTAGTTCATATATCGATCTTCCTCAGGATATTAAATTAAAAAAAGCTGTAATCAATGTTAAAAATAATGATAATATGTGTTTCAAATGGGCATTACTCTCCGGTTTATATCCTGTATGTAAAAGTGTAGATCGCGTAACATCATACGCAATTCATGAAAATAAACTAAAATTTACTGGTATTTCTTTTCCGGTTAAAATTGTAGATATATCAAAAGTAGAGAAATTAAACAATATTAGTATAAATGTTTTTGGTTTAGAGTATAATAAAGAAAAAAAGTGTAATTCAGTTGTAGGTCCTTTATATTTAACAAAATGTCGTACACCTAATCATATCAACCTACTATATTTATCGAATGGTACTAACAATCATTACTGTTATATTAAAAAGTTATCGCGGTTAGTTAGCTCACAAATCTCAAGTAATCATCACGCAGTTTATATATGCGATTCATGTTTACTTCATTTCCCATCAGAGGAAAGACTTAATAACCATCAACAATATGATTGCGCTCACATTTGTACGGAATTACCAAACGGTAAGGATTCCAAAAAGGATTGGTTCGGTAAAGCAACATCAAATAATAAAATAAAATTTGATAAATTCGTGAAAAAGTTGGAAATGCCTTTTGTGGTTTATGCAGACTTTGAAGCATTTTTGAACCCAATAGAATCATGTAGTAACGATCCATCCAAGCCTAGTACAATTAATATTCAAAAACATGAAGTGTATAGTTTCGGATATTACATTAAATGTTCATATGATGACAGATTATCAAAATATGAGACGTATAGTGGGCCAAACTGTGCACAAGTGTTTATGAATCGCCTTTGTGAAGATGTGAAAACAATAGTTAAAAAAAATTGTTTCCAAAAATGTCCCGTTCCATTATCAGATGAAGATAAAATTAAAATTTCAAATTCAAACATTTGTCATATTTGTGAAACTCAGTTAAATGAAGATCCTTTTTACGATTTTGATTGGTACACTGGCAGTTTTAGGGGTGTTGCGCATCAAGTGTGTAGTTCTAAGTACAGAACCCCTCGTTATGTTCCAATATTTTTACATAACCTCGGTCACTACGATGCTCATTTTATTGTCCATGCATTAAACCTCGATGATGGCAAAGTTGAAGTTATTCCACAAAATAAAGAACGATACATATCATTTTCAAAACAGTTAACAATAAATAATCAACCTGTAAGTTTAAGATTCGTAGATTCATTGAAATTTTTATCATGTAGTTTAGATCAGCTAGCTAAAAATCTTAATGACGATCAGTTTAAAGAACTAAAAAGAAACTATCCTATTAATGAAGATTTTTTACGTTTAAGACGGAAAGGTATTTATCCTTATGAATTTATGCGTAATAGTGATTGCTTGAAACATCCGTCACTTCCTGATCAACACCAGTTTTATAGTTCACTCACAGATTCAAATATTTCAAACGATGATTATAATCATGCAAAAGATATTTGGCAACATTTTAAGTGTAGTAGTATGTCTGATTATTCCGATTTGTATTTAAAAACTGATGTTTTACTTTTGACCGATATATTCGAAAACTTCAGAAAGCTTTGTATTAAAACTTATGGATTAGATCCTGCCCATTACTATACTGCTCCAGGTTTAAGTTGGGATGCAATGTTAAAATTTACGAAAATAGAATTAGAATTGTTAACGGACTATGACAAAATTGCTTTTTTTAAAGCTGGTATTAGAGGGGGTGTATCTCAGTGTAGCAATCGTTTTGCTAGAGCAAATAATAAATTCATGGAGGATTATGATGGTGAAAAACCTAATTCATATCTAACATATTTTGATGCGAATAATTTATATGGTTGGGCAATGTCCCAATCCCTTCCTGTTGGTGGTTTCGAATGGATAAATTGTAATACAGATTATAATGTGTTGGATACGTCTGATTTTGGTTATGTTTTAGAAGTTGATTTGGAATATCCTGATGAACTTCATAATTTGCATTCTGACTTTCCATTATGTCCTGAAAACATATGTGTGGGTAATACTAAAGAAACTAAATTAGTTCCTAATTTAAATAATAAAAATAAATACATCATTCACTACAGGAATTTAAAACAATGCATTGAAATGGGAATTAAATTAATTAAAGTACATAGAATTTTAAAATTTAAACAGAGTTCTTGGCTAAAGAAATACATAGACTTAAATACTAGTTTGAGAACGTTAGCTAAATCAAACTTTGAAAAAGACTTTTTTAAATTAATGAACAATTCTGTCTTCGGTAAGACAATGGAAAATATTGAAAAAAGAGTAAACGTTAAACTACTAACTCACTGGGATAATCGTGGTAAAGTTTTAGGTGCTCAGGAATTGATTGCAAAACCAGAATTCCATAGTTTATCAATATTTTCAGAACATTTAGTCGCAATACAATTACGAAAAACAAAATTGATTTATGATAAGCCAATTTATTTAGGATTTTGTATTTTAGATATATCTAAGACCCTTATGTACGAATTTCATTATAACTACATGGTTAAAAAGTTTAATAACAAAATTAAGTTATTGTACACCGATACCGATAGTTTGATATATCAAATTTTTACAGATAATTTGTATGAGGATATAAAACCTGACCTACTTCACTATTTTGATACATCAGACTATCCAGAAAATAATATTTATGATTATCCAAAATTAAATAAAAAGAAGTTAGGTTTTTTTAAAGACGAGAATAATGGTAAAGTGTTGAAGGAATTTGTAGGGTTGCGATCAAAAATGTATGCCTTGGAAGTAGAAGATAAATTTATAGCAAAGGCAAAAGGGGTTAACAAAAGTGTTACCAAAAAAATGAATATGGAAAATTACAAATCGTGTTTGTTTAATAAAAATGTGCAATATTGTAGTATGCTTCGGTTTAAGTCAATCAAACACACCATTTTTACACAAAAAATAAATAAAGCATCTTTATCATATAATGATAGCAAACGATGTATTATGGACAACAACATTGATACATTGGCTTGGGGACATTATAAATTACGTTAAGTGTTGATACTTTTTACTTTTACTTCTGTACCTATACGAAATTTATATTGATTGTAAAATTATGATATTACTATAATGTTATATAATAGTTTATTACATATTTAAAATGTATTGTTTGATTGTAAATAATGTAAGAAAATTGTGGTTTTTATTTGTAGGTTTAAATTTGAGATTGTAAAATTCTGATGTACTAATTGTGTTAGTTTTAATTATTCGATTGTAAATAATGATATCTAAGTAATAATAAAACGGTGAACATACATTTGAGAAGATTGTAAAGTTCTGATAAGTAATAATTTTAGCAATATATATATATTTAATTTTTACAACATAATTTTCATTTTTTATTTCCTCCCTTTGAACTCTAGACGTGTGAAATGTTTCACTTTATCCATCCGTTTACTGCTATTGTGGCAGGACCAAGTGGATGTGGGAAGTCAAATTTTGTAACAAATTTCATAAAATCAGTTAAAGAAATATGTAATTGTGATTTTAATCAGATCACATGGTGCTTTGATGAAATGCAACCTTTATATAATTTACCAAATGTTAACTATCATCAAGGAATTCCAAATCTTAATATGTTTGATGGTGAAAACCCACATCTTGTTATTATTGATGATCTAATGAGAGAGTCTGATGGAAGAATTGTGGATATATTTACAAAAGGTAGTCATCACAGGAATCTGAGTGTATTTTATTTAACACAAAATTTATTTCATCAGGGTAAAGGTCAAAGAGACATTTCTTTAAACTCAAGTTATATAATATATTTTAAAAACCCTCGAGATAAAACTCAAATAAGATATTTAGCACGACAAGTGTCACCAGACAACCCAAAATTCATTGAAGATGCCTATAGGGATGCAACTTTAGAAGCGCATGGATATTTAATGGTTGATTTAAAACAGAATACCAATGATTTTTGTCGTATCAAGACAAATGTCTTCCCATTTAATGGACACTGTACAGTCTACGTCCCCACAAAAGAGTTTAAATACACCAAGAATCAAACAATTCAAATCATTTCTAAATGATGCATCGTCGACTCACAACGCATAAACATTTGCTAAGCGCTTTGCATACGCTTAAACCAAAATATCAAAGAGCGTTACTTAAAACATGTGATGAAGAAGAAATAAACTGTATTTGTGAATGTATTCATAACGTTTTACAAGGAAAGGTACCTCTTAAAGATCAAGATAAACAAAAATTGAATAAACACAAAAATATACTCCGTAAACTGGTGCATAAGTGTAAACATAAACTAAGAAAAAATATAATCATACAAAAAGGAGGGGCTTTCTTACCAATAATATTAGGTGCAATATTGAGTGGATTAGTAAGTGGACTAGCCAGTTAACATGGAAAATGCAAAGAAAATGATACTTATTGAACCTGGATTGATTGAAAAATTAAAACAAGAAAATAAGGTTAATAGTAATTTGTCTCGATTAGATATTGAAATGCAAAATATTATGAATAGTAAGACGGAAGACCGCAAGAAGTGGATGTTATATTTACAAACACTACAAAGATACCTTCACTTTACCGAAGAGGATCGTCAACCACTCAGATTACCAATTTATTCTGATACATCTAATGAAGATTCAAATGAATCTAAAATTGGTTTTAAAAATAAAGATAGAGATCTAAAAAGTTCAGTTGATGCTGAATCTTTGTTGGATGAGAAAGGATCCATTAAAAGTAAAGAAAATGACACAAATCCACTTTACACACCAACTCAAATACTCAGTTTAATACCAAAAACATATAATAAAAAAGGTGAGTCATTATTAAACTTAATTGGAACAAGTAAAAGTAAAATACATTGGGATAATGAAGGCACAGTCATAATTGATAATGAAAAAATTCCTGGAAGTAATATTGTTGATTTAATAAATGATTCACTAAGACCCTTAAAAAGAAGTGATCCGATAGGGTGGGATAGATTTGCTAAAGCATTAAAAGATATTAAAGTACCACTTACTTATATTGGAAATCCAAAGAGATGTGAGTTTATTAACCAACTTCAAGCAAAAGATCTGAACAAAACCTCTGAGATTGAAGTTCAAGAGTTTTCTACACCGAGCAGTGGAGATAAAAGATCTATAACTAAAATACGTAAAAAGCTCGATTGGGAAAAATGGACCCCGTACTAGAAGAAATTAACAGGATTTATTATGATCCATCTAACCCCGCTGGTTTTGGTAGTATTGATAAACTATCAAAAGCCATGAAGGGTAAAATGGATAAAAAGCAAGTAAAGGAATGGTTACAATCACAAGAAACATATACATTACATAAACCCAGTCGGAAAAAATTTCCACGTAATAGGTACATTCTATCAAATATTAATGAACTGTGGCAAGCTGATTTAAGTGATATGCGAACTTATTCTCAATATAATGATGGTTTCAACTATATACTTTGTGTTATTGATGTATTTAGTAAATATGCTTTTGCAAGACCAATGAAAAAGAAAAACTCAGAAACTACTAAAGAATGTTTTGAAAGTATATTTACTGAAAGTAATTCCACACCTACTCACATACAATCTGATAAAGGTACAGAATTTGTTTCAAAAGATGTACAAAAATACTTTAAATCCAAAAAGATAAATTACTATACCACTAACAATCCTGATATTAAGGCTAGTATTGTTGAACGATTTCAAAGAACTCTAAAAATGAAAATGTGGCGTTATTTCACTCATAACAATACTTATAGATACATAGATGTTTTACAGGATTTAATATACTCTTATAATCACAGCATTCACTCTAGTATTAAGATGTGCCCATGTGATGTAAGTTCCGCCAATATTATGACAGTTTGGACTAATCTTTATAATAGAGGATCAAACAAACTTTCTTTAGAAAATCCAAAACCAAATTTCAATGTGGGTGATTATGTTCGAATAACTAAATATAAACATGTTTTCCAAAAAGGATATGAATCAAATTGGAGTGATGAAATATTTATTATATCTTCAATAATTGATAGATCTCCATGGGTTGTTTATACAATAACAGATTTACAAGATGAAGCAATAGTTGGTACTTTTTATGAAAGAGAATTACAGAAGGTCACTTACAACCCCACCTCACAATATAAAATAGATAAAATAATTGGTACTCGTTATTCGGGTAACAGAAAAGAAGTATTAGTGAAGTGGAAAGGTTATCCAGATAAATTTAACAGTTGGATTTTAGCTTCTAGTTTAAAAGAAATATGAATAAAGAAAGTTTTTATTTAACTTTGCTCAGCAATAGTTCAATGGAATACTTTCCTGATAACAAGACCACAAATTTTTCAACAAAATTACCAAAAGCTATGAAATTAGAAGGTGAATGGTCGGTTGGAGTTGTCGAGTTTCAATATCCATGCACCATGTTTACTGTTCAAGATCATGAAAATGTTGTGTACATTACAAAAACCATGTTAATGCCTAATGAAGATAAACCATCAACAGTGTACTACAAAAAACATATTCCGGCTACCAACTATGATAACGTTGAACATATTTTAAGAGCGTTAAATGGTATCAGAGAGAACTTGAAATTTCGTTATGATGAAATATCAAAATTTGTGTCTATTTCTGTTTTGGATAAAAATATAACATCCGTAACATTATCACCCAAATTAAGTTTACAACTGGGTTATGAACCAAATACAAATCTTCTAGACAGAAATTTTGGGAAGTGTCCTGCTAATTTACACTTAGGGTTACCATCTCAACTATTTCTATATTGTGACATTATCGATCCTCAGATTGTGGGTGATGTTATGACTCCGCTATTAAGAGTCATTTCATTAGATCCTTCAAAATACATTTATGGTGCGAATAAAATGCACGTTTTCTCTCCACCTCACTACTTACCTGTAATGCGAAGAGAGTTCGATACGCTGGAAATAGATATAAGATCGAGCACAGGACAAAAAATACCATTCCAGTTTGGAACCGTGTGTATTAAACTACATTTCCACAAATTATAATAATGTATTCTCCTCATGATCATCATAAATGTCCATATGAAAATTATTATTCACATCAAGCTGGATCAGGAGTTGGTGTAATTTATAAGGGTTCACCATACCAACGCGGTCATGGTATTGGGAGCTTCTTAGGAGGGTTATTTAGATCAGTTTTACCTTTACTTTCAAGTGGTGTTCGAGTGGTTGGTAAGGAGGCATTAAACGCTGGAGTAGGACTTTTATCGGATATGGTTCAAGCGCGTCCTATGGAAGCCTCAATAAAAGATCGTCTTAAACAAGTTAGTACGAACTTAAAACGAAAGGCTGATAACAAAATTGATCGATTTAACATGACAGGATCTGGATATATAACTAAAAGAAAACGATTGGCATCGTTCATTCCACCACTAACTGCTAAAGTGAAAGCTACGAAAAAACTTGGTCTAAAACCAAAAAACATCGAAGATATATTTTCAAATTAAATATGTCTTTCCTTCATAATCATTCTTGTGAGTGCGTTAAGTCAGAATTAGATTTATTTGCATTACCGTCTACACAAACAAGCATTGAAAATGGATTGTGGATTCACTATAAACCAATTTCGTCTCTTGCTGATGATGGACCTATCGAGTTTCAAGTTCCTGGAACAGGCGATGACTACATAGATTTGTCTCATACATTACTCCAGATAAAGGCAAAAGTATTAAATCAAGATTCATCAAACTTGATATCAGCTACCGCAGTAGCACCTGTAAATAATTGGCTGCATTCACTTTTTAGTCAACTTGATGTTTATTTAAACCAAAAACTTGTATCACCACCTAATAATACCTATGCCTATCGAGCATACATGGAAACTCTTTTAAACTATGCTCCTGCTGCTAAACAATCTCATCTTACTTGTAGCCTTTGGTATGAGGATACAGCAGGAAAAATGGATTCCACAGATGGTAAAAACATAGGATTTGTTAAAAGACAGGAATTAGTTAATGAAAGTAGGGAAATAGAAATGATTGGTCATCTTCATGGTGACATTTTCAATCAAGATAAATTTTTAATGAATGGCGTTGAAATGAGTGTAAAATTAGTTCGATCAAGAGAGAGTTTTAATTTAATTGCTGGGTCAAATGATGTAAAGTTTAAAGTTTGCATTACAGACGCAACTCTTATTGTTCGAAGAGCACGAATTAATCCAAGTGTATTACTCGCACATCAGAAAGTTTTAGCTTCTACCACTGCTAAATATCCTATTACTCGTGCTGAAGTTAAAGTTTTAACAATTCCATCAGGTGTTCAAGGAAAAACTCTTGATAATATATTCTTAGGACAGGTACCCAAAAGATGTATTATTGGATTTGTAAACAATTCTGCATTTAATGGTTCGCTTACTAAAAATCCATTTAACTTTGAAAACTATGGTATTAACTCTTTCAGCTTATATATTGATGGTCAACAAATACCTTCAAAAGCTTTGCAACCATCTTTTAATAATAATATATTTACATCAGCATATCATACTCTATTCTCGGGGACTGGTATTCACTTTCTAAATGAAGGAAATGCAATCTCTCGTGAACAGTATGCTAAAGGTTACTGTCTTTTAGCATTTGATTTAACTCCTGATTTATCAGCTAACTCATCAGCTCATTGGAATCTCATAAAGCATGGTAGTGTAAGATTAGAAGTACGATTTGAATCCTCACTAATACAAACAATTAACTGTATTGTTTATGCTGAGTTTGATAATATTATTGAAATAGATAAAAATAGAAATGTTACTGTAGACTATAGTAGTTAAGGTTATGTGTATGTAACTAAAGGAAACATTATAAAATTAAATAAAACAAATTATATGCAATATACTATTTTTTTATTTCATTATAAACACCCTATTCAATCTTATACAGAACACTGATCGAGTTTAAACTTTACATAAGCACACTGACTAAACCACTGAACATGCTGCTGCCAAGGATCATCATCATCTTCCCAATCTTTTAAACCGCCACCACAATGGAAACACTTGGTCCTGTCTTCATGACCAGTATAAAAGAAACCGGCTTCTGCAAGATCTTCAGGCTTCTGTTTCATAACGAGTGGCCAGTCTCCGAAACTGAACAACCGTCTAGATTTTGAACTGAAAAATGGATATTCAGCTCTTGGGTACTGCATATTCTTCACTTTTTCTTCTCCAATCAGTTTTGTAGTTTTGCTTTTCAATGAAGTGATCTGTTCACGTATGCCACACTCATCTCTTCCTTCTAATCTTGTTTTTCTCTCAGCACCACAAGACGACACCTCCTTGGATCTAATGAATACACAGAAGTAATTTAAGTAAACAGAATCACATTCACTAATCGATTAATGAGTGTCATTGTTAAAAAAGTATTTTTTAACTTATTCACTTTTTGCTATTGTCTTTGTAATATTGTATACGAGGCTGTTTGTGCTGTCATAGATGCTATCCTTATTATTCTTTACATAATATTTAATCCTCGTGGTAGCGTGTTTCCAATGATCAGTAGTTGGAATCTTACATAGCTTCTTCATATCGTACATTTCAATTTTTATGAGATGCGACGCTTGGTCTCCGTAGTCAGAATTAGTAGAAATGTATGATACACCATCTCTAGCGGCTTGTGCCAAGGTTGACGATAACAGTTTCTTCTTATTTATTTTTTGGTGCCATTTCAAAAAAAAAATTATCAATCGGTTGTGATTTCCTTTTTCCACCATCGCATGTGTTATTAATGACGAGTCAGGTAGAATCTAATGAGTACACAGAAGTAATTTAAGTAAACAGAATCACATTCACTAATCAACTAATGGGTGTCATTGTTAAAAAAGTATTTTTTAACTTTTTCACTTTCTGCTATTGTCTTTGTAATGTTGTATACGAGCCCGTTTGTGCTGTCGTAGATGCTATCCTTATTATTCTTTACATAATATTTAATCCTCGTGGTAGCGTGTTTCCAATGATCAGTAGTTGGAATCTTACATAGCTTCTTCATATCGTACATTTCAATTTTAATGAGATGCGTCGCTTGGTCTCCGTCGTCAGAATTACTAGAAATGTATGATACACCATCTCTAGCGGCTCGTGCCACGGTTGACGATAACAGTTTCTTCTTTTTTATTTTTGGTGCCACTTCAAAAAAATGATCAATCGGTTGTGATTTCCTTTTTCCACCATCACATGTGTTATTAATAACGATGTCATCGTTCTCTTCTTCATGTTGAGGGGAGAGCGGTGAGTAGTAATACTGTTTATAGGTATTTTCATCGAAGTTGAATGATTTCTGCAACAAGACAGTTATCATGTTAATATCAATTTGTTTACACTTAATCACACACGTTAGGAAACAACAACAAGAATACAAGTAAGTTTGTCAATAGAATAAACACTTACCTCCATGGCCATTGATGCGTTGAAGTAACACAAACGTAGTATTGGTAGACGTATACAATCCACTGCGGTCAAACGACCATAGACTGACTGCATGACTGCAATGGTAGGATCTTATATAGCACCATTCTTATCTAAAACAAATTCCTAAATACAACGAAACTGATTGTAACTCTATGAATCACCAAAATTATCTCACGTTCCTCCGGAAACTGATAGTAACTCTATGAGTCAACAAACTTATCTCACATTGCTGGCATCAACCTGTTTTGTGAGTGCTACAAAATAATGCGATTTAATATTTACAAATCACTATAATTGAACATTCCTATGACAACCATTGAATAGATTGGTAGTGTAATAATATGCTATATCATGGATACACTAGAAGTACAAAAACATCTGAAAAAGATTCATCCCAGTCTAGAAAATAATGTTTATGCTGCTAATAGACTCCCTATGTATACCCATGCACCAACGTATATAATATGCAATTTGGATGCGGATGATAAGCCAGGTTCACACTGGGTAGCTGTACATATTGATACGAATGGCATCGGTCAATATTTTGATTCTTATGGGCGAACACCTGCGCGATATCATCTCGAGTTTTTGAAAAGGAATTGTAAAAGATGGGGCTGGAGTATTGATAGGATTCAGAATGATTGGACTTCAGTTTGTGGTGAATATTGCTTAATGTATTTGCTATATAAGTTTCAGGGATGTTCAATGCATAGTTTTACAAACATATTTACAGGGAACACACTGTACAACGATATTTTAGTGGATGAGATGTTCCGCTCATATTTTGTAGATAAAAATAAAATTTGTTAATGACGCATGTGTTTTATTGATTCCGTTTTGATGACCCCGAATAGCAAAGTAAGCAATGGTTTATGAACAATAAAAGTATACAATAGCAGTAGCAGTAACAATGAGTAATACATGCATACGTCAATGCAATCCTAATGAGGGTGAGCGGCCGGACGCACGGACAATAGATAAGAAAAGGCGAACAATGAAAGTCGATAATGAGGGTTTCGGGTCACCGGAAATGAAACAGATTGTTGTTAATTGATTTCTGTATCTCCGGAACCATGCATCTTACGCGAAAACGGATTGCAGAAACGTGATCAGCGGACCCCAAAACCTTTTTTTTTTTTTTTTTTTTTTTTTTTTTTTTTTTTAGGTTTGAAACGCCCTGGACCGCGATTGCGCCAGAACCGGTGAGCCACGGGATTGGTGCGCCAGAACCGGCAAATCACTACTACTTATATTTTTAATTTGGGTAGAACGGCGAAAATTCACATTACTAGCAATCTTGTTAACCCCTCCAACTAAGCTCAATATGTTTGTGTCTGGAGTGGGTTTACGGCCCAAATCACACCTTTACCATTAGACTATTGGCGCTCCAAAAATGTGAGCTCTAACAATGATCACTACTTATGCGTAATGGTGATTTTATTTTGCTGTACCTTGAGCTCTCCGCTCCTGGCGCCGGTGAGCAGCAGCAGGCAGCCGGTGTCGAAGCACGCGGCGGAGATCTCCACGGGGACCACCGCACCGTGCAACACGCGCGTGTGCGCCTCACGAATCATTACATTACGTTTACCTATAACCATAACCTGGCTATAACCTGGGAGTCTTTAAGTCAACAGAAAGGTACGTAACTTCTAGGTAATCGTGCTTCATCTTCGACCACATCATCACTTACCATCAGGTGAGACGGTGGTCAAACGCGAGCCTATTGTCAAAAAAACTTCATAATCTCTTAGCCTTTTCCCAACTATGCTGGTCGGCTTCCAGTCTAAGCGGATGCAGCTGAGTATTAGTGTTTTACAAGGAGCAAATGCCTATCTAACCTCCACAACCCTATAGTTGAGTTACACTCCTGGGCAAGACCAGTCTCAGATTATCTGGCTTCTGATTATCCAGTCTCAGATTATCTGGCTTCTGATTATCCAGTCTCAGATTATCTGGCTTCTGATTATCCAGTCTCAGATTACCTGGCTTCTGATTATCCAGACTCAGATTATCTGGCTTCTGATTATACAGTCTCAGATTATCTGGCTTCTGATTATGCAGTCTCAGATTATCTGGCTTCTGATTATCCAGTCTCAGATTATCTGGCTTCTGATTATCCAGTCTCAGACTATCTGATTCATCACCCGTACCGACTGTTAAGGACTTAACTTGCTTTCCGAGGCACGGAGGAATCGATATGTGACTTCGAAGATCGACCTGTGCGACTATTTTGACTTAGCCACAAGATAAATAATAAAAGCCAAAACCTAGAAACAGTTTTTAGTAAAAAAAAACATCAATACATAATCAACATATACCGTGGTTACTGCTAGGACACTGGCCTCTTCTCTATAGGGGGAATGGGCCCACCACCCGGGCCAAGTGCGGATTAGTGGACGTCACATGTGTTCGGGTTTTGGTTCTTAGGACATACCGGTTTCCTCACGATGTTTTATTTATTTCTTCAAACTTTGTGCAATAAAATGTACAAAGGCCGATTTAATGCCTTAGGTATTCTCTACCAGTCAACCATGAGAGGCGCTCTTCGCCTCTATAACATGGCAGGTACATAAAAACATAAACTAAGGAGATAATATATTCAAAGTAAAAGTTTTGTTTTCTTTCAACATTTTGAGAGCAGTGGTGATAACGAAAATTACTCATAATGCGACTGCCTGGATTCGAACCCACTCGTGAGTCATACCTACCTGTTACTACTAGGCTACCGTTGCTCTGAAATCAACAATTTCTATCATTGGTCTGTCTGCTTTTTGAAAAACCACTGTTTTGTTATTTACCTGATATCGGATTCCAGTTGATAACAATACTATCCATGCCACAAGTGATGATGACTTTGAACAGCGGGTTATACAGGACCTTTGATACATCTCCAGAGTGTGTGAAGCCGTCAGTGTGGAGCGGATTTAGCTGCTCGTCCAACAGCACGATAGCAATCTGGATGGCAGCCAGAATGAACTGGCGCGTGACAGAGTTGTACACGGCAGAGATGGGAGTCCTCTCGCCTATTATAGCCGGGATGTCGTTGTAGGTTTGACGGCACGCTTGCCTGTGCACATCCCACACTTTGATAGTTCGATCTCTGGATAACGAGTAAATGGTTTTTCCCCGGTTCTGCAGCACGATGTAGATGACACCTGCTTGATGTCCGTGGAAGGTCAGGTTGGCTTTCGTTGGGACGAACGGGTTCCACACGCGGACCACACAGTCGGGACCACCTGTCACTATCACATGCGCTTCCTCATCAAACGCGAAGCACTGAATGCCCTAAATAATTATTTTATTTAAGTACAGGACAATACTAAATAACAAACTTTGTAAACTGCTACTTGAATAAGGTCTTATCTGACCATGGGTAAGTTTTGTAATTGTTATATAAAAACAACGAAATTCATAACAATTCAGCCTATCACTGTTGGGACATTTTTGCTCCATAGACATGCGGTTTCTTCGCTATGTTTTTCTTCGCCAATTTGAGAGCAGTGGCGATGATATTAATATGTGTTTTTGTTTGAATTATGTGCCTGACTGGGCTCCAATCCATGACCTGCAAGTCGGAAGTCAAGCCCCTAATCACTGGGCACCGCTACTCTATAAATACATTGAATTTATCCAACTAAGAAATTCCTAATCCAAGGATACTAAAAATGTTCAAATATTGAATAATCTAAGACGATAGTAGCAAACTTCCTTGCCTTTTCAACACTGAACATTTTATGAGTCATGGAGCCTCGTACGTCGCACATGAACAGAGAGTCGGGACAGGTGGCGCAGGAGACCACGCACTGGAGCGACTCGTAGTACGACACCTGTCGGACCCACCCTTCGTGCACGTGCACCAGGTCTCGTAAACGAAGCTCTGGCAGTATGTGAGGCTGTAACAAGGACACCAGGCGTTAAGTGCAGACCGATGCAAAGTTTCGCCCAATTAAGTTTACGGTCAGCTTCTAGCCCATAATACCAGTAGCTTACATAGTGCTACTACATATCTGGTTTCCACAGGCCAGTATCTGGGTACTACGATATCATTTAGTAAGCCTGAAGGTAATTACTGTCAAATGTCTACGAAGAAAAATCGATATCGACCCCTAGATACCTACGTCAGTTGTAAAAGACAATCATAGTAAAACTAAGCAATATCCTACCATCGTTTGCAAGTCGACGTGTCGTAGCTGTTTCAAACAAACTCCAGCATCGCCCCTGAAGGGGCCTCTCAGATTCGCCGAGAACAGCAATACCCTTACGTTTCCGCCCACGTCTCCGCAGATCAGCTTGCACTGATCCACATCTTCCTTGTGAAAATAGTAGAACATGGTGCAGATCTAAGAAATATTGAATGAGAGAGATTAAAATGAGATTAAGTAGTTACTAACTACTCTCGCGACTTCGTTCGCGTGAGTGCAGGTTTTCCCCGCGTAAATCCTGATCCCACGGGAATTCCTGGATAAAAAGTATCGTATGTTGCCTTTCAACCTTGCCTGTCTTCCAGTGAAAGTGCCACAATCGGTTTAGCCGTTCCGGGGATTAGCACAGAAAAACAGAAAGCCAGACAGAAAAATTGTAAAATAATTTGTTGGTATCTTAGTATCGTGTAAATAACTATAAGAACTTGAGAAAATACAGTTGTGTTTTAATAACAGACAGACAATCCAATTTTATTTATGTGTATAGAAGCAGAGATGTAAAGATTTAATTTTCGTTCAATCTATAGATCTTGCGTTAACGTGAAAATATAATATAGAGATCTAGTAATGGGTACTTACGTAAATAATGAGATATCTTACCATATACTCCCAGCTGGTGATGACGATCTTTAAAGTGAAGGTCTTGGCGGTGCAATCGTAGAAGCGAAGGTCGCGCTCCGTGGAGCTGGTCACGATGATGTTCACGTCCGGCATGCACACCATGTCCGTCACCCACGTGGAGCGGACCTTCAGGTGGACTGGGGAATGAAGCATAATAGGGATCATCATTAATAATCATAAATAATAATAGTAGGAAAATTAAACTGCGTGAGCTGCCAATTAATCGTCTGAATGTATGATTACGAGATTGTATGTATGAATGCTACAGACAGCTGGTAGAGCAAGCAGTCCTCAGCAGCTTCATGTCGAGGGACCACCAGTTGATCACGCCGTCTCGGCTCGCTGTAATGTATGTGCCTTGCATCGGGTCTATGCTGCGATCCTGTATAACATAAAATCTGAATACTACATACATTCATACTATGATATAGGTAATATTGGCGAAACTGGTTTGATATGATAAAGAATCCATCGTATCATAGCGTTTGCAGTCTTACAAGTGGGTAGTATAGAGTTATAGACTATAGGTAGGTACTGCATTAATACCTACGTCTTTATTCCTATGTTACAGTAGTGACTAATAATGTAAACCTTAGCGACATCAGGGCAGAAACATATCCTGGATATAGGATGCTTGTGTTCCGAGTGCTGCACGTTGGGCAGGCCCAAGATGGGCAGCTGGAGTGACCCCCGTTGGTTTTCCGGGTCATTGCCGAAGTAGCCCAGGATCAGGTGAGAGACCAGCTCGTCCCAGTCAATCGCGCCTGTGCGGCTGGTGTTTATCTAATGTAACACAGATAACGTTCGCCTGTTCACATTCACCTAGTCTAAATAAGTAGCATAATAGTAAGAAAGTGTTGGAATAATAATTTCCCTATATTTTTTCCCGTCCTCGTTAGAGAGTTTGCCCTCTACTTATATCAATTAATTAACTATGATGGATGGCGTCACCTAGCCTGTTTAATATCTTAATAAAAACCTTCAAAAACAATATTTTGAACTCATCATCATCATATTCTATTTTAAACATCGTTTTCAGAAAGTTTCTGAACTCAGTTGCCGTCATTTTATTATTAGCTGCGTCAAACGTATCCTTTATTCGTGTCATATCAGTTATACTGAATCGGTCATGTAGGGCTACATTGTGGAAAAGGTCTGATATATTGTATTCTGCAATTGAACTATCGTCAGAATCACTATTATTTGACATCGCTTTTTTTTTCGAATAATAAATTATAAAAATAAAGCACTCAGCAGCAGCACTATTATAAAAACAAATATCATTAAAGGTTCATAAATGGCAGGTAGAAAATTAAAATTAATTGATTTTTCAATGATCCTTCAGTTTTATTATGTCATACCTACAAAAATAGTCAATAGATTCTGAATAATAATCGAGTAGGTTAGAGGTTAACTTTTAAGCAAAAATTTTAATTGTGCTATTAGTAGTAACCTACACCTAAATAGTAATAAATGGTATTACATGCTGGGAGGCTTGTATTTTATTTATTTTATTTTCAGAAGACTTACAGACTAATATCAATATAATATTAAAACTAAGTTGCTAATTACAAGCCCTTAGAAGCTGAAACTAAGATAAATTGATCATGTCACAGCAGAACGCTTATGAAAATATGAAGAGGTTTACCTGTCTGGAGACCTAAACTAAAACATATCTATGACTGGCTCTGTAAACTTCGTTTTAATTAAACTACTGCTGCTGTCAATGTCACTTATGTCACTACCTTGTAGAGATGAGATATACTTGCAAATATCAATACCAGGGCTTGCAAGTACGAGTCTGTAAAAATTCCAGGGTCGGAAACCAGGTATTAAAATACTAGAAATATTTTGAGCCACTTCGGATTTCAGTCTACTAGTCCAGGTCGTACCATGCCACAATCTAGTACGGCTTTTGTAGATGAAATCTTTCCTTCCTACTTAATTTACAGAAATTAATAATTCACTTAATTAAATTCACGGAAATATGTTTTCTTTGCACATGCAAGCATAAGGCATAAGGTTTGACACTCCCGATTTGTATGATATTAATGCTTTGCACATTTTACATTCAGCTTTATTTTAGCCAAACTTTTCTTAGGAGCCATGTTTTGTATCTGTATTTTTATTTACAACTAGTAAGTCTTATCAATTTTAAAAGAAAACAACTACAGTTCAAAAATCGTCTTTTACCTATTTAAATATTTACATTCCTAACTAATAAACAAAGTAACGTACACATAAAAAAGCAGTTTTGTTTATTTACACACTAACTGTTAATAGTTTAAATTCAATAAACTCGCGAAATAAGAAAGTCACGGTCAGTTGGTAAATTGCATAACAAGCTCGCACTCACTTCTCAGTATTTATATGTATCATCTATGCACTCACTCAAACGACAACTGACGAAAGAAAAATAAAAAACGTAAACATATCAAAATATTTTTTAAAATACTTTCGTTCACGCAATAATGTGTCTTTTATTAATAGTCATTAGGGTGAATGGCGCCGCAAACTACTCAAAAGAAAAGAAAAAGTTCCCTGATGCACACACCTACACAGATTTCGGTTTATGTACTCAGACAACTTTGGAATATTTAGAGAACTACTACACAATCGCATTTGCACAAAGATATATAATAAACTATAGATACGTTGTCCGCGCTCTAAAATGGCAAGTTGAAATCAAGGTAAGTGCCTCGTGTCTGTTTAGTTACGCACGAACCTGTGTCGCGAACGCGACACTACACATTTTAAGAAAAAATGTGTTTTAAAAGAAAATTAGGAAAAAAACATGCCTTTGTGTGTTTTCAGACGTTGCACTAATTATACTGATTCCGTGAGAGGTCAAAATGTGTCATTTCATAGGTAAATATCAACAGAAATAAATTTTTTATTTTAATTTTTCTACACAGCTAACGGCGGCTAGCGTATGAATGAAGTCAGTCACGTGACGTTAGGGGAGGTTGTTAACTAAAGATGTATATTCATCTCTCTCTAACATCAGGTGTATCTAAAGATGGCATTTATTTTCTGTCCCTTTCTCTACACGTATTAGATAGTAACACTCTATGTGTGTGTTTCGTGCCGTTTTTGAGAGGTGTTTTGTGGGAATTTGACGTGTCTATTTATAATACGTCATTGCATTTGCAAATGAAAAATACTTTGAACCTTGCAAGTATTTTTTTTCTGATACGATTATGCTTCTTTTTGCTGAGGCAAAACGAATCAATTTCCTATGCATCTTTTCACATCAGACGCTCAAGGTACTAGACATGGGTCATACTTGCAAAATCGTGTACCAGGGCTTTCAAGTAAGTCTATCATAAGAAACCAGGTCCTAAAAGCAGGGCTCGGAATACTTTCAAGTATTTTCTATCTGTATAGGAAATTGAACCGTGATTTCCTATGTATAAGGAGCACAATCGCGTTTACAAATAAATACCAGCATAGAGGCGAAAGTTTCTACTTTTATTCAATCCAAGCCCTGTTGGAAGAAAAAATACTTGCATAGGAAATTGACCCGTGACATGTTATGAATAAGAAGCACAATCGCGTTTACATATAAATACTTGCAAAGACAAACCATATACTAGAAAAGACTTGCATACGAAATTGTTCCGTAATCTCTTACAGATAAGGAGCATAATCGCATAGTCGGGCGAGCGTCAAGCTCCGACTGGAGCGAGTCCGAGTAGCCGTATAAAATACTTTGAAGTCTTGCAAGTATTTCGGATCAGCACCTGGTGTACGTACTTGGAAGTAAATACCTGGTGTAAAAACCTGGTCGCGTAAATACGTACCATCCCTACTACCTTGTTGAAGACGTTGAAGTTGACATTGACACTATCTTAACCTCAAAAAGTTGTGGATTTTGTAATATTGTGGTTTTTGAAACAAAATGTTTCTTACACTAAGGCTACTGTCCAACCGACATCCGTCATTCATCGCTCGCACAGTATTCGTGAAGAATAATAATGTGGACGACGCATGCCGGCTGGTGAACAGAATCCTCGGCAAAGAGGGCATCCTGGAGCAGTTTAGGCTTACCAGATACTATGAGAAACCTTTCCAGGTACTTAAATGTGCCTAATGTATAACAAAACAACTAAGTGTATAGAATTGGTTAAGAACATCTTATATTATTATCTCTTATATCACTATACATCTCATATGATTTGATCACCAGATTGTCTGGACTTTAAGAGACGTTGACCTCTGAGTTTGTTTCAGTGTTTCTTCTTAGAGTAGTCAGTCAGGAAACACTGGCCTCATCTAGTTTACATTTACGAAAAAAAGACGTGTAAAAGTGTTATTTATAACCTATTTGCAAAATAAACATCATTATTTCACTAGGTTCTAGTTTCATAGAACTTTTCATGAGTACTACAGACCATTCTGTAGACATAAACTGATTTCCTATTCATGTTTCTGAACATGGAATTAATCTATCAAGCTAGTATCTACTTTACTTAGTGTCATACATTATAATCTTTTCATTCATTTATTTAGCAGGGCTTAGTTGGCTATAGGAATTGTTAACCACAGTCAAAATAACCCACTCAATATACTTATTTCAGACAAGAAGACGTGTAAATCATGAGCGCTGCAAGGCCATCTACAATGAAGATATGGAGAGGAAGATACAGTTTGTGCTTAGAAAAAACAGGCATGACCCATTCCCTGGATGCTCTTAATCACTTTTAGTTAATATGCAATTTATAGACATGCATGTTTCCCAAGTGATTGCAACACATTTACTGCAACTTCTTATTGAGTAATCAAAATTTTAATGAGATGAATTTAATGTAATCATTTCTGAGAGATTCCTACTACTTTTCTATTTGGTAATATTTCACAATTTTCACTCAATTTGAATACATACAGGCCCGTTGGTATAGTGGTCAGTGGCCCTGACTGCTATGCGCAAGGTCGTGGGTTCGATTCCCACCTAGGACAAATGTTTGTGTGATGAGCACGGTCATTTGTTCTTTGTCTGGGTGTAATTTATCTATAATATGTATGTATTTAGAAATATATATGTATGTTTATCAGTTGTCTAGTACCCATACCACAAGCTCTGCTTAGTTTGGGACTAGATGGCGTTGTGTGAAAGGTTGTGGAATATTATTATTATTATTATTATTATCATACTGAATAGCAAACAGATGTAATATTGTAAGTCTATAAGACACACAATTAATGTGTTTGAAGTCATGTATGGTATACTAGAAACAGATAATTATAGTTTAGTTGTATTTTTAGAAATAAAAAATGTAAATAAATTGTATTCAAAAGTTTATTTCTTACAACATATTTAAGTATACTTATTAGCTTTGTAACAAAGTATTTACAAGAATGGATGCATATTGTCACTGGTCACAGAACAGTCTTTATAAAAATATATAAAAGCTATGAATATGAGGACTAGATGGTAAGATTGGCAGTGAGCGCGGCGGGTGGAGGGCCGGCGGTCGCGCCGTCACGTGTAGCTGAGGCAGGCGTCGCGCCGCCGCACGTAGAAGTGGTACCGGTAGCAGCGGTGGCAGGTCTTGATGCCGCAGCGGTAGCTCAGCCCGCCTTGTGGCTTGCCCTTACAGTACTTCAGACCACAAGGATACCAGTTGACACAAACCTGTTGTCAAATTTTATGCATTAATAAGTGAGAGTAATAATATAATCAGTCATTCACAAGAAAAGTCAGTGCAATATTAATAGGCTTTATTTATTTATTATAATTATAATTATACTTTATTGTACACCTCACAATATTTCTATGGATTTATTACTCAGATAGCTAATGTTGGAGTTAAAATGGGAGGTTGACAATGTCTGTCCCGCAAACATGATTGATCTTGTCTGGAATTGTTCAAGATAGAGTTTTTGAAAGAAAGAGAGGAGGCCATTGCTCAGCAGTGGGACCAAAAATATAATCGTACGTAAATGTTGCTATAACTATCAGTCGCGCGGGGCCTCGCTGCTGTGGACTTTATCACGATAAAAACATAACCTCCCTCTTTTGCGGTCGGCTGAAAAGTAGGCCATAACCTTTCTCAAGCTACAAGCTAATTTCATCCAATTCCATTCAGTACTTTCGAAGATTAACGCGTTCATACAACCAAACAAACAAACTATTCCGATCTTGTGATCGCGGGTTCGAACCCAACCCATTACACTATTGCCGTGAGAAAAAGCAAATAAATGAATTTGAATTTGAATTTGCCTACTCCAGACACAAGCATGTTTTGCTAAGTTGGAGGGGTTAACAATATTGCAAGTAATGTGGATTCTACCCACATTGCTAGTTATCTTTAAAAAAAAATAAGATAAAATAACAAACTGACCTCCAAGTGACAAATACATTCTTTGGTATGGTCGGTCTCGGAGACGCAGGCGCCGACAGCAGGCTTGCCGTCGGTCGCGTCGGAAGACAGCGCGTGCGGGGGGAAGGGCGTCACTGCAGTCGCGTACGAGGACTGCTCCATGCCTAAGCACAATAATAGTGTTCTCATTACCTACTGCTTTCCTACTACAAATGTCGACCACATTTGCATAGCGTGTATAATCCTCCAAGAAACTATATGTCTACCAGGTCAAGATTTTGAATAATCTGTGGAAAAAGTATTAAACATCACTTTTGCAAATTTCATGACTTTGTACAAAGTGACACCCATTTCATATCATAAACAATTTGAAATAAATATGTTTCTGATTCCTGCTCTCTTTATTGCACTTTTAATCAAGTTTCTATGGCTCTCCTTTCCTGAAATATAGATGTTTGAAATGTTAACAGATTTTTCCATAGAAATTACTAAAGGTGTATTGTAGGGAAAAAAGTATCATAATTCAAAACAAAAGTTAATTCAAAGAGCAATGTGGAGAGCAGGTATACTTTATAGCATATTTATTGTTATTTTCTTCAATAAAGTTGTTCACTTAGTACAAAGCAAAAATTATGAGACTCTCAACAGATTATAGACCTGACAGACATATAGTTTCTTAGAGCTATAAACAAGGTGTAACAGATTAAGTGCAATACCTCAGACACCCCAATTAGAATTAGAATATTTAATAATAAGTCTAAAATAACATCCGTAATTGAAACCAAACCTAGACATTTTTTATAAAATAGTTATCCTTACTAAACGCAAAACGTATGTGCATCATACAATATTCTTCCGCAGACGCATACACTCATGACATGTTAGTGGCCGACACGCACACGAGCGCATTTCCTTGAATTATGGATTGTATTAATTTATCATGATACTGTGTTTCCATTTTAAGTTAATTGAAAGATTTTTCCGTCAAAATTTAACACCTATTTTTATGACGGAAATCGATCCAAAAGCCGATTCTGAACCAACTACTTTCAGGAATTGCGTTTATTCTGTTACACGTTGTATACACGCAGTGCTAGTTCTATATGAACATAAAATTGTTTTAGGTGTTGCAAAACTAAAGACAAATCGATCAGTTCTATAAGTCACTATCTGGACGAGACTTACTGAGAGATTTATTACAAAATTTTAGAGAGAGAATATCAAGTGGTTGCAAGCGCAACTGTTGAGCACGAGGTCTCGGGTTCGATTACCGGGTCTGGCAAAAACTGCTATTGGGTTTTTCTGTACTGAATTTCTCAGTTCTTCAGCCCGGAGTTTGGAAGTTTTCTACACATTGTACTTCGGGGAGTGTGCGCAGAAGCTCCATGACCTGATTCCTCCATCTCCCTTTCACTACCGGTCTACAAGACGCACGGCTGGCTACCACCCACACTTGGTTGATATACCGTCTTGTCGTACCAAGCGCTTCTCCTCCACTTTTATTGTGCGCACTTCCAAGCTGTGGAATTCTCTGCCGGCTTCTGTGTTCCCTGCCACTTGCTCAACACACACAACTTTCAACCTTTAAAGCAAGAGTAAACAGACATCGTCTGGGCTCACTCGTTCCATCGTAGACCTCATCAATCGCTTACCATCAGGCGAGATCGAGGTCAAGAGTGAGCTCGTTCGGAGCAGTTGGTCCCGGCTGTAATTATGGCATCTTTGACAGTTGTTCGGGTTGTCAGCAGCCAGTACATCTGACACTGATCTAGCCAAGGCGTATCGCTTTACCCAGCTAATGGATTGTGGACAGTGGCTCCATGTAAAACACTAAATAAGCTCTTAAGTAAGCCTTAGCGCTTGCAAAACTTGTGTATTCACTTTGTTTTTGGTCTGAGGAAATACGATCATGTCTCTCAGTTTCGCAAGGATCTCAAGTGGCTCCCTATCCGTCTTCGCAGGAACACTCGAATATTATTCCTTTTGTACAACATCCTATTCAACCCTGCATATCCTAACTACCTGCGCGAACGTTTTTCGTTCACTCGTCCTACTGATGCCCTTTGTAGTCCCTAAACCTAGACCCTAGCAATACAGCCAGGTGTCTAGACCTTAAACTCCACCTCAATTTCCCATCCCATAAAACCCGTTTCTATTCCCACTCCTTCTCCTTTCATGCAGTACGAATGTGGAACTCACTTCCCGCTAAAATCCGCGAAGCTAAATCTATTAATACTTTCAAAAAGCTAGTCAAAGATCATTACCTATCTAACATCCCGTAATTTTATATATTAATTATAGGTATATATTTTTATGGCTTTAATATAAATATGTATTTTAACTCTATGTACCTATGTATATATTTGTTTATTATATCATTATAGTTTAATTTATTAGCTAAGTATGTTTTATTTATCGTAATTAGTATTTATACACACTGTGTATATCTCTTCAACTCTCCTGTCGCAGGTCAGCTGGAAGAATTTTTTTTAGGAAATCAGCGGCGCCTTTGTCTGTATTTATATGTTTTTTTTAGGGTTCCGTAGCCGAATGGCAAAAAACGGAACCCTTATAGTTTCGACATGTCTGTCCGTCTGTCTGTGTGTCCGTCCGTCCGTATGTCACAGCCATTTTATTCCGAAACTATTAGGACTATACATGTAAAACTTGGTAAGTAGATGTATTCTGTGAACTGCTTTGTGATTTTAAGAGAAAATTTAAAAAATATTTAAAATAAAGGGGGCTCCCCATACATGGAACTGAAACTGAAAATATTTTTTTTCATGAAACCTATACGTGTGTGGTATCTATAGACAGGGGTCTTTAAAAATGACATTATGGTTTCTAAAATGACTTCTTCATAAAGTTAATCGTTTAAAAGATATACGCTTCCAAAGTGGTAAAATGTGTCCCCCCCCCTTTAACTTCTATAATAATGAAGTGAAAAATCTAAAAAAACCAATGTTGTAGATCTTAATGTAAACTTTCAACCAAAATTGGTTTGAACGATATCAAGTCAGCAGTTTTTGAGATAGAGTATATTTTGGAAAACCGCAAATATAACTTTGTAATTCATACAAATACTATGAAAAACAAAGTTATTTGGCGTAGTTGTAAAAATTGTAAATAAGCTAGTTTTAAGAAATTTGTAAGGTTTTTTCTTTTTTTCAAATTATGTTATATTTATTATAGTTACTACGGAACCCTTCATGGGCGAGTCCGACTCGCACTTGGCCAATTTTTTTCTTTTGTAAGTGTCATGCGTGTACATAAATAAATACTTAGCTTCATCCAGACAGAAAGCCGACCCTAACATTCTTGGGAAAAACGCTAAACAGATATAAAATGCTCAAAGCTAGTCCTTGCTTCTATTTGGTTAATTTATGGGGTTCTGTTAAAGTTAGATCATTTTCTATGGAGAAGAACCAGATTTTTTTCCTAGATTTATTTAGTAGCATAGTAGGATTTCAAACGGCATCTGTAAGTTATTGGATTCATTATAATTGCGTATTAAAATCTGACATATATTAGAATCGAGGACTCACTTTGAATGAAGATTTACAAAATAGGATAGTGTTTTGCGACAGTATCTTGTGTTCTCCAAATTTTGCTTGGCATAGATTTTGATATAAACTCTTTGTGTAATGTTGATAGTTTATATGGTACAGATGGGCCTGAATTGAACAGAGGGCCCAAGTTTACAGTCCATAGTTAGTCTATTATTTGACTTTCATAAAATGTAATTCCAACTTTCAAAATTTTTTGGCTAGTTAATCTTGTCCAAAACTATGACAATGTTCAACCCCACTCATTACAATATTGCTGGGAATCCATTCTAGAAACAAGCATATGATATATATATATATAGCTTAGTTGGAGGGGTTTGTTTTTCATAGTGTTTGTATGAAATACAATAGTTATATTTGCGGTTTTAGAAAATGTGCTATATCTCAGAAACCAGACTCTATCTCGTTCAAACTAATTTTCGTTGTTATTTTTAAACCCTGATGTTATTTTCAAAGTTAACTATCTATAGACTCCAAACATGTATAGGTTTGATGAAAAAAATATTTTCAGTTTCAATTCCACGTATGGGATATTATATGTTTTTTTTTAATTTTTGTACTAGCTGTGCTCGCGACTTCGTCCGCGCGGAATAGTGACTTTCGGCAGCATTTTTAATTTTGAAAATAAAACTCATACATAATTTGAGTGTCGTATTTATTCATATCTATTGAAAAGTCTAAAAAATAAGTTTAGAGTTTCTAGCTTTAAAAATGACGTAATTTCCATACAAAGGTTCATCCCCTATTTCAACCCCTTACAGCCCTTTTTTCGCAATAAAAAGCAGCCTATGTCCTTTCTCAGGCTCTAGACTACGTCCGTACCAAATTTCATTAAAATCGGTTCAGTAGTTTAGGCGTGATGGCATAACACACAGACAGACAGAGTTACTTTCGCATTTATAATATTAGTAAGGATAAGAATCGGTAAGCGATTCATGGAATACATCTACCTACCAAGTTTCAGATGTGTAGTCCTAATAGTTTCGGAATAAAATGGCTGTGACATACGGACATACGGACGGACAGACAGACAGACAGACATGACGAAACTATAAGGGTTCCGTTTTTTGCCATTCGGCTATAGAACCTTAAAAATGAAGGTGGCTCAACGCCACACAAACTATATGAGTAATGTATTTGTATTTGAAGTTATGGAAAGGTGTCGTTAGTGAGTAGTGAAGCAAGTGATAGAGACCTGGGCGCGGCGCCCAGCGCGCCAGGTCCGCGGCGCGCAGGAACACGCGGTCGCGCGCGGCGCCGCAGTGGCGCGCCGCCGCCGCCGACAGCAGGCGCGCGGCGCGCCCGGCCCACGCGCTCGCCGTCGTCTGCCGCCAGCCCTTATCCTCCTCCGCCACGCGGATCGTGCCCGGGTTTTTCTAATAAAACACATTTTTTCATTGTTGATAGACTTGTGTTTGACCGCCATCTCACCTGACAGTAAGTGATAACGTGGTCAACAATGAAACATGTTTGCCTAGAATTAAACTATTCACTCTTGACTTAAAGACCCCCAGATTATAGCTATCATGAAACACAGACAACTTTGATTGTTTATTTTATTTTGTTTACTTCTGAAGTCAATGCCAATAACTTAGAATACAAAAAGAACTAGAAACCGCGTTCAACTGTAATTGCAAGCCGCGCTCTGTGTCCAAATACAAGACAAGCGTCCCCCGCTAGCCTCCCTTCCCACCCGCGTAATGTTGCTAGCTCAGACATTATTGGTCCGTTTTAGGGGTAAATTTTTCAGCAGGGAAGCTAAAATTTTAGATAGTTATAATGTTACATAGAAACATAATTTCATACACCCCTCCCCTTCCTCTCTCACACACACCACACACACATACTACAAATTTTGTAAAGGACATCCTCCATTTTGGTCCAAATTCGAAAATGGCGGCAAAAGAAAAAAAATACAATATCTTGTTAGAACGTGTTCTCCTTAACATTTTTTATTATGGCACCAAAACTGTGTGACCATTGCCCTCGATTTTATTTGAATTAAACGTTGCACACATTTTTCTTAACATGAATTGTCAAAACAAAGGATTTAGCTTGAATAGAAACTTCCAGGTAGCTGCCGTTTACCTCCACGCAATGTGATGCACCTCCCCTACCCGCTGAATGACCTGCCCCGCTCCGCGCATCACAACTGTTACTATATTTATTTTTATTTAGTTCTGAAAGCAACGCTATCGTGTACGCTGTGTGAATTTCGCTAGCTCCTGCTATAAGCTGTTTTGTTTTTTTGTTCGTTATCATCCTTGTTAAGTTTTATTATTGACTGTTACGTGTAGCTTGGTTATTGTTTTTGTTGAGTTTTAAACTGTTATATTAAAGTGAGCCATGACGGACTTCTGTATCTTGTGTCGTGAATCGACAGAGAATTGACGAAGATACTCTTTGAGTTCTCGTGAAAGCGATTATCTTGATATTTCCCAAATAGTGACAGAAGAATTACTACTTCGACAGGTAACAACACAGTACCCTTTATTTATGTCCGTGATATGTATATTATTATAAGAAAAAATGATTTTTGTCTGTCAATACTTTGTGTTTTTTTTTTACTTTCTAGTTGGTGGCTACAGAATTCATTTGCCGTCCGTGTTGGCAAAGAACTGAAGGTACGCACCAACAACGTATGCGAGAAACCGAAGAGCAAGTTGATCAAGAAGATGAGCCAGCCGAAAATACAAATCCAAGACCAATTTCCTAGAATTGCTTGGTCTTCTTCGCGCACCGAATACCTCAAATAGCTGCATTTTTCAACATTGTTTGAATGAATCTCGTCGTCGGATACCCGGAAATATAAGGTTTCGTATATTGTGCCGGTACAGTTATTATGTGCCAGAAAGCATATGTGTATGCAATGAACACATGGAGCAAAACGTGTGGTATTTACTCCCTTTACAAGACAGCTCATCAGAAGAGTTCACTTCTGTTCAAATAATGGTCATAGTATCAACATTACAGAGACATATTACTCAGGACCAATTTAACTTCGAACAATATGAAAATATGGCACCGGACGAGTTCCATACCTGGACTGGAATACTTCAAGACCAGTTTGTCGAATTAATGGAGGGTTTGCCAAGTTTGAGGTCAGTTACTAAAAAAATACAAATGGTATTTTTTGGCGGCAGTATTAAAGTTGAGGACTGGAGACTCCAATGTCAGACTAGCAAACATTTTCAAATGTGGTGATCAACCTTCCAAAGGTGGTTGCAGATTGGACGCGATGCGCTTTTACAGGATTTTGTACCCTTAAACCTTAGTTTTGATCACATAACACGTGAGAACGTAGCACTAAGGAACACGTTAATACCAAACCATCTATTCGGGAATCCCTTGAGCCCAGAAGTTGAAAGGAAGGCGATAACAATTTGTGATGGTACGTACATATATTTGCAAAAAGTAGCAATTACTTTTTTCAGCGACAGTCTTACAGCCATCACAAATATAGAAACCTCCTGAAACCATTCCTCTTGGTTTGTTGCGATGGACATATTATTGAGGTAATTGGACCGTAAGTAGTAGTAAGTATGTGATATAACCATCCAACGCAGAAATCATGAATGGTATGATAAGAAATGTAGACAGTCCATTCCTTTGGTTTTTTAGGACCGGAGATGTGTTTATTTTGGACCGTGGTTTTCGTGGCTTTCGTGATTCTGTGGCAAACCTTGAGTCTTGCGGTTACATACCACATATGCCATCAACAAAATACTAAAATGAAACACAAGTCACGACAGATCAGGCAAACAAATCAAGGCTGATTACGATTTGTCGATGGGTGGTGGAAGTAGTGAACGGCGATTTAAAAGAGATTTTCGGCTGTTACGAAATATATACAACAATAGAGCCGCTAGAAACATGTTTGATTACTTCAGAATCGCAGCAGCCATTTTAAATAAATACCATGTTGTAATTGAAAATAATCCACATGCTTCAGACATTTTGGAGATAATAAATGAAAACATTAATACGCCAAATGTATTAGCAAACCTGGTTAATCGCCATAATTATAATCGCAGACGAGCTCAGTTCACCATAATGACAACAGATATGCCAGAGTTCGCAGATTTTCCTAGGCTGAGTGAAGATGATCTCTTTTTATTCGCTCTTGGCGTATACCAATTAAAACAGGCCAAAAGCCGTTTTGAAGGATATGTTCACCATAGGGTGAACATATCCTTCAAAACGGATCGTTTTCAATTGAGCTCAGTAATGAAATGCCAAATGAACACTTGGAAGAGTTAGAAGGAACAGATCTGTGGATGATACGAGGACGACTGCAATCTCGACATGTCCGAGCTCGCCAATATTTATATTATACCTACATCGTAATAGACAGAACATCATCCAGTCGAAGTGCAATCCATCACTATTATTGCACGTGCATAATAGGAAAAAGAACGATTGGGTGCTGTTCGCATATTATGTGCATAATATGGTACATGAGTTACGCTCGTCATTTACAGGTGTTTATTACCCCCAGCTTTGGGATTAGAGAACATTATTGTTGTTCCAGACGAGGATGATTTTCTTGTTTAACCATATGTTTTGTATTAACATTCTTGTAAGACGTACATGTATTTTTGGAAATAATAAAGGGTTCATTAACAACTGAACATATGATACAACTGTATTTTTATTTGTAGAAAATCACATAAACCACAAAAACCAAAATAACACAATAAAAAACCACTACAGGCAGGCTTTATTTTCTCAATATTGTATTTTTTAAACTATTGTAATGCTATACCAGTACAATTCTTTTTTTATTCATTTCATAGAACCGTATAAAATAAAAAAATGAACTCAAATAAAAGCGAGGGCAATGGTCCCACAGTTTTGGTGCCATAATAAAAAATGTTAAGGACAACAAGTTCTAACAGAATATCGTATTTCTTTTCTTTGGCCGCCATTTTAAAATTTGGACCAAAAATGTATGGAACGTGGATGATGTCCTTTGTTTCGTAATCTTAATAGGTACTATGGGACCGTTCAAGTATTACGTAAGCACTATAGGGAGGTGTGGGGGTCTTTGCTTTGCTTATTTTTGATGACATGGGGAGTGGGGGAATCTAGATGATGATTACGTCAGCAATAATTATTTAATTTTTTACACATGTAGCAACACACATTGTCTATGCTTCAAAATGAAATGCATTTTCGGGGATTCCTAGAAATAATGAATTGTTGAATTCCGTGTCAGTAAAGTTATTTAAATGAATATTATGACTTCTATTCCAAACCTATTCCTTATTTCTAGATTTATAACTGCTGCTCATGAATCAATCAATTGTATGTACCAATGATTACGTAAGCATGGGGGGAGGGGTAAGAGCTTTGCTTACTTTTGCTGACGAGGGGGAGGGTGGGTTAAAAATTGCAAAAAATGTGCTTACGTAATACTTGAACGGCCCCTATGTTAGTCACATAGTACCTATTATGAATGTTATGCAATTCTAACAATATCATATACATAATTACATATACAAGGTGTAACAGATTAAGCGCAATACCTCAGACACCAGAATTAGAATATTATACTATATAAAGCTAAATTACCACTGACTGACTGACTGACTGACTCACTCATTGACATAATTGTTCTCCCAGATGGTGGATGGGGAGATGGGTATATTTTGACAGATTCGTAAACAAGTAACTCTCAAACCTACGGGAAAAGTGCCAAACCTCCCCTTTTCCCCCCCCTTCTCACCCCCCCCCTATCGTATCTCGGAAACTACGAGACCCGTTTTTTTTTCTCTTTACGGATTCGTGTAGAGGAGGCTCGGTTAAGTAAAAACTATTTTTCAAAGTCCCCCCCCCGCCCCCCTTCTCACCCCCTTTAGGCGGATCTCGGAAATTAAGAGACTTGGAAATTTTTTTTTTTCAGATTCATTTAGAGGGGCAATGCTTTAGTTGAAATACTTCTACAACCCCCCCCCCCTATCACCCCCACCCTTTTTTTTTTTTTTTCACAAGCACGCGAGGTGCTTGCACCTCGCGCAACACGCAAGTACTAAACCCCCCCCATCACCCCCCCTTTTTTTATTATTTTCACAAGCACGCGAGGTGCTTGCACCTCGCGCAACACGCAAATACTAGTTATACTATATAAAGCTAAATTACCACTCACTCACTCACTCACTGACTCATTGACATAATTGTTCTCCCAGATGGTGGATGGGGAGGTGGGTATATTTTGACAGATTCGTAAACAAGTAACTCTCAAACCTACGGGAAAAGTGCCAAACCTCCCCTTTTCACCCCCCTTCTCCCCCCTCCCTATCGTATCTCGGAAACTACGAGACCCGTATTTTTTGTTTTTTATGGATTCGTATAGAGGAGGCTCGGTAAAGTAAAAACCATTTTTCAAAGCCCCCCCCCCCCCCGCCCCCCTTCTCCCCCCCTTTAGGCGGATCTCGGAATCTAAGAGACTTGGAACATTTTTTTTTTCAGATTCATTTAGAGGGGCAATGCTTTAGTCGAAATACTTGTGCAACCCCCCCCCCCTCTTTTTTTTTTTTTTTTTTCACAAGCTCGCGAGGTGCTTGCACCTCGCGCAACACCCAAATACTAAACCCCCCCATCAGCCCCCCATTTTTTTTTTTCACAAGCACGCGAGGTGCTTGCACCTCGCGCAACACGCAAATACTTGATTTAGAGGGGCAATGCTTTAGTTTTTTTCACAAGCACGCGAGGTGCTTGCACCTCGCGCAACACGCAAATACTAAACCCCCCCATCTCCCCCATCATCCCTCCCCCTTTTTTTTTTTTTCACAAGCACGCGAGGTGCTTGCACCTCGCGCAACACGCAAATACTAGTTATTATACTATATAAAGCTAAATTACCACTCACTGACTCACTGACAGAATTGTTCTCCCAGATGGTGGATGGGGAAGTGGGTATATTTTGACAGATTCGTAAACAAGTAACTCTCAAACCTACGGGAAAAGTGCCAAACCCCCCCTTTTCCCCCCCCTTCTCCCCCCCCCCCTATCGTATCTCGGAAACTACGAGACCCGTATTTTTTCTTTTTACGGATTCGTATAGAGGAGGCTCGGTAAAGTAAAAACCATTTTTCAAAGTCCCCCCTCCCCGCCCCCCTTCTCCCCCCCTTTAGGCGGATCTCGGAATCTAAGAGACTTGGAACATTTTTTTTTTCAGATTCATTTAGAGGGGCAATGCTTAAGTCGAAATACTTGTGCAACCCCCCCCCCATCACCCCCCCCCCCCTCTTTTTCTTTTTAATTTTTTTTTCACAAGCTCGCGAGGTGCTTGCACCTCGCGCAACACGCAAATACTAAACCCCTCCATCAACCCCCGCCTTTTTTTTTTTTTTTTTCACAAGCACGCGAGGTGCTTGCACCTCGCGCAACACGCAAATACTAGTATTATATAAAGCTAGATTACCACTCACTCACTGACTCATTGACAGAATTGTTCTCCCAGATGGTGGATGGGGAGGTGGGTATATTTTGACAGATTCGTAAACAAGTAACT
Organism: Tholera decimalis; assembly: GCA_943138885.2. Taxonomy (NCBI): domain Eukaryota; kingdom Metazoa; phylum Arthropoda; class Insecta; order Lepidoptera; family Noctuidae; genus Tholera; species Tholera decimalis. The sequence goes on from OW964557.2 coordinate 45,860,229, forward strand.
CTCAAACCTACGGGAAAAGTGCCAAACCCCCCCTTTTCCCCCCCCCTTCTCCCCCCCCCCCCCCCTATCGTATCTCGGAAACTAGGAGACCCGTATTTTTTTCTTTTTACGGATTCGTATAGAGGAGGCTCGGTAAAGTAAAAACCATTTTTCAAAGTCCCCCCCTCCGCCCCCCTTCTCCCCCCCTTTAGGCAGATCTCGGAATCTAAGAGACTTGGAACATTTTTTTTTTCAGATTCATTTAGAGGGGCAATGCTTTAGTCGAAATACTTGTGCACCCCCCCCCTCCTTTTTTTTTTTTTTTTGTTTCACAAGCACGCGAGGTGCTTGCACCTCGCGCAACACGCAAATACTAAACCCCCCCATCTCCCCCCATAACCCCTCCACTTTTTTTTTTTTTTTCACAAGCACGCGAGGTGCTTGCACCTCGCGCAACACGCAAATACTTGATTTAGAGGGGCAATGCTTTAGTTTTCTTCACAAGCACGCGAGGTGCTTGCACCTCGCGCAACACGCAAATACTAAACCCCCCCATCTCCCCCATCACACCCCCCCCACTTTTTTTTTTCACAAGCACGCGAGGTGCTTGCACCTCGCGCAACACGCAAATACTTGATTTAGAGGGGCACTGCTTTAGTTTTTTTCACAAGCACGCGAGGTGCTTGCACCTCGCGCAACACGCAAATACTAAACCCGTCCATCTCCCCCCATCACCACCCCCCCATTTTTTTTTTTTCACAAGCACGCGAGGTGCTTGCACCTCGCGCAACACGCAAATACTAACCCCCCCCCATCTCCCCCATCACCCCCCACTTTTTTTTTTCACAAGCACGCGAGGTGCTTGCACCTCGCGCAACACGCAAATACTAGTTATATTATATAAAGCTAAATTACCACTCACTCACTGACTCACTGACATAATTGTTCTCCCAGATGGTGGATGGGGAGGTGGGTATATTTTGACAGATTCGTAAACAAGTAACTCTCAAACCTACGGGAAAAGTGCCAAACCCCCCCTTTTCCCCCCCCTTCTCCCCCCCCCCTATCGTATCTCGGAAACTACGAGACCCGTATTTTTTTCTTTTTACGGATTCGTATAGAGGAGGCTCGGTAAAGTAAAAACCATATTTCAAAGTCCCCCCCCCGCCCCCCTTCTCCACCCCTTTAGGCGGATCTCGGAATCTAAGAGACTTGGAACATTTTTTTTTCAGATTCATTTAGAGGGGTAATGCTTTAGTCGAAATACTTGTGCAACCCCCCCCCCCTCTTTTTTTTTTTTTTTTTTCACAAGCTCGCGAGGTGCTTGCACCTCGCGCAACACGCAAATACTTGATTTAGAGGGGCAATGCTTTAGTTTTTTTCACAAGCACGCGAGGTGCTTGCACCTCGCGCAACACGCAAATACTAGTTATTATTATTATATTATACTATATAAAGCTAAATTACCACTCACTGACTCACTGACATAATTGTTCTCCCAGATGGTGGATGGGGAGGTGGGTATATTTTGACAGATTCGTAAACAAGTAACTCTGAAACCTACGGGAAAAGTGCCAAACCTCCCCTTTTCCCCCCCCTTCTCCCCCCTCCCTATCGTATCTCGGAAACTACGAGACCCGTATTTTTTGTTTTTTACGGATTCGTATAGAGGAGGCTCGGTAAAGTTAAAACCATTTAACAAAGTCCCCTCCCCCGCCCCCCTTCCCCCCCCTTTAGGCGGATCTCGGAATCTAAGAGACTTGGAACATTTTTTTTTCAGATTCATTTAGAGGGGCAATGCTTTAGTCGAAATACTTGTGCAACCCCCCCCCCATCACCACCCCCCCCCCTCTTTTTTTTTTTTTTCACAAGCACGCGAGGTGCTTGCACCTCGCGCAACACGCAAATACTTGATTTAGAGGGGCAATGCTTTAGTTTTTTTCACAAGCACGCGAGGTGCTTGCACCTCGCGCAACACCCAAATACTAAACCCCCCCATCACCCCCCCCATTTTTTTTTTTTATAAAAAGCACGTGAGGTGGTTGCACCTCACGCAACACGCAAATACTAAACCCCCCCATCACCCCCGCCCCTTTTTTTTTTTTTTTTTTCGCAAGCACGCGAGGTGCTTGCACCTCGCGCAACACGCAAATACTTGATTTAGAGGGGCAATGCTTTAGTTTTTTTCACAAGCACGCGAGGTGCTTGCACCTCGCGCAACACGCAAATACTAGTTATACTATATAAAGCTAAATTACCACTCACTGACTCACTGACATAATTGTTCTCCCAGATGGTGGATGGGGAGGTGGGTATATTTTGACAGATTCGTAAACAAGTAACTCTGAAACCTACGGGAAAAGTGCCAAACCTCCCCTTTTCCCCCCCCTTCTCCCCCCTCCCTATCGTATCTCGGAAACTACGAGACCCGTATTTTTTTTTTTACGGATTCGTATAGAGGAGGCTCGGTAAAGTAAAAACCATTTTTCAAAGTCCCCCCCCGCCCCCCTTCTCCCCCCTTTAGGCGGATCTCGGAATCTAAGAGACTTGGAACATTTTTTTTTTTCAGATTCATTTAGAGGGGCAATGCTTTAGTCGAAATACTTGTGCTACCCCCCCCCATCACCCCCCCCCCCCCTCTTTTTTTTTTTTTTTTTTTTCACAAGCTCGCGAGGTGCTTGCACCTCGCGCAACACGCAAATACTTGATTTAGAGGGGCAATGCTTTAGTTTTTTTCACAAGCACGCGAGGTGCTTGCACCTCGCGCAACACGCAAATACTAAACCCCCCCCCATCACCCCCGCCCCCCCACTTTTTTTTTTTCACAAGCACGCGAGGTGCTTGCACCTCGCGCAACACGCAAATACTTGATTTAGAGGGGCAATGCTTTAGTTTTTTTCACAAGCACGCGAGGTGCTTGCACCTCGCGCAACACGCAAATACTAAACCCCCCCCATCTCCCCCCATAACCCCTCCACTTCTTTTTTTTTTTTCACAAGCACGCGAGGTGCTTGCACCTCGCGCAACACGCAAATACTAGTTATACTATATAAAGCTAGATTACCACTCACTGACTGACTGACTCACTCATTGACATAATTGTTCTCCCAGATGGTGGATGGGGAGGTGGGTATATTTTGACAGATTCGTAAACAAGTAACTCTCAAACCTACGGGAAAAGTGCCAAACCTCCCCTTTTCCCCCCCCTTCTCCCCCCCCTCTATCGTATCTCGGAAACTACGAGAACCGTATTTTTTGTTTTTTACGGATTCGTATAGAGGAGGCTCGGTGAAGTAAAAACCATTTTTCAAAGTCCCCCCCCCGCCCCCCTTCTCCCCCCCTTTAGGCGGATCTCGGAATCTAAGAGACTTGGAACATTTTTTTTTTCAGATTCATTTAGAGGGGCAATGCTTTAGTCGAAATACTTGTGCAACCCCCCCCCATCACCCCCCCCTCTCTTTTTTTTTTTTTTTTTTTTTTTTTCACAAGCTCGCGAGGTGCTTGCACCTCGCGCAACACGCAAATACTAAACCCCGCCATCACCCCCCTTTTTTTTTTTCACAAGCACGCGAGGTGCTTGCACCTCGCGCAACACGCAAATACTAAACCCCCCCATTTTTTTTTTTTTTTTCACAAGCACGCGAGGTGCTTGCACCTCGCGCAACACGCAAATACTAGTTATACTATATAAAGCTAGATTACCACTGACTGACTCACTCACTCATTGACAGAATTGTTCTCCCAGATGGTGGATGGGGAGGTGGGTATATTTTGACAGATTCGTAAACAAGTAACTCTCAAACCAACGGGAAAAGTGCCAAACCTCCCCTTTTCACCCCCCTTCTCCCCCCTCCCTATCGTATCTCGGAAACTACGAGACCCGTATTTTTTGTTTTTTACGGATTCGTATAGAGGAGGCTCGGTAAAGTAAAAACCATTTTTCAAAGTCCCCCCCCCACCCCCCTTCTCCCCCCCTTTAGGCGGATCTCGGAATCTAAGAGACTTGGAACATTTTTTTTTCAGATTCATTTAGAGGGGCAATGCTTTAGTCGAAATACTTGTGCAACCCCCCCCCCCCTCTTTTTTTTTTTTTTTTTCACAAGCTCGCGAGGTGCTTGCACCTCGCGCAACACCCAAATACTAAACCCCCCCCATCACCCACTCCATTTTTTTTTTTTTTTTATAATAAGCACGCGAGGTGCTTGCACCTCGCGCAACACGCAAATACTTGATTTAGAGGGGCAATGCTTTAGTTTTTTTCACAAGCACGCGAGGTGCTTGCACCTCGCGCAACACGCAAATACTAAACCCCCCCGTCTCCCCCATCACTCCGCCCCCACTTTTTTTTTTTTTTTTCTCAAGCACGCGAGGTGCTTGCACCTCGCGCAACACGCAAATACTAGTTATATTATATAAAGCTAGATTACCACTCACTGACTCACTCATTGACATAATTGTTCTCCCAGATGGTGGATGGGGAGGTGGGTATATTTTGACAGATTCGTAAACAAGTAACTCTCAAACCTACGGGAAAAGTGCCAAACCTCCCCTTTTCACCCCTCCCTATCGTATCTCGGAAACTACGAGACCCGTATTTTTTGTTTTTTACGGATTCGTATAGAGGAGGCTCGGTAAAGTAAAAACCATTTTTCAAAGCCCCCCCCCCCCCCCCCGCCCCCCTTCTCCCCCCCTTTAGGCGCATCTCGGAATCTAAGAGACTTGGAACATTTTTTTTTTCAGATTCATTTAGAGGGGCAATGCTTTAGTCGAAATACTTGTGCAACCCCCCCCCCCCTTTTTTTTTTTTTTTTTTTTTTCACAACCTCGCGAGGTGCTTGCACCTCGCGCAACACGCAAATACTAAACCCCCCATCTCCTCCCCCTTTTTTTTTTTTTTTCACAAGCACGCGAGGTGCTTGCACCTCGCGCAACACGCAAATACTTGATTTAGAGGGGCAATGCTTTAGTTTTTTTCACAAGCACGCGAGGTGCTTGCACCTCGCGCAACACGCAAATACTAGTTATATTATATAAAGCTAGATTACCACTCACTGACTCACTCATTGACATAATTGTTCTCCCAGATGGTGGATGGGGAGGTGGGTATATTTTGACAGATTCGTAAACAAGTAACTCTCAAACCTACGGGAAAAGTGCCAAACCCCCCCTTTTCCGCCCCCTTCTCCCCCCCCCCTATCGTATCTCGGAAACTACGAGACCCGTATTTTTTTCATTTTACGGATTCGTATAGAGGAGGCTCGGTAAAGTAAAAACCATTTTTCAAAGTCCCCCCCCCCCCGCCCCCCTTCTCCCCCCCTTTAGGCAGATCTCGGAATCTAAGAGACTTGGAACATTTTTTTTTTCAGATTCATTTAGAGGGGCAATGCTTTAGTCGAAATACTTGTGCAACCCCCCCCCATCACCCCCCCCCCCCCTTTTTTTTTTTTTTTTTCACAACCTCGCGAGGTGCTTGCACCTCGCGCAACACGCAAATACCAATTTCTTTTTTCACAAGCACGCGAGGTGCTTGCACCTCGCGCAACACGCAAATACTAGTTATACTATATAAAGCTAGATTACCACTCACTCATTGACAGAATTGTTCTCCCAGATGGTGGATGGGGAGGTGGGTATATTTTGACAGATTCGTAAACAAGTAACTCTCAAACCTACGGGAAAAGTGCCAAACCCCCCCTTTCCCCCCCCCCCTTCTCCCCCCCCCCCCATCGTATCTCGGAAACTACGAGACCCGTATTTTTTTCTTTTTACGGATTCGTATAGAGGAGGCTCGGTAAAGTAAAAACCATTTTTCAAAGTCCCCCCCCCGCCCCCCTTCTCCCCCCCTTTAGGCGGATCTCGGAATCTAAGAGACTTGGAACATTTTTTTTTTTCAGATTTATTTAGAGGGGCAATGCTTTAGTCGAAATAATTGTGCACCCCCCCATTTCCCCCCCCCTTTTTTTTTTTTTTTTTCATAAGCACGCGAGGTGCTTGCACCTCGCGCAACACGCAAATACTAAACCCCCCCATCTCCCCCCATCACCCCCCCCCCACTTTTATTTTTTTTCACAAGCACGCGAGGTGCTTGCACCTCGCGCAACACGCAAATACTAGTTATACTATATAAAGCTAAATTACCACTCACTGACTGACTGACTCACTCATTGACATAATTGTTCTCCCAGATGGTGGATGGGGAGGTGGGTATATTTTGACAGATTCGTAAACAAGTAACTCTCAAACCTACGGGAAAAGTGCCAAACCTCCCCTTTTCCCCCCCCCCCTATCGTATCTCGGAAACTACGAGACCCGTATTTTTTTCTTTTTACGGATTCGTATAGAGGAGGCTCTGTAAAGTAAAAACAATTTTTCAAAGTCGCCCCCCTTGCCCCCCTTCTCACCCCCCTTAGGCGGATCTCGGAAACTAAGAGACTTGGAACATTTTTTTTTTCAGATTCATATAGAGGGGGCAATGCTTTAGTCAAAATACTTCTGCAACCCCCCCCCCTATCCCCCCCCCCCTTTTTTTTTTTTTTTTCACATGCACGCGAGGTGCTTGCACCTCGCGCAACACGCAAATACTAGTTAAATTATAAGTTTAAAACAATATCCGTAACTAAATAAATTGAAACCAAACCTAAACATTTTTTTAAAAATAGTTGTCCTTACTAAACGCAAAACGTATGTGCGTCATAAAATATCCTTATGCAGACGCATACACTCATGCAATATTAGTGGCCGACACGCACACGAGCATATTTTCTTGGATTAAGGATTGTATTAATTTGTCATAATACTTTGTTTCCATTTTAAGTTAAATGAAAGATTTTGCCTTCAAAATTTAACACCTATTTTTTATGACGGAATTCGATTTTGAACCAACTACTTGCAGGAATTGCGTTTATTCTGTTGCGTTTGTTCCATTGTTTTCGGATCGCACTGATAACCTTTCTTTTTTCAAGTTGGTTTTTGATTAAAGTAGTTATTAATATACTACAAAGACAAAAAGCCCTCAGTAGGTAATAAAAAATTGGCCAAGTGCGAGTCGGACTCGCCCATGAAGGGTTCCGTGGTAACTATAATAAATATAATATACTTAATATATTTAATTGAAAAAAAAAACAAAAACCTTAAAAATTTCTTAAAACTAGCTTATTTACAATTTTTACAACTACGCCAAAAAACTTTGTTTTTCATAGTATTTGTATGAATTACAAAGTTATATTTGCGGTTCTAGAAAATATACTGTATCTCAAAAACTGCCGACTCGATCTCGTTCAAACCAATTTTGGTTGAAATTTTACATTAAGATCTACAACATAAATGGTTTTTTTTAGATTTTTCACTTCATTATTATAGAAGTTAGAGGGGGAGACACACATTTTACTACTTTGGAAGCGTATATCTTTTAAACGATTAACTTTATGAAAAAGTCATTTTAGAAACCTTAATGTCATTTTTGACCTGTCTATAGATACCACACACGTATAGGATTCATGAAAAAAAATATTTTCAGTTTCAGTTCCATGTATGGGGAGCCCCCTTTATTTTAAATGTTTTTTTAATTTTCTCTTAAAATCGGAAAGCGGTTCACAGAATACATTTATCTACCAAGTTTTACATGTACAGTCGGCCAAGAAAGTGGTGTACCACCCTAAGGTTGAATATCGCTTGCAGATTCATAGGTGATAAAGATTAGTTTCGCTTGCAGATCGATCTGACAACTTCTATTGCTGTCTTTATCTGATTATTGATAACGACTATTACTGTTTGTAACGTGACAGCTGTTCTTAGTTTGAACTTGATGGAACCAATGACGTCGTAAAATCAACGGCGGGGGGCTGTAGATTTTGATGACAAAATTGTATCTACAAATTCAGAATTGTAATCAACAAGTTACATAAAATTGTAAAGGCACAAGGCGAGTCCACAAACCTACAATTTCTGTAAACTTGTAATTACAATATCAATAAAAAACAAGCTAAAAATAGATTTATCCTTTTATTAAATTTCTACAATCAATTTTAAAATACTTATAACAAACAAAAACATAGCATATATAGTAATATTTAGAAGATATTGAAAATTTTTAAAAATTAGAAACGGGTGTAACCGCCGTTGGCCTCTATAACCTCTAAAAGACGAGACCTCATTGAACCAACAAGCCGTGAGCAAATATCGGTTCCCCGCATTTCCTCCCAGATATAATTACAGTGACTAATAAGAGCATGTTTGGTTCTTTCATTTTGATGCGACCATCGTTGGACCATAAGGCCCCAAAGATTTTCTATCGGGTTGAGGTCCGGCGATCTTGAGGGCCACTGAATTACCCTTACGTCAGTGAATGAACGAAACCAGGCTCCTACGATCCTCGCATTATGAATTGAACAATTATCTTGAACAAAATCAAATTGTGGCACTTCGTTCTCCGGGTAAACATTACGGACTGTCGGTAGCATTGCATTCTGAAGCACGTCGATATAATTTACAGCCGTCGCTCGAGGAGGTAGAGAACACAATTCTCCTACACCATCCGTACTCATCCAGCCCCAAATATTTACGGAAATTCGACCTGATTCTCTATTTGGGATTACATGATCATCTTTATACCGTGTTGAATTATATCGCCAAAGGTGAAGACGTCCATGCTGACTGGATTTAAACGTTTTTTCATCACAAAACACTGTATTAGACCAATCAAACTCTAAGTGCTCTCTGGCGAAGTTCAGACGAGCAAGTCTGTGAGCATCCGTCAAATATATTTTCTTGGCGTAATGCCTGTGGTGCAACCCCATGTAATGTAGATGATTCCTTATTGTTTGGGCACTCACATCGAACATCTCCGCAAAATGTTTTGTGGGCTTAAAACCATTGATTTCATATTCCCGTCTCATGAATTCTCTATCGTTATTGGAGAGTGCAGGCCGGCGACCACTTCTTCTGTGATCCAACAAACTTCCCTCCTCTCCTTCACGACGAATCCAAAAGCGGACAGAACGCCTCGATATATTCAAATTCCGGGATATCGCACTGATACTGCTTCCCTCATTAAATTGGGCAATTATTTGTGCTCTTTCGGCAATGGTCAAGTTGGCAGGCATTGAGATGATTTTATATGCAGTTGATTGAAAAATAACACGGAAAATATATCGATTTTTTGCATATATTTGACAAAATGTCAATTGTCAGTTTTCTTTTTCAAATGGAATTCGGTTGTCTAAATAGTTTTTATTACTTTTGTTTGGAAACATTTCAATTGCTTTGTAGAAACTAATGTCCTTTTCATTTATACTAAAGGCATTGATATACTAAGTATATCAATGACTAAAGGTTAAAATGTCATGTACTTATATGTGACATATGACGTATGAATACTAAATACATAGGTTTACGTCATGATAATGTTGTCTCTTTCAGTAATATCTTTTTATAACGAACCTTGTTGTAATTTTCGATGACCGGGAAACTAAATCAAAACTGGTACACCACTTTCTTGGCCGACCGTATAGTCCTAATATTTTCGGAATAAAATGGCTGTGACATACGGACGGACGGACAGACAGACAGACAGACGGACAGACATGTCGAAACTATAAGGGTTCCGTTTCTTGCCATTCGGCTACGGAACCCTAAAAAGGGGAAAAATCAAAACTCTTATATTGGCCAACACTAACAAGATGGATGCATTATTCTCTTTGACAATTACAAATGAAACAATTTATTCAATAATTAAATAAAACGCTAGTTACACATGAAAATCTTAAATAAATTGGACACGGGTAAAACTTCATAATTTAAATCAATTGGATACGGGTAAAACACGTCACACAATATGACGTTCATAGTACAACTGATCGGCTGTGCGTCAAACTACTCCATTTAGGATTAGTTTTTGTTGCTTCAGTATTAGGCGCGCTCACAGCTTCTAGTTCTTTCTGTATTCTAAGGCCAATAAATGCATTCTTCTAAGAAGAAACAAAAAGCATGATAAAATACGTACCTGTCTCAGCTTGGCCATTGCATCAGGTGCTATGAAGTCAGCCTGTGCGGCATGTGTGAGGAAGCAGAATGTCTGGTGCCCAGTTTGACCCAACTCTTCTTCACCAGGGATTATCAATTTCATTGCCTCCACTTCCTGGAATTTACATTTTTATTATAAACCTCTGTCCATTGCTTATAGTGCTGTAAATGGGCTACTAGAACAGAGCAATTATAATGACTGCTTAGCAATATGATGCTAACCAACTTCTAAATGATTACTTTCTACACACCTTTCACCCTTCTATTTTCTCAAGTCAAGTTTAGGAAGAAATTCAAACAGATACAGAAAGTAATTCCATCTGTCTGTTTGTTACTTTTCATATTTTAAGAGCTGAACCGGTTTAGATGAGAATAGGTACATAGGTAGACAATGCCTTGAAATAGAACATGAGATATTTCTATCCTCAGATTTAGTATATTCTATTTGGATAACTATCACACAAAGAAAAATACTGGCTACCTAATTTAAATTATTATAGTTTTTTTTTTAATTAATTTGTTCAGCTAATTAATTGGAGCTCATTTAAATTGATATGGAATTTTATTCTAGGGAAGGTTGTGCCATTACAGTAATATGTTAGATAATAATAATAATTATTCCCTTACTTCTTGAAATGTAAACTAGTTGAGGCCATTGTTTCTTAACTGACTACCCTGAGAAGAAACAAACTCAGAGGAACCATCTCTTTTAAAGTCCATACAATCTGTAGTGATCGAATCACATGAAAACCATGTAGGTTTATGTCTATGGTACTCTTTAGAGAGCAGAATCACGCAGATTTGAGCTGGCCCGTCCAAACATTGCAAGCATTTGTCAGTCATCACATAGCTTAACTTAGAACAATACTATTATTAGGTAAACTCACATTGGTGAAGTCAACGAGCTGCGACACGAACACACCGTCCAGCCGCATGAACTCGAGGGTGATGGTATCCTCCGACACGTTCGCCGTTATGTTCTCCTGCATAACATCGCCACCCTGGACAGAGGGCGGTAAACACCAAATATCTTAGCTTTATTGCAAGCTGCATTGCTTTCTAACATAAATCATTATGGAATACTATCATTAGAAGACCTATTTGCGACACAAGTGATACGAATAATTTATTAACCACTAAATCCAAAAAGAAACAAAAATGTCAATAAAGAGCTCGACTTTGCTTACAGTTCAACAATAAATATTGTAAGAAAGCTCTTACCTGATTTCTAACATTGATAAGAAGTTGTAGATTTGACGGCCTCACTAACAAGTACAGTAAAAAAAATATTAAAAGGATTAATTTCATTATTTTAAAGTTTTGTGATCAATTCTGTGGTTTAGTGACATTTGTTGTTGACATTTATGTGCTTGACATTTAGAAATGTATGTATAGCAATCATATAGCAATGAATAGGTATGTGTAGAATATTGTGTTAAACTTAACTTGAAATGAACGATTGGTGGCCTTTAAAGATTATTTTAAAGAATTTATGCCTAGTTAAAAAAATATAATTTTAGATAAAGATAAAGGCAATAGCTAATTTGTGAGCAAATACAAGATTTCCTATTGTGATTAGTATTCTATTTTCCGAGCTAGTAATACTTTTTTGTAAATAAAAACCAAACAAGTTTTGTAAACATACCTTACTATACGTTTCATTTCAAGCATCGTTTCTGGCTTTATACAAAGTTAGTGTTACTTTTCAAAAAATTATGATGAAATAGCGCCATTAAATACATTTGCAAAATATTTATTACTTTAAACATATAAATTATGATGCTCTGATGATAATTCAAATATATTTTTTTTACATTTTAGTGTATCTTGGTAAGAGCAGAGACGTTTAGAATTTCGGCCATTACATCATGATTCTATTTATTTTAACTCAAATACAGTAAGTTTTATGTCGAAAAATATTTTTCTCTACTGCATTGGCCTGCTTGCACCATTTTTGATGCAAGGATAATTTTATTTTTGAGGTCATTCATTACATTACATACAACACGATTTCGCCCGATGCGCAACCGAACAAGACACGAACGTCATCCGAAACGGAAAGAAGGGCGATGTTGCATTAGCGAAGAAAGACAGCTGTCGTATCATTTTCAGCTGATTTTTGTGTACGCATCGCGAACGCTACAAACTCTAACAACGATCGAAACGCTTCGAAACTGTGCAAGTTCCTTGGTTGCAGTCGCGTAGGAACTATTTTCATCGAGAGAGTGTCGCGACGCAGCAGGTCAGGAGCGAGAGTTTCGCAGCGACGAACAAAGGGAGATGGTCTATTGAGCGCGGGTGGTGCGTATCGGCCGTGACGTCACTCAGCCGAGGCGTCGAGGCCGATGCGGCGGGCGCTCTCGTGATCTCGGCGCTCCGAAGAGCGCGGCGTGCGGGCGCGCAGCGGGCCAGCCTGGCCTCCACTGACTCGGGCGACGAGGGCGCTGGCCACCGGCCGCCGCGCAAGCGGACCCGCAGGCTGTCGCCGGCCGCCCGGCCCGCAGACATGCACCAGCCGCCCGCAGCCAACGGCGCGCCGCCGCCGCTGCACGTCAACGGTGACACGGCCACGCGCAACGGCGACCTGCAGCCCCCCGGCCTGCGCATGTCGCAGACTGACCAGGAGATCGTGCGCCTCATCGGACAGCACCTCCTCTCTGTGGGACTCGAGTAAGTACTGCTGAGTGGTCTATCCCTACGTCTATTTCTCTATGTGACTCTTCAGCTATGTTTGTTATTGAAAACATTCCAGTTTGCTTACATTGGTCCCTGCATAAAGGCATCACACCAGACTTCATTACAGGCATAGTAATTCAAAATATAAAACTAGAATCATGAAGCATTGGCATGACGATCACCGTTCCTAATATATTCCTAAGTAGAGTTTAATGACCTTTGCTTCTTCTGATATCTTAAGATAAACAAACAATTGAGCCAGTTTTTTTATATTAAGTTACTTGACATGCAAGTCACAATATATTATTAGAAATTAAGTGGAAAACAATGAAAATGCACATTTTGTATGTGTGAAGAACCAGGAGATTTCTGTGGCACCACAGAAATGAAGGATACAATGAACTGAAAGCAAATAGATGCCAGCTTCATGAAAGAATTAAATGATTAAGATTTAAAATATATATGTAATTCCTTTGTTCTATAAGCATCAAACTGAAATCAAAACATGTTAAAATCAAATCAATGGACAATCTTTTGTCCATTTTATACATTAAGTTTCCTTCAAAGACAAGCATTTTTTATTTAATGCAATGCATGGCAAGGTAAACAAAGACCTGTTTTATTCAGCTAGCCAATCATAGACTCATGTCAATGCTGACTGATCTGTTTTCCTTGTGTTGTTTGCATTAATTAGAGCTTTGTTCTATAATAGTGTGGTTTTTATGCATGGCACTGTAATAAAGAATGAAAGATGAAACGTCTAATGACATATAATCCCATGAGTACAAACAATAAAAAAAATATTCAACTTAATAGGCACTAGGACAATTAAGATTATTGTGTGACTCTTCGCTGTGCCAAATAGGCCCAGTTCAGCAATATGGCAACCAGTGCCGGATGCTGGTTTTCAACAAGACAAAGGTTTTGGGTAAAAAAATATGACACAAACAAAGGTGTCGACTAAAGTTTGTATCCATCTAATATAGAGAGAACACAACAGGTGCTGAGTCATTGGCCATCTACATAATTATAATGCCTGTAAACTTCGAATCCAAATCTTAATAACTTTGTAGAAGGATATCAGAACCTTAACAGTGGAGTATAATCGGGAAATATTTTTATGATATTTAAATACTAGTTTCTGTCCACAACTTTGTCTGCCTTTGTACTTATTTATTTATTAAAACTTTATGCAACACAAAATGTACAAAGGCGGACTTAATGCCATAGGCACTTCTTATAGTTACTTCTTTTCCATATAATTTTTCAATAATTTGCTTTTCTACAAATCTTCTGACAATAAACACACACAACAGAAAATTCATTAACTAATTTGGTCCAGGCATTTCGCAATTTTAGATGTACATACATTTCTGTGATTAATTTTTATTGATGTATAATATAAATTGTCGAAAATACCATTTTATTAGTAGATAGAGAAAGGTAAAAATAAATCTACAAACAGACTTATAATCTTTATTGTTGTATAAAATCTATCCACTGTTTTCAGTGTTAGCCTCATAAAATCTATTTGTATAATTTCCACTGCTGGCCAAGGCATGCCATTTGTGGTAAAGAATTGCTCCCCACAAACCACTTATCATGTTATCAGTTACTGTTATGTTTTATCAGTTATTTATGTTTAGCTATGTTTTACTGCACTTGATAATCTTGGGTCTTAACTGAATTCACATTAAATTCATATGATTTTGGCTGCACTGCTCTATCTATCAAGGTTTATCTTTCAGCAAAACATATAGTTCCACTTAGAAATGTAATTTTAAAATTAATTATCTCAATGAGTATCACCTACTTGTAACCCTTGTAACCAGGGCCGGATTAAACATTAGGCAGAGTAGGCAACTGCCTAGGGGTCCCGTGTCCACTAGGGGCCCAGTGCAAGCGACAAGATTTTTTTTTATTGACTGACATTTTTAAAGTGCGTGTGAATCTAATTATTTGTATTTAGTAGTAGAATTTAAAAAAAAATAACAATTCTGGGAATTTGTAAACAAATATATTAAAAACTACAGCCCTTAATGTGCGGTCCCTCAGGTTACCGGGGGACCACACTTACGTGCTATAGTTTACAATTACGTACCTATGCAGTCTCACTTAATTATTTTTTGATAGGCTCGCGTTTGATCACTGAAATAAGGAAAGGGGAATTTTGTTGAGCTCAATATTTGTGAATAAATATTTGAATAAATGCTTGTAGCTATTAAATCGAACTAGTTAGGTAGAGTGAACAAATTCACTCTACCTAACTAGTTCGATTTAATAGCTATGACGACACAATATGTGATATGTGATTCCTGAGGAAGGTTTAAGTATAATCACACTAGAGCCATACGCGTGGTGAATGAGGTTCGCGGGAGGGTTGTTGTATTGTGGTGCAACTTGAGTGAATTCGCAAAAGTTACACTATATGTAATAAGTTATTCAGATTAAGATATTTTTTAACTATAGGATTTAATTAGTAAGGCCATTCTGTCGCATTGGATCATAGATCTGTAATGATAGTGTAGGTAAGATTGTTATAAATAAATAAATAAATAATTCATTAATATTTTATGTAAATTTATTGAAATATAACGATTATTGTTGAAGAGGTCGCAAAATATCTTGCCTCCTGAGAGATTTACTCACGTACGCCGCGTAAATCAGCAGAGGTACTTAAAGTAATTTACTAGAGAATCGTAGATCTACAATAATAATGCTACAAAAATGTCTACAATAGTATATCTCTCTCCTACGGTTGACTCACAATAACTACTTTTATGGCCAAATATTGATTAAAAATATTACGTTATTTTCGAAGCTGTTTTCTATATTTATTTATTAATTTGTATGTCAATAAATACGTTTATTAGCTTCGGCATTCAAAACAGATTAAAATTTTCCTGTAAATACTTTCGAAGATATGATAAATTCAAAATTTTATGTCAATACAAATTATTAAGTCGGAAAGAGTGACTATCGCAACCGAGCCATGCCCAGCCCGGCACACCGCAATTGCGGCAATAAATCCCCTCTTTGAGGAGTGGCTTGAGAGACGCCACGGGGTCCTCACCTTCTGCCTGATGCAGGTGCTTACCGGACACGGGTGTATCGGGAGGTACCTGTTTCGGATACAGCGCGAGGATACACCCGGGTGTCGTCATCGTGAGGATCACCCAGCGGACACGGTGGAGCATACGGTGAAGGTGTGCTCTGCTTGGTTAGAGTACCACCGTGTCCTTGTGGAGGTGATCGGCGGTGGCAACCTCTCGCGCCCGTCCCTGGTTCGAACCATGGTGTGGGACGAGCGGGAATGGGATACGGTCGCCTCGCGGCCCGCCGCCTGTTGGGTCTGCGGAAATGTTCTAACGAGATACCGCCGTCCCGGACCACAAGTGTAACTGAAGGAACAGGGTGGGTTTTTAGTCAGTTGATGACTCGCTCCCGCTCTATCCAAAGCGGGAGGAGTCATTTGATAATTTTCCCACCAAGAAAAAAAGATGTATCCGTATAACTTCGAAATAGTTGCACATATTTGACTAATTATTTTTGTTATGTTTATAATTGTCAGGAGACGATTAGTATATAAGAAAATATTTGAATAAAAAAAAACCTGAAACAGAAATGTAAAAGTAGGCGTGCGAGGTAATCATAAGACCGAAAAAAAATAAGAAATAGGGCAAAATAAAGTTCGTGGGAATGCTAGTAATTTAAAAATATAGTATTTATGTATTTTATTAATAGAAAAACTTTTTAACAAAAAATAAAACCATCTTCCAAAAAACGCTGGAAAAAGAAAAATAACTTTAATTTCGGTAGTCTTTGGTTTTGTATTTTGTTATTTGACACCGTCCGATGCCCTCGAAATTAAAGTATTTTTTTACATTTGCAGTATTGTTTTGGAAGTCGGTTTTATTTTTCGTTAAAAAGTTTTTTTTTTCGCTTTTTAGTGGGTTGGTTTACACTTTATCTAGTTATAAAAGCCTCATTGTCAACTACTTATCACCTTTTACAAAATATTTACTGTCCTGATACAAGGCGGTCAATTGTTGAAGAGTTCTCTTGGTACTTTACCATCAACTCCACTTCGCCATATGCAAGTAATCGAATCGCAACCTATGAATAAAATACTTATTATTGAGTAGTTCCGGTGGCTATCTGTGGTCTTCATCATCAGTTCCACAGTTCCACTTTACCAAATTATGCTTTTCGAGAGCAACTGCACAAGTTACTATAAAAAATACCCAAATCGCTATAGGTGTGTCTATAATATTTGAAGAGTTCCCTGGCTTTCTCCAGGATTCCATCATCAGATCCTGATTATATTATGCTCTTTCAAAAAAATAAATAAGTTTCCAAATCGGTTCAGCTGTCTTTGAGTAATCGGGGAACATACTTTAAAAAAGAGTTTCCGGCGAACTGAGTCGGTTAAAATTACCGAGACTTAAGACAACAGCCTATGTCGAGAATTGTACCCAAGACCACGAAGTGATACCGATTTTAGCGACACACTATTCGGTCAGTCAAAGTAAGATAGGAGGCCCGAGAATTCCATTGCCTAGGGGCCCCTGACAGGGATAATCCGGCTCTGCTTGTAACTTGTAAATTATAAAGGAAAGTGTCATCCGACGATAGTATCTTTTGAACTGTTCATGAAGATTTGCAGTTTAAATTATCTTTTGATTGCCTGATAACCTGATTAAAATAAAAATAAAGTAGGTACCTATTTGTGTTTAAATCTGCTTATTTAATGCTTTTTTTTTGTTTTTTTTTTTTAACGTGGTAAAATTATCAAATAAGTCCTCCCACCCCGGGCAGGGTGGGAGGGACTGTCAGACTTTTACTGACTAAAATCCACGGTGTTCCTTCAATAACCCTTTACATACCGGGGCCACGGTAACGGGATGAGTCCCACGACCCCGGCAGGCTTCGGCCCTCTGCAGAGGGGGCCTCGTCATGTTGCTGACGCTCTTTGAGGCGCGCGTGGAACACGACGCGCCGTCGACCCGGGCATGGTCCATGGTCGGACAGCGAGTTGCCCTTTACTCGCTGTCCGCATGCCCGCGCCTACGGTGGCCGGAGATCGTCGGCCGACGTCCGACGCCGTGGGCGTCTACCACTGCCGCTGGGCTGGAGGGAGGACGCCATCCTCTCCCTCACGCGGCCCGCCTCCTCCTTCGAAAGCATGACTGCTTCGCAGAAGGAGGCGACCGCTTCCCACTCCCTCTCGCCCCGCAGCATGGCCTCGACCAAGGCCGGGCGCGAGAGGTCTCCGCCTATTGTCGCCGTGAGGACACGTCGGTGCTCTGCCCAAGCTGGGCAGTCCTGCACCGTGTGCTCGACTGTGTCCTCAGGGCGACCCTCGCAGTGGTGACACCCAGGCGTCTCTTCCTTACCCATCAGACACAGGTACCTCCCGAAACTTCCGTGTCCGGTGAGGACCTGCGTCATGCGGTAGGTCAGGACGCCGTGACGCCGATCTAGCCACTCCTCAAAGAGGGGTCTTACCGCCGCAATTGCGGCGTGCCCGGCCGTCGGTTGCGACAGTCGCTCCCTCCATACTGCCCTGAGATCGCGCCGGAGCTCTTCCCGCCGCGTCTCGACTTCTCGAGGCAGCGGGGATACGCCCCGGCGCTGCGCCTCCACGCACCATTCATAGACGCGCTGGAGGGCAGTCGCCTCCAGATCCCAGGGCAGCAATCCGGCAAGGAGGTTGGCCGATTCGCCGGCGATCGTGCGGTATCCCCGGATCATTCGGATAGCCATGACCCTCTGGCATGCGACCAACTTTAGTGGTCGCGTCCGGATGCACAGGGCCCACACTGGGGACCCGTAGAGGGCCATGGACCGCACGACGCCGGCGTACAGCCTTCGGCAGGAGGCGTTTGGCCCGCTGAGATTAGGCAGGAGTCGCCTGAAGGCGGCTGCTGCCCGGTTCAGCTTTGGGGCCAAACTCAGGAAGTGCTCCCTGAAGTTCCACCGGCTGTCGAGGACGAGTCCCAGGTACTTCATCGTCCTCCCAACGCCGATGCGAACCCCCTCCACCGTTATGTGGGACTCGGACCGTGGCGCGTTCCGACCGCCATGAAAGCACATGGCCTCGGTCTTGTGCAGCGCCACGTCGAGTCCCAACTGCCGGATCCTATGAACGACTGTCGCAACCGCTTGCGTCGCCAGGTCGGCCGCCGCCTGGTGCGACTCTCCCTGCGCCAGGACGAGCGTGTCGTCAGCGTAACATACTACGCTGACGCCGTCAGGGAGGTCGCCGCGCAGCACCCAGTCGTATCCGATGTTCCACAGGGGCGGCCCCAAGACCGATCCCTGTGGGACACCGCACGACATCTCTCGCCGGTTCCACTCTCCCCGGTGACCGGGGTAGATGACGGCTCTGTCCGTCAGGTAGTCCTCGACTATGCGACGGAGGTAGGTCGGCACCCGGTGATACCGTAGTGCCTCCCTGATGCAACTCCAGGGCAGGGTGTTAAAGGCGTTGGTGATGTCCAAAGACACCGCCAAGACGACCCTGCCCCGGGATACCACGTCCCCCGTCGTGAGGGCTCTCACGCGCATGATGGCATCCACCGTCGAGCGCCCCCTGGGGAAGCCAAACTGGCACTCCGCAAGATCCGGGCCCACCTGATTCAGGTGCCCGAAGAGGCGGTCTGCAATTACTCTTTCCAAGAGCTTGCCCGCCTCGTCGAGCAGCACGATGGGCCGGAATGCGGACGGAGAGTCCGCAGGGCGCCCGGCTTTCTGGATCAGGACCAGCTTTCCCGTCTTCCAGCGAAGCGGAAACTGGCCCCTCTCCAGGCATGCGCTAAAGAGCCCCCCTAGTCGAGGCCCGAGAGTCTCCGAGGCCAGGACCCACGCTTTCCCTGGCAAGCCGTCGGGTCCTGGGGCGGTATTTTTGGCCTTGAGCCGTTGTACCGCCACTCTCAAGTCTACCTCGGTCACCTCTGGAGCGTCGTAGACGTCGTCGTCGCTGTGGTCCGCGTTTGCGCCAGCTTCAGGTTCCGTCGGAGACGGAGCCATGGGCGGGGGAGCGTGCTCCCCTCGCGATGGGAACAGGGCGCTCACCACGTCCTCCAAGAACTGAGGCTGGAGACTCTGCGTCAACGGGGGAGCCCAGGGGCGGAGCTTCTCTCGCACCCACTTGTAGGGGCGGCCCCATGGGTCCCCGTCCAGAGTCGCCAGCATCTCCTCCCGGGCCAGTTCCTTGGCCCGCCAGATCTCGTCTCGGAGGACGGCCTTCGCTGCCCTGTAGCCCTCGTACAGCTCCGCCTCTACAGTCGCCGCATCCGAAGGTCGGGTGCGGCGCCTGCGGAACCTGGTGTACCGGCGTCGCGCCGCAACGCACGCTTCGCGCAGCGCTGCTAGCTCGCTCGACCACCAGTACAGCTGACGCCGGGCGCGTCCTTGCCGGACCCGGGGCATGGCCACGTCGCAGATCTCCGACATGGCCTCCCGGAACCACTCCGCCTCGTCGTTTATGTCGGCAGGCCTGTCCGGGGGTGACCCCCAGGCCTGCACGATCGAGGCTTCCAGGAATAGCTCCCGGTCCATCTGCTTCAGCGCCCATCGCGGACCACTCAGGTCCCGTCGGACCGGCGCGTCTGGGGTCTGGGCGGAGACGTCGAACCGGATATACCGGTGGTCGGAATAGGTCTCCACCTCCTCCACAACGCGCCAGTCGGTGACGCGCGGTGACAGGCTGGGGGTGGCGAACGTAACGTCCACCACCGACTCACCCGTAAACCGCACGCACGTGGGGACAGACCCCCGGTTCTCGATTACCAGGCCCTGCGCACGGGCCCAGTGCTCGAGCATCCTGCCCCGCCCATGGTCCATGGACCGGGAACCCCAAGCCGGATTTTTGGCGTTGAAGTCCCCGAGGACGAGGGCGGGGAGGGAACCGAGGGCGACGACGACGTCTCCCAGCTCCGTTAGGGAGTTCTGGAACTCGGCGAGAGTTCGGTTCGGGGAGAAATAAACGCCTACCACAGCGATCTCCCCGAACCGTGCTGCGACGATCCCACGCCCTCTCTTGACGCGATCGAGGGGCGGGGTACCGGCGGCGGCCGACGAAACGAGGGTCACCGAGCCGTCCAAGTCCGCCACCCAGTCATTCCTGGGCAGGACAAAATACGGCTCGGCGACCACGGCGACGTTGATCAACCACTGCGCCATACTCTGGAGCAAAAGTTCCTGAGCAGCGGCGCAGTGGTTGATGTTCGCCTGGAGGAAGCGCAATGGGGCCATTAATCGGGATCCATTGCAGCCTCCTCCAGGGCCCCTCGCGGGGGTTCAGCCACGACGGCGACAGCGGCGGCAGTAGCGACGGCGGCGGCGGCGGCGGCGGTGGCGGTGTCGACGGCGGCAGAGGGCCTACCTCTGCGCCTGGCTTTGGTGGGTGGGGCGCAGGACTTGCCCCCCGCCCGGTGATCGGCCGGCTTGCCAACCGCCTCACATGCGAAGCAGTGAGGCGGGGCGGAGCACGAGCCGGCCTTGTGACCGGGCTGACCGCAGCGGAAGCACCTATCGCTGCGGTCTACCTCCGAGGTGCACACGCATGCCGCATGGTTGCCCACTTGGCAGCGGAAGCACCTCAGGGGTCTGGGATCCAGGACTTTCACCTGCGCAGACACCCAACCAACCAGGAGCCTTCGGCCCTCCTGGATCTTTTTGACCGCCGGGACGGGGCAACTAACCGTAATGGTTTGCCCCCCCGTGAAGCCAGGACGCAGGGCGCCCGCCCTCACCTGATCGGGAGGGCACCCCCCAGTCCTGGCGACGGCGGCCACCACTTCCTCGGCCGTCACGGAGTCATCCAGACCCAATATGCGCATGTCTGCGCGCTTGGTGGGTCTGGAGACTCGGGCCTCCTCCGCATTTAAGGACGCTCTGAGCCGTTCGGCGAGAGCGTCAGCGGCAGGGCCACTGGCCGCGCCGGGGATCTCCAGCATCCGAGCCCCCGTTGCAGTGACCCGGTGACGGAGGCCGCCGACGATGCCGAGCTCCGGTGATGTCGATCGCCATCCGCGCCTTCGCCAGCACGTCGCGGTACGACACGCCCCTCTTCACCGCGTCCGGCTGCAGTGTGATCACTACAGCCGCGGTCTTGGGGGCGCGCAATCGCGCCGCGGCGTCTCGCCGCCGCCGTCTCTCCCTACGCCGCGAGGACCTGGCTGCGCCAGCAGCCTTCCTCTTCTCCCCGGCCACTTGCCAGTCGGCGCCGGCCGGAGGAGTCTTTGGAGGAGGCTGCTGGGACGGCTGGTTCCCGGCCTGGGCCTTCTTCTTTTTGGCCGCCTGCTTCGGCCCCGCAGGTGTCGGGGTCGGAGGCTTTGATGGGCCCGATTTCGGCTTGGCCGGGGCCGTCTTTGCCCTCGCAGGGGCCGCCGTCACTGGTGCCGTCCGCACCGTGGCCGTCTTCGCCTGAGGCGGCCTCGTCGTCGTCTGGGGAGGCTTGGACGCGGCCGCAGCTGCGTACGAAGTCGCCGCCAGCGGGGGTCGCAGCACGCGGCTCTCCAATACGGAGAACCGCTGCTGGAAGGCGGCCAGCTCCTGTCGCACCAGGTCGAGAACCGAGTCCTCCGCTGGTGTGGGCTGGCCTTTCTCCTTTTGGCCCCGCGGCGGCGCATTCCGCTGGCCGCCTCCCCGGATTGCGGCCAGGTCCGCCTTGAGGGCGGCGTTCTCCCTCTGGAGAGCCTCAATGGCGGCAGTCAGGCGGGTGACCTCCGGCCGCAGATCGGACATATCGTCCCTTGCAGCCGGAGCCCCGCCGTAAGTCCGCGTGGCCGCTAAGATGGAGGCCGTGGCTTCGCCGATCGCGTCCTCCTTGCTCTTTCTGTTGCGCTTCCGCGAGATGGTGCGGATGGCAGCTGCCACGGCCTCTTCTAGTTTGGCCTCGCTCGAGGCCAGACCAGTGTTGCCTCGGCCTTTACCCCGCACGCTTGTGGGGATCTTACGGGCCGAGACAAGCCCTTCCTCCGACGACGTCACGTCCTCGCGGGGGCGCTTGAGGAACTCCTTCCTCCTATCGGCGCCCCCCTCGTCGCTCCTCACTGCGCTCCCGGAGACCATGCTCTGGAAGCTCTCGGCGTCCGATGCCGAGTCGGTCTCCGACCCGAGCACCAGCGCCCCCTTCCTCCGCGGAGCGGCGCTCTGCGCTCGCTCAGAATTCGGTGCCGGTGAAGTGGACGTGCTGGACAAGTCCAGCGACTCCACCTCACGGGCACGTGAGCCTCCCTGGCTCAATGCGGCGACTGCCGGGGTAAAATTGGGGTAAAAGCCTTTGTTGTCCCCCCCAGAGTACGACGGGACTGACCGGACGTGTCCGGTGCGGGACTCCCCAGCTGAAGAGCAACTGGGACCCGCCTGGGTAGCTTTCTCAAAAACTTTGTCTGCCATTTCTATACTTTTTTAGCGAGGTGAGTTCCTCCGTCCCTACTCCCATTTCCCCTCCCCTGGTTCACTTCACGGTTACGTCTAAAGATTAGACGCATACCGGAAGTGAACCTTTCCTCCCCCTTGACCCGATCTCTGAGACCGGGCCCCGCGCCGTCTAGAAGCTCGAGCTAGCTGCTCGATCCTCCAGGCGGCGCGCCTTTCCCCCGGTGTGTCCCTCTTGGTCTGGTTTCTCCCTCTGGGCCCGTCCGGCATGAGTGCCTCTACCGGCATGGCCCCAGAGATCATCGAAACACGCAAGCCCCACCACGACGACAACGTGGGGACACACTAAAGTAAGACTAAGCTAAAAACAATTAAGTTTTGTTCTCCCTCTACCCTTACATGCCCAGACAATGCTATACTAAATGGAGTGACTCCGCAATATTTCCGTGAATGCATCGCATTATGTCGCTAGCGGCCTTGTTGCGTGACCGACGACCGTGGTTACGAGGACACCTTCATGTTGCACATATAGAATATCTAGCAATAAGTATAATTATGAATATTACCTACTTTATGTGCTGTCTACGTTCGCGTGGATTTAGAAATATTGTATAGTCTATAGCACTCACCAATAATGCACTTTACTACCAATGATTTTTTTTTTTAATTTGTATTTCCCCTACATCCTGCTGGGGTTGTGGGAATGTTCTAATGAGATACCGCGGCCCCGGAACTTAAGGGCAGCTGAAGGAACAGGGTGGGTTTTTAGTCAGTAGAAGTCTGACACTCCGTTCCACTTAACCCAGAGTGGGAGAAGTCATTCGATGACTTTCCCACCCAGAAAAAGAACCCCTACATACAAACAAATTTTCTTTATAATAGAAGAGAATATGCAATAAACAGTAAAAAAGAAATTCTTAAGCAGGTATTGAATATAGGATACCTATTACCTACTATTGATTGTTAAAAAACGTTTAGTGAAAACAATAGTCATAGTAAAGCAAAATATGCAGTTCTGGTTTTCAATGCCAATTTTTTTTACAGTTAATTTGATATAAGAACAAGACTGATAAGCAGTTTTGATGAAATTTCTGTGGGATTACTCGGTAATATACTCCAACCATACTCTAATCCATACTCCATACTAAAATTGGTTCATAAATCACAAACAACTAAGCATTGGACAGATACACATAATTAAAAAAATCCGTCTGTACGAATTGAGAACCTCCTCCTTTGAAGTCTATTAAAAATTGATAATATTCATGAAAGTGGCGTAAACACCTACGCTTTACAGCTAGGTAGGTAGCTAGTTATTGGAAACTTCCTTATCCTTTGGTTCTGTGAGTATAAATATTGTTGCACCCACAACCTACGCCTGACAATATCAGCACGGCAACAGCGCAAGCAATATAAGAACTTGTGGGGATATTCTAACGAGATATTGTGTAGGATAATATTTTGAACCGTTCATGAAAATTTGCAGTTTAGATGCCGTAAGCCCTCTCCAGACACAAGCATATTTAGCTTAGTTGGAGGGGTTAACAAGATTGCTAGTAATTTTTATGATTTTCCGCATGAAAAAGAAAGCCCAAATATGCAAGAATGGAAATGTACCTATAGAACTTATTCACTTCCCATATGATGAATGATTAATTAGATATCAATGCTTGCCCTTTTAATTAACAAACTACTGGCTACTAAGTAATGCTTCCGCAAGTAATGTGAAGTAAATGTGTTATTAAGGACGTAAGTTCGAATCTGACGTAAATAAGCTGTTTTTGGGTGCCTTTTCCGACTAATATAAAGAAATTCA
Source organism: Tholera decimalis (assembly GCA_943138885.2). Lineage (NCBI taxonomy): Eukaryota > Metazoa > Arthropoda > Insecta > Lepidoptera > Noctuidae > Tholera > Tholera decimalis. The sequence goes on from OW964557.2 coordinate 45,885,109, forward strand.
AACAAAACTAACAGTTGCAATAGATAGATTACTTCTTTATCTCCAAAGCAGCCGTGTTTAAAATACAAAAAATATGGTTTTTAGTATTGTAAACACGATTTTTCAAAACCTCTGCATACAAAGTTGAGGAAAAAGGGTTAAGTTTAGGATTCTTTTTCTGCTAAACACTTACATATTTTGATTCTTAAAAAATACCACAGGCTAGCAGATATAATTACCTCAAAATGAGCCTATTAATAATAACGAAAATGTAACAAATAGCTTCACAAAAAAATAAAATCCCTTTTAAATTTTTCACATATTTTGCTAAAGCGCATGAATCTTAACTGGTCGCAGGGTTAGTTTCGTTGGTCACTGTTTAGATTTATTGGACAGAAAAGTGTAAAGAAATTTTAATACGCGGTCAGCCGCCTTCGTGAGTGGACGCTATGTCGCTTGTCAACAAAAATTTGTCTAAAAATAGATCGCTGTACGAACACAAAATAATTCATAATACTACACAATACTTATTTCGATACTTTACGCATTTTATATGAGCAACTTGAGAAAGTAAGTTTTTTATCTATTGTTTGGGAATAATTGTTATCTTTTTTGAATAAATGTCAAAACCCAAGATGATACCGATTTTTTTAATGGGTGCAAACGACTCAGTTTTTTTTTAAAGGATTACTCGTAACTAGACCGATTTGAAAAATTATTTTTATTGTTTGAAAGGCACCTGGTAGGTATATTTCCAGGTGGTCCCATCGTCATCAAGTCAGGATCTGATGATGGAATCCTGTCGAAATCGAGGGAACTCTTCAAATATTATTATTTTTTAAAGTAACTTGTGTAGTTGCTCTCGGAAAATACCATTCGGTGAAGTGGAACTGATGATGAAGACCACAGACGGCTACCGGAACTACTCAATTATAAGTATTTCATGGGTTGCGATTCGATTACTAGAATATGGTTGTTAATCACTTTATACTTGTTAACATGTATATGGTGAAGTTGAGCTGATGGTGAAGTACCTGAAGAACTCCTCAAAAATGAACGGCTCTGCATCGGGAAAAGCAATATTTTGTAAATGGTGATAAGTAGTTTACATTTAGGCTTTTGTAACTAGGTAAAGCACTAGTCGACAAACCAAAACACTAAAAACAAAAAAAAAATACTTCCTACTTGTTATTTTTGGAAATCTGTCTTATTTTTAGTTAAAATGATTTTTTTCATGATATTTTTATATAATAAACTACAATATATATATATATATATAGTAGTAAGTAACTATAATGATATAATATAAGTAATATGTATATTTATTTGACAAAAAAATACTTACAAATTTCTTAAAACTAGCTTATTTACATTTTTTGCAACTACGCCAAATAACTTTGTTTTTCATAGTGTTTGTATGAATTACAAAGTTATATTTGCGTTTTTAGAAAATATGCTGTATCTCACAAATTGCTGACCCGATCTCGTTCAAACTAATTTTGGTTGAAAGGTTATACTAAGATCTACAGACATATATGTATAGACACCGCAGCCCCGGATCACAAGGGCAACTGAAGGAACAGAGTGGGTTTTTATTCAGTATTCGTCTGACACTACTTTCCGCTACACCCAGAGCGAAAGGAGTCATTTTGATGATTTTCCCCCCCTAAAAATTGGCCAAGTGCAAGGCAGACTCGCCCATGAAGGGTTCCGAAGTAACTATAATAATATAACATAATATGTATATTTAATAGACAAAAGAAATAACTTGCAAATTTCTTAAAACTAGCTTATTTACATTTTTTACAACTACGCCAAATAACTTTGTTTTTCATAGTAGTTGTATGAATTACAAAGTTATATTTGTGGTTTTAGAAAATATGCTGTATATCAAAAATTACTGACCCGATCTCGTTCAAATTAATTTTGGTTTAAAGTTACTATACTAAGATCTACAGATATATGTATTTTTTAGATTTTTCACTCCATTATTATAGAAGTTAGAGGGGACACACACACACATTTTACCACTTTGGAAGCGTTCATCTTTTAAACAATTTACTTTATGAAAATGTCCTTTTAGAAACTTTAATGTCATTTTTAAATACCTGTCTATAGATACCACACACGCATAGGTTTCATGAAAAAAAAAAAATATTTTTTCAGTTTTAGTTCTATGTGTGGGGAGCCCCCCTTTATTTTAAATATTTTTTAAGCTTTTTCTTAAAATCGGAAAGCGGTTCACAGAATACATCTACCTATCAAGTTTCACATGTATAGTCCTAATAGTTTCGGAATAAAATAGCTGTGACATACGGACGGACAGACAGACAGACAGCTTTGGGGGCTGAGTCACCCGTGTCCGTAAGAGGATACCCGTTTGCAAATCCCTACACGTGGCCCTCGGGTGGTGCTAATCAGGTGACATCAAACAGGTGGCAGGTTAAAACTGCAGGCTTGTGACCACCCACAGGGCAAAGACGTACCGCCAAACGGCCTAGCTGTGTTCCGGTACGATGCCCTGTGTAGCCTATCAAGGAGTTGGGTCGAAGTAGTTGCTTCACTGCTGAAAGACCAATCTGGCTCGCACTAGTGCGGACGTATCGGGAGACTAGTCGCGGAGAGGAGCGGATCCGAGGCACGGTGCGCCGCTGGCCGACCGCAGGTAGTTGGGGGCCCAAGTAGTGTGCCAGCCACACATGACAGGCTGCCCCACCAACTGTCGAAACATCCCGGAATGCACCATCGTGCTGGTTGGCGACCAGATGAGAGGGCCCGATGGTCATTCCCGGGGGGGCTTGGGCGTCCCCGCAGTCTCCAGACTAGTTCCCCAATCAATACCATCCGTCTAGTGTGGGTCTGGAGGTTAACAGCGTGAAGCCTCACTTCACTTTCTTCTTCTCTCCTCTTCACTCTCTAAATCATGAAATGGAATAAAAAGAGCAAAGTTAAACAGCGGCTGCACTCCCTCTCTCTCAAAGTGCACCTCAGTAATATCCGAGGTCTGCACTCAAATCTCGTCGCAGATCAGATGTCCATCAGACGTGTCGTATCTTTCATACCCAGGGTTTACCTTGGAGCACAACTTTTAACCACGTGCGGCGGTATGTATGTACGCCCGCGACGACATCTGCTATTGGCGTCTCCGGAACCTTGAGGACTCCAGGTTTTCTACACTTTGGGCTCTGGTGGACACGGACATAGACAAAATTATCTATGCTTGTGTCTACCGCTCGCACAGCGGAGATCATGAGAGAACCAGGCTCACACAATACATCAGTGAGGCGGCAGATGCGGCCCAGCAGCTCAGTTCGTGTTACTGGAGGACTTTAATACCCATCACCAGGAGTGGCTCTTCCCATACCAGTGCACGGACCATGCTGGGCGAGAGACGCACAATCTTGCACTTGCATTAAATCTCACTCAGCTGGTCCAGGGAGCAACGAGGGTGCCGGATGTTGAGTCACACAAAGCCAATTGCTTGGACCTTCTACTGACTACAGATCCAGACCGCTACTCGGTAACGATATCTTCACCGTTAGGTAGTTCCGACCACTGTCTGGTGAAGTCTGTACCCGTCTCCTCTCCGCCCGATCTTAGCTTTAAAGTCATTCGGCGGGTTTGGCGATATAAGTCAGCGGATTGGGATGGCATGCGATCTTTCTTTGCATGTTATCATCCTTGGCAGCCTACTTGCTTTTCTTCAAATGATTCATCGTCGTGCGCAAACGCCGTGGTAGATGTTTTGCGACAGGGGATGGAGTACTACATACCGTTCTCTGACCTAAATTGTTAGGTCAGAGAACCTTTGAGCTTTGAGCAGTGGTTACCACCACTGCTCAAACCAGCAAACTTGTTTGCCACCCTCTTTGCGGAGTTTTCACGTCTGGATAGTAGTGGCGCTCACCCTCCTGATGCTCCTATTGGATGCGAGACGTGTATGTTGGACATTCGCATCCATCAGAAGGACGTCCGTAGAGTGCTGCGTAATCTTGACGTGAACAAAGCTAGTGGCCCCGACGGGATACCAGCAATTGTTCATAGAACTTGTGCGCCTGAATTGTCTCCAATCTTGACACGCCTGTTTCGCCTTTCGCTAGATGACTGGAAAGGTGCTGAAAGCATGGAAGCTGGCTAACGTTCAGCCTGTACCCAAAAAGGGCAGTCGTGCTGACCCGGCCAACTACAGGCTTATTTCAGTCACGTCCTTACTCTGTAAGAGTATGGAGCGTGTACTTAATTGTAAGCTCCTGGCATACCTAGAAGCCAACGATATCCTCAGTGACCGATATTACGGTTTTCGCAAAAAACCGGTCAACTGGGGATCTTCTAGCGTATGCCATTAATATCTGGAGCGACGCCATTGAGAAGCAAGGGGAAGCACTTGCTGTTTCTTCTTCGGCTTTTTGAATTCAACAAGATTTATCTCGAAGCCAGAAGACAATGTCCTCAACAATACATCAAAGTGTTTGATGATTATAACATCCAATCCTGTGATCTGAGCACTCAGTTCGGGGTTCCCGAAAAAACGTCGAGCTTTGCTTCTATCATTTGTGGAACTAAATCCTGGCTTTGGCTTGTCCACAATTAATCCCGTTTCATGCTTGAATCGTTGTTTGATTTCGTCTGATCGTTTTTTTACACTTGCTTTTTCCTCTGAAGACCTAGCTTGCCATTTCTTAATATCTAACTTATAACTAATGTGTAAAAAGCACTCAAACGAACGAATCCAAGCATGTAATGTTGACAAACCCAAGCCAAAATTATCTTGATTCATCATTCTGGGAGTGGCCCCACAAATATAGCATTTCTGCGATGAATGTGTCTCTGTCAAAGCATTGCACACTTTTCCATCAGTCATAGTCAGCAGAAGCTTGTGCTTAACAGAAATTTCAGAACCACCAAGATCATAAGATGTAGCCTCCAAGTAGTCGTTTATTTATCCCAAAACCTTATTTGTTTCGATTTTTGTCAATTCCGTTGTTTCTTTGGCAAAAATGAATTTAATTGGACGACAAAACATCGTCGATGATGGACGAGGATTTTGCCAGATAATGTTGTTACTCTCGTCGATTAACCTTAGAAGAACCAACGAATAAACAAAAAGGAACTCATCAGTGCCTTTGCTGTTTTCAAATCTTTGTTTGTAAGCACTATGACCGGAACTTCCGTCACATCCCCATTTACTTATAAGAGATGTTGTGTGATAAACGATGACTTGAGTATTAGATTGGGGAGCACACTTGTGACAACTTCTCTCTGAGCTTCTACTAAACGTTCTGCTGTTTTATTCAAAATAGCTTGTAGCTCAATTTCTGCTCGAGATTGTGTCAAAACAATGTGCTCCTCGGAAGGATAATATGCTTTTTTTGATATAACAATGCAATCATATGATGGAAACACGTGATGCCCGACTTTCATAATCCACTTTCTAGTCTGTTTATATGAGTGGGTTGTTGATTTTGAATCAATATAATTCGCTAATGCCTCATCATTACTTAGCAGTCTATCACTTGCACAGCACTTGGTTGTTGAAGGCTAATGCATGTACTTGCAGAAGCTGGATTCTTGCGAATGTCCTTTATAACTCTGGCAACGTTTTTATGTCCAGTTGACCGTGCAGTAACCTCTGCAGCTGTCATTAATACCCCAAAAGCCTGATAAGTTCGAAAACAAAGAAAAACATGCCTTTTTTGTGAATTCACAGATAGTCTATTTTATGACACATTAAAATATTCTAATAAGAAATTAATATAGTACATACCTTCGGAAGTAAAATCCATCACTAAAACTTTTCACAAAATTAGAACTGCCACCATGAGATATTTAGTGCAAGTGTCGCAAAAATGCAACTGACCAATTTCTTTAATTGCATTTACCTCACTCTCTGATCATTGTGGGCAATTAATTACTTTACCAAAAAAAGTCAATAAAATGTTACAAAAGAATATCACTGTAAATCCAAAAACTAAATATCGCCTGGAAGCATTCAAAACTAAACTCTTAAATAAAATGCCCTGTTTGTTAACTAATGAGGACCCTAATAAACATTATAATGATTTTTTCAAAATATATTGCCAACAATTCGATAACACATTTATTCCCAAAATTGCTTCAGTAAATAGTAACACTTCTTTCAGTGACTGGGCCACCACTGGTATTTATAAAAGTAGAAATCGGCTTTATGAACTCTATGAGGAGCGGACTTACATTAACTCGGTAGAATTTAATTTATATGTTAAGAACTACTCTAAATTATTTAAAAAAGTCTGTTATATTGCCAAGTCTCGCTACTTGAGTTCTAAAATTAAAAATAGTAGTAATGTAATTAAAACGACTTGGGATATTATAAAAAGCGAAACGGGAAGGTCTTGCAACCGAAATATTGATTACACCCTCACTATTGATGATAATATAATAACATTAGATTCGCAAGTCGCCACAGAATTTGAAAATTTTTTCACTGCCATTCCCGTATCGACAACCAAGTCGCTAAAATCATCTCCCATTGCTGCAGAAACATTACTTAAAAAAAATGTGCCAGTTTGTAGTTCAGAGTTTAAATTCCAACATGTTACTTCTAATGACATCATCAAAACTTTTAATTCTTTGAATATTAAAAAGACTGCAGACCTGTGGGGTAATTCTGTTGAAGTTACTAAGTCAATTATACACATTATTGCTCCTACATTAGCTGTTATATTTAATAATTGTATTGATTGCGGTGAGTTTCCTGATCTAATGAAATATAGTAAAATAATCCCACTATTTAAATCGGGTAGTACATCTGACCCTACTAATTATAGACCTATTTCTGTTCTGCCCACTTTCAGTAAAATTTTTGAGAAAATTATTTTAATGCAGATGCAAAGATATTTTAATAAACACAAATTGCTACATAATAAACAATTTGGTTTTACAAAGGGTCGTTCAACAACTGATGCCGGTGTTGAACTTTTAGGACACATTTATAATGCATGGGAAGATAAATGCGATGCGTTGGGCATTTTTTGCGATTTGTCTAAGGCGTTTGACTGTGTTCCTCATGAGACATTAATCAGGAAACTGCACCACTACGGATTCCGGGACTCCTCTCTGAATCTTTTAACCTCATACTTGAGTGAAAGGATTCAGAGAGTCGATGTGAACGGCAAAAGATCGCCGGGATCTGTGGTCAAGATGGGGGTCCCGCAAGGCTCAATTTTAGGTCCCTTTTTGTTTCTTATTTATATAAATGATTTGCCGTACCTGATCAAAAGTCATGACATAGTGTTATTCGCTGACGATACTTCTCTTTTATTTAAAATTAAACGTCAACAGCAGGTTACTGAAGAAGTAAACAGAGCCCTTGCGACTGTAGTTAGCTGGTTTAATGTTAATAATCTTCTTCTTAATGAGAAAAAAACCAAATGCCTAAAATTTACGTTACCTAATGTTAGACAAGTGAATACTAGTGTATCAATAAAGGGCGAAATATTGAAACCCGAAGATACCACAGTATTCTTGGGCATAACTTTGGATGCGAAGCTTCAGTGGGGCCCCCATATAGATAAATTGTCAAAAAAGTTAAGTTCTGCAGCATATGCCGTAAGAAAAATACGTGGATTAACTGATATCGAAACAGCACATTTAGTCTACTTTAGTTACTTTCACAGTGTGATGTCATACGGCATTTTACTTTGGGGAAATGCTGCCGACATTCACACAATATTTGTATTACAAAAAAGGGCCATTCGTGCAATTTATAAATTAAGTCCTAAGCACTCCTTAAGAGACAAATTTAAAGAGATTAATATTATGACTGTGCCATCTCACTATATTTATGAGAATCTCTTGTATGCACACAAAAATATTAATCTGTTTAAAAAATACAGTGATATTCATAGTGTAAATACAAGGAACAAAGACAAATATGTCATTCCTAAAACAAGGTTGAAAAAAATAGGTGGTTCGTTTAGATGCCAATGTATACGTTTTTATAATAAAATTCCTAGCCATATTCAAGAACTAAGTATTCATAAATTCAAATTGTTTATAAAACGTAAGCTATGTCAGAAAGCTTTTTACAGTGTTAAAGATTATATTGAGGACAAGAAGGCTTGGGAATGAGATGCTCCAGTGATATACGTGTGCCTTTTTTATTTCTTTTTAAAATTATGATTGATGATTTATTTGTGATTAATTAAAATTTTGCTTTCTCAAGTATTGTACATACCTATTAATTTTTGTTTTTGTTTGTTGTTTTTTTTATATTGTTGTTTTTTTTTTATATATATATAATTATTTCATTATTGTAAATGTGAGGACGATGTAGGTTATTCTTTCTTCATTGTTTTTGCTTTCAATATAATTTATTTAATGATGTCAAGCAGTTTGAGTACTTGTGTGGCCTACCCAAAGGTCCTTACTTTGGTATTGTTCGTCAAATTGTTGAGCTCCTTAAGTTCTAAGTTGAGCTACACGATAACTGACAAATGCTTGCACTGTCTGGACAGGTCTGCTCAAATTTGCGTGGTTATTTCCTCAAAATAATACCACAGACATGAACCTACATGCTTCTCATATACAAATACAAATTGTCTGGACTTTAAAAGAGACTATGACCTCTGAGTTTGTTTCGGTGTTTCTTCTCAGAGTAGTCAGTTAGGAAATACCGGCCTCATCTAGCTAAACTTAACACGCAAAAAAACATGACGTGTAAAAGTGTTATTTATAACCAATTTACAAAATAAATATTTCATTTCATATTTCATTTCATTTCATTTCATAGCATTTTTTATCAACTTATGCAATTATAATTATTTAAATATTTTTTTATTTATGCAGTATTTTTTTTCTTTGATGTTAATTCAAGTTACCTGGTCAATTATACCACATTTTTAGTTTTAAGCTATTTCTCGCGGCGTTGACATTTTAGACTTTCTTTCTCCTATAAAAAAAATGTAAATGTTTCTTATTTTATTCAACAAAATATTTACAAAATATCTAAATCCATACTAATATTATAAATGTGAAAGTAACTCTGTCTGTCTGTGTGTTACCTTTTCACGCCTAAACCGCTGAACCGATTTAGATGAAATTTGGCGTGGGAATAGTTTAGGACTCTGGGAAGGACGTAGGATAGTTTTTATCCCGAAATTCCTACGGGTTCGGGATTTACGCGGGAACCGCCTTCCACGCGAACGAAGTCGCGGGCAGAAGCTAGTAAGTATAATATAAAAGTTCTTTCAATAAAAAAGAAATCATAAAAAGATATGATGAGACCCTGGGTTTGATCCAAAATACTGACGGTTACCAATCCGATTCTTTACTAAACACGCTAATATAACGTTAGTAACCTGAATTGAAATAACTGACCATATTCGACCGTATTAGGTTTTATTTTCGTTACCGAATTTCTTGATTCGGTCGCCGCGCTCAAAGCCCGCGATAAAAGCTATGCAATAGCTTAAAAATATTTTTAGGTTCAGTTCCATGTATGAGGAGCCCCCCTTAAATTTATATATTTTTGTCTATCAATCGGAAAGCGGTTCAACTCGGCGGAACAGAATACATCTACCTACCAAGTTTCACATGTAGGTAGTCATAACAGTTTCGGAATAAAATGGCTGTGACTTACGGACGGACGGGCAGATAGACAGACATGACGAAACTATAAGGGTTCTGTTTTTTGCCAATCGGCTACGAAACCATAATAAAAAAAAAACTGCACATTTACATCTTGTTGTCAAAGAGATCCAGTACCAGTCATCGAAGTGTACCTACAAGTCACTCCAATAATTTCATGACATCAAACAGCACACAAAATAAAAGCAACCATGAAGCCATTAAAAAAAATTTAAATAATCTAAAGTATCAAAATGACTTTACGTACCCATAATTCGCGGAGCTATTCGTACGTTTGTGTGTGTTTGAGCCTTGTCTATGTAGTGATGCGATTTGATACCTATCAATTTTGAACATGCGTCCTTAATATGAACTAATCGCACACGTTGCGTAGGCGTGAGGAATCCGTCGTTTGGTGGCAATCCAGTAATTACATACATCGAGGTATTTGTTTGTGAAATGTTATAGTTAACTGGTTTAGCTCCATTATCGTGATAAGGCATATAGGTATTTCACTGTGAGAAGATTGTTGCGAATAACTAATAGTAATAAAAAGTATTGATATACACAACTACTTGCTTGCACAACAATTACCCCATACAGTTATAATAAAACTGGTTTTACTTAGTATGGGTTCCCGTCTCTCTTTTCATATTATTCCTCATGGGCACTAGCCCGCGAGTTCGTCCGCTTGAATTTCGAAATAATTTATACCCTATAGCACTCACAAATGCACCTTACTACTAATAATTGTTTTTATAGAATTGCATTATTACTTCCGTTGATATAAACTTTATAATATTATTAGGAATTTCACCTGTATCATGAGTGCATTTTTACAAACATCCAAACCACCATTTGTTCCGGTGCAAGAGTCGAACCCGCGACACAGCCAATTGCTCAACAACTGCACCAACTGTATCGTGAATGCTCTTTTTCTGCAAAATGTATCTCGAATTAAACTCCAAGCATTATTGCTTTGGTGAGATGTGAAATAATCGTTCAGATGACCTTAGACGATAAGATTATGGATAATACGGATTTAAACGCCTTTAAAATACTTTGCTATGATTTTCGAACAAACGCTCAGCTTCCACGACCACGGGGTAGCGGCACTAAAAATACCCATGATAACCTAATCTTTGATAGGTTACTTTTCAAAGGGTTTTTTGTTTTAAAGAGAATTGTGGGTAGAATTCACATTACTAGCAATCTTGTTAACCCCTCTAAGCTTATTACGCTTGTGCCTGAAGTGGTTCACGCCAATACTGTAACGGGTGGTGTTCAAACTGGCGACCTCTCGATCACAAGTCCGACACCTTAGCTATTAAACTGTTGACGCTTCAAATGTTTTGTTCTGCATAAGTACCGTGATTTCGCTCCGAATACATCATCAAAATAATATTTAACACGCTCTTACCACGGATTAGGCTCTTACGGTATACTTACTTCTTACGGGTAAGTTCAATATCCAGCCCTTGTGTGGGAATTCCACCGCTTTTACAAAAAGCGATTCTTAGGTTTCCGTAGAACCAGAAACATGGTTAATTTCTCGAAGCAGGAGCTGGTTCTTTTCGCAGTTTGTACACCTGCTTGTGCCAGTAAAAATCTGCAAAGGATAGAGATAAAAAATACTAAGCTTAAAAATCCCCAAAAACTTCTAAATGTCTTGCCCTCACAACTTTTGGCCTCGGTCTGTATTGTGGCCACTATTACGCACATGGCATAGCATAACGCTAAGAGGGAGCCTTGTTGCCACGGCCACGACGTGCAATTGCCTTATTTTTCCTTCTTTCGTATAATGTTGTCTTTACTAAAATAATTCAAGTACAATACAATTTTAATGGAATTTTGATAAGTTTTTGGTTTTGCATGTCATATTTCTGTGGCAAAAAATACTTTGTCTGTCTTCTATTTTATCTGAACATCAAATATGTATTTTACCTTCAATGGTGGTTTAAAGGTATAAGTGCTTGTTATAATAATCTGTCTTTAAATAGATTGGCCGTAGACTGCCATAAAAGATCTGAATAATAAACCTGGTGTATCTTCAACGGTTGGTTAACGAGCCCATGTGTCCCGGCAGCCGAAGCGCCGCCCTGCTGATGGAGGAGTCGGGGCTGCACCTGGAGCACCCGGCCGCCGCCACGTTCCGCACGCACGTGCTGGCGGGAGACTGGGTCAAGGCCGACCACGACCTGCGCGCGCTGCACGACCTGCTGCGGGAGTCGCCGCACGTCGACCCACACAATCTCGCTGTTAGTACCACTACCCCACCTGCTTTACGTTTGTTTTTATTGTTGATAGGTTCTGTTTAACTATCATCTCACCTGATGGTAAACAGAAGATGAAGCACGCTTGCCTAAATGTAACCCATTCATTTTTTACTTAAAGACCCTCAGGTTGTAGATACAAACTCCGGCAGGGAATTTATTGCGGCGAGGACAATATGTAACACACGTATGATGGAATATATGTGGGAAGTCCAAACAAGTAATGATGCACACAGGCCCAATGAGGTTATCTCACTGCCTCTATATTCTCCCACTACGCAAAACGACGAGCACCTTTGGTACATCTAGGTCATGTGTTCCGTCTCGGTTTTTATCCAGGAGATGAAGTTCGTGGTGCTGGAGCAGAAGTACCTGGAGCACCTGGAGGCGGGGCGCGTGCTGGACGCGCTGCACGTGCTGCGCAACGAGCTGACGCCGCTGCAGTACGACACGCCGCGCGTGCACCGGCTGTCGGCGCTGATGATGTGCGCCGACAGCCGCGAGCTGCAGGCGCGCGCGCACTGGCCCGGCGCCGGCCCGCACTCGCGCGCCGCCGTGCTCGCCCGCGTGCAGGTACCGTCTGACTGGAGGTCACAGTTACACACTCTAGCCGTTGATGATGATGTGCGCCGACAGCCGCGAGCGGCAGGCGCGCGCGCACTGGCCCGGCGCCGGCCCGCACTCGCGCGCCGCCGTGCTCGCCCGCGTGCAGGTACCGTCTGACTGGAGGTCACAGTTACACACTCTAGCCGTTGATGATGATGTGCGCCGACAGCCGCGAGCTGCAGGCGCGCGCGCACTGGCCCGGCGCCGGCCCGCACTCGCGCGCCGCCGTGCTCGCCCGCGTGCAGGTACCGTCTGACTGGAGGTCACAGTTACACACTCTAGCCGTTGATGATGATGTGCGCAGACAGCCGCGAGCGGCAGGCGCGCGCGCACTGGCCCGGCGCCGGCCCGCACTCGCGCGCCGCCGTGCTCGCCCGCGTGCAGGTACCGTCTGACTGGAGGTCACAGTTACACACTCTAGCCGTTGATGATGATGTGCGCCGACAGCCGCGAGCGGCAGGCGCGCGCGCACTGGCCCGGCGCCGGCCCGCACTCGCGCGCCGCCGTGCTCGCCCGCGTGCAGGTACCGTCTGACTGGAGGTCACAGTTACACACTCTAGCCGTTGATGATGATGTGCGCCGACAGCCGCGAGCTGCAGGCGCGCGCGCACTGGCCCGGCGCCGGCCCGCACTCGCGCGCCGCCGTGCTCGCCCGCGTGCAGGTACCGTCTGACTGGAGGTCACAGTTACACACTCTAGCCGTTGATGATGATGTGCGCCGACAGCCGCGAGCTGCAGGCGCGCGCGCACTGGCCCGGCGCCGGCCCGCACTCGCGCGCCGCCGTGCTCGCCCGCGTGCAGGTACCGTCTGACTGGAGGTCACACTCGCGAGGACGTTAGTGTACGTTCCGTTGGCTGGCGCTCATGGTTGTTGTCGTGCACAGTCGGTGCTGCCGCCGGCGCTGATGATGGCCCCGGGGCGGCTGCGCGCGCTGCTGGCGCAGGCCGCGCTGCAGCAGGCGGGGCGCTGCCGGTTCCACGCCGCGCCGCGCCCCGCGCCCTCCCCCGACAACATCCCCTTCACGCTGCTGGCCGACCACCACTGCTCCGCCGACCACTTCCCCATACACTCGCTGCAGGTACACCTCGCAACCATTCATTATTATACAGGGTTAATTGTAAAACACCAAAAACCTCTCAGGACTATGTTACTAACATCATAATCAACAACTTTTGTTCTATGACTTTTAAAAATTCGTCATATTTTAGTTCACCAGATTATCATATAAAAATAAAAATATTTAAATTTAACGCCCTAAACGCATGTAGCGTCTATGCAAAGCAAAAGAAAACGATAGTATAAATTGCTTTCTTTTGCTTCGCATAGAGTTCTTAACATTTAGGGCGTTAAATTTAAATATTTTTATTTTTGTATGAAAATCTGGTGAACTAAAATATGACGAATTCTTAAAAGTCATAGAACAAAAGTTGTTGATTTTGATGTTAGTAACATAGTCCTGAGAGGTTTTCAGTGTTTTACATTTAACCCTGTATAGCTGTCATATCGCACTCTCAGAATGAGAGAACCTTACTCAAAAATAGTATTTTTTGGATTTGAGCAGTATAACTAATAAAGCAGCATTGAATAAATTATATATTCATATATCTTAAATGGCAAATGTATAAGCTGTCTCTTTATAACTCGTAATTCAGATTCCTTTTTCCACGGCAATTCAGAATAATATTTTAGGCCAGTTTACATCAAAATATGAAATTACATTAATTTAGAGTTAGGTCACTTTCATTCTAAGAGTGCGATATGGTCTTGCTTATTTAGATAATAAAATTCGCATTGTACAAAATAAATTAACATTGTTTTCCATTAATTAAAGTGGCAAAGAACTTATTACAAATAAAGACTGATTTCAGTCTTATGTACAATTACAAGGGTTTTTGAATCACTATTACATTCAAACGTCTATCAATGTTAGAAATTGGATATGTGTAAAGTAACAAGGACTTGTCAACCGAGTCTAATCTATTTCACTTTGTAAATTATGTCGCTCAGATTGTTGTTAACGGTGCATAAGTTGATGCAATATATACAGATTTTACTAAAGCATTCCATAAGATCAATCATTGCATTTTAGTTAACAAACTCTCTAATCTTGGTATCGGGGGCTGTCTGCTTAAATGTTGTGTGAATCATATTTGAGCAACTGTGTTTCAAAAGTTGTACTAAACGGCTGCAGTTTCGTTCCTCGAGTAGCTAAATCCGGTGTACCACAAGGTTCCAACTTAGGACCCACTATATTTCAACATATTTACTAATCTAATAGTTTTATGCACGATGCCATTTTACTGCAGGAAGATATCAACAGATTAGATGACTGGACTCAACAATATGCATTTAAACTCAACCAAATGTCTCAATTTTTTTTTTTTTTATTCATTTGTTAACATAGGTAGGTACAATTTATAGATGTTATGAAAAAAAAAATTACAAGCGCTCTATGTTATACCAAAAAGGTGTACAAATGTCAATAGATTTCATTACATACATTAAAGCAAAAAAAAAATATATATATAAACATTGCAGACAAAAATTGAAATAAAACATGTCAAAAGAAAATAATATAAGAATAATGTCAATAAAAATAATTTTAAAAAGAATGTCAACGAAATATAACAAAAAAAAAAAGAATACTTAATAATAACTAGTCCAAAAAGAAAAAAAAAATCAATTAGTCCACAAAATGTCAACATTCTGTCATAATGTTTTTATCTGTCAGAAATTCTGAAATGCTGTAATATGCTTTTTTCAAAAGTATCGATTTCAGTCTCGTTTTAAATAAGCTTATATTTAATTCTTTAATCGGATTGGGTACATGGTTGTATATGATATTAAATTTACAATGAAAAAGAATGTAGCAGGCAATGTTAAAGCAGGAGTTTTATCAAATGAAGTAACCCATAACCGTGATATGGGAGCTGTAATTTATTTATTTATTTATTTATTTATTTCGGGAAAACAAACAGTTACACAAAGCACTTAGTCTCTAGTATCATTAAGTAAACAATAACATATGTGTAACCCACTGCGTTATCCACAGATTAAATTTTACGACGTAATAAGGTTACAACACTCACAAAACAAAAATAATAATTATAAAAATAAATAAAAATAAAACACAACATTAATCAAAAAACAGAAAAAAAATAGCGTCAAAATAACATTGAAATAATATGATAGAAAAACAAACGGTATCAAATCATTGAAATTAAAAATAATTAAAATTAAACAAATCAAAATAAATAATCAATAACGAAGGATAATTATTACAATTAAATGTGTCACAAATTTGATGCATCAACTAAGAATTCAAATAAGGAGATCTTAAACTTATTTGCAGACACAGCAAACAAGTCTAAGTTCCCAAAGACGATATTAAAATTGTTTGCCATACGACGAAGAGGTGCCCGAACCCCAGCGTTAGTGCGACAGGAAGTCACAGCAAAAATTGGACGTGCTCGCACCTCCCGTCTAATGATGGTCCTTGGTACAACATAACTAAGCCTATTAATAAGGTCTATGCAATCATATCTATTATTACACAAGTCATAAAGAAACATGGTTTCAAGATACAGGCGTCTAGATTTTAAGCTCAACAACTCAATATTCCTGTGGGCTAAATTCGAGGATATCAAATGGAGGCGGCACCGATATTTTATGGATTTGAGGAATTTACGTTGTATCCCTTCCAATGTGTCAATGTATTTTTGGTAAAGAGGATTCCAAATGAGTACAGCGTATTCAAGTTGAGACCGAATTAACGATTTGTATAAATGTATGTAAGTATCAATACGCTTAAAGTTGTTGGTAGCCCTCATCACAAAACCATACATACGATATGCGTTACTAACTATTTTTCTTATATGCTGATCAAGATGAAGTTTAGTGTCCAATAGTATTCCAAGGTCCCTTACTGATGTAACTTTTTGTAATGTATTGTTATCCAATGTGTAATACTTACTTATTATATTTCTATTCTTCGTAAATGTAATAGATACACATTTAGATGTACTCAGCTGGATTTTATTTTCTACACAGTAATGAGAAAATCGATTAAGATCATTTTGTAGGAGTAAAGCATCAGTGTCGTTACGAATTTGTCTGTAAATTTTAAGATCATCTGCGTATAGCAAATACTTAGAATGCGTGAAGCAAGTCCCGATGTCATTAATGAAAATAATAAAAAGCAGAGGGCCTAGAATAGAGCCCTGTGGCACACCAGAAGTGACGCCAATTGAATTGGACCGATAACCTCTTATAACAACTCTTTGGGACCTATTCGAAACATAGGATGCAAACCAGCGAAGTAGATCCCCACGAATGCCATTATATGCCAGCTTTCTAAGAAGCAGTTCATGATCCACCTTGTCAAAAGCCTTACGAAAGTCTGTGTACACTGCGTCCACTTGTACCTGACGATCCATATTATTGAACAAGTATTCTGTAAAAGTTAATAAATTTGTAACAGTAGATCTTTTTTTAACAAATCCGTGTTGTTGTGTCAGAATAATGCTATGAATGGTAGGGTATATTGCCTTGTGTACAAGCCTCTCGAAAACCTTGGACAAGGTAGACAAGATAGAGATAGGGCGATAGTTTTCAACATCGTGTTTAGAGCCTGTTTTATGTACTGGGGTTATATTTGCTTGTTTCCAAACTTCAGGAAATGTGCCTTGACAAATACATTTATTATAAATAATGTGAAGTGGAATATACAAACTATCAGCTGATTTTCTAATAAAGAAAGGTGGCAACCCGTCAGGGCCTGGACCTTTTGTAACATTCAATGATTTCAATTCTTGTAATACTTGATCAGGGCAAAATGTGATACTGTTAATAATAACACAATTGTCTGAGCACTCTTCAGGGGGAAGCCATTTAGTCTTATCAAAACTAGTAGCTTCATAAACCGATTGAAAAAAGTTGGAAAACATATTACAAATTCCGTTTGGGTCACTCGAACTATGTTGTTTATAAAATACTGTTTCGGGTATACCAGCATTGGATTTGCGATTATTGACATAACTCCACAGGTTCTTGACATTTTTTTTAATATTATCTTCGACACTATTAATATATCTATTAAAACTCTTATTACACTCAATTTGGAACCTCTTTCTAAGGAAAGAGAACTGTTCATAATCTGATAGGTTATTGTACGTTTTCCATTTAATCCACGCTTTATTTTTGTTATGAAATATCCTTATGAGTGATCTAGAAAACCAGACTGGGAATCTTGATGATTTGGAATGGCTAGTAGGAGTATGGGTTTTTATTATACCAAAAATATTATTATAAAAAGTGCTGACGCACTGATCTACTGAGAGCCCGTTGAAGGTCTGATCCCAGTCAATCTTACACAAGTCATTGTTAATTTTCTCATAATCCGCTTTGTAATAATTATATCTTATTGTTTTTGCTTGCTTGAGACATTTATTGTTGGATTTGTAAGGAATTGTAGTATAAAATGGAGGGTGATGATCATCTATCGGTAGTAATGTACATGCTGGTTTAGATGTGACGCAGTTTGTATTGCTTAATAATAAATCCAAAATGCGTCCTTTGTGATTTAATATATAGTTAAACTGCGTGGCGTTAAGTAATGACATGAAGTTACTCATATGCTCGCTTAAAGAATTATTACAATGTAAATATGTAGCGTCGCCGTCACGGTTCGGGAGCCAATTTATTTCAGGCAGATTGTAATCACCAAACAGATAAAATAATTGTGCATTTAATCTCTCTAAAGTTCTCTGCAAAAGATTGTAATGACATAGATAGGTTTCTTCAGAGGATTTCGGTGGAATATAAACAGCACTTATGACACAATTACTATTATTGCTAAAACCCGGAAGTTGTATAATAACGTGCTCGATATCAGTAGTAAACGGCATGTCTAGTGGTATAAAGGTGGAACGTAAGCTTTTTAGGACGGCCACGAGAACCCCGCCACCTTCTTTTTTGTTAGTCGCAATACGGTCCCGGTCACATCTATGAACAATGTAGCGGTTGTCAATAAACTCATTATCCAGTATTTGCGGAGTGAGCCATGTTTCTGTCAAGATAATAATGTCATAGCAATTTGATAATATATTCATATAAAGGATATTAAGTTTGGTCCGCATACCCCTACAATTCTGATAATAAATAGTGAGTTCATCCATCGTTAGTGAAGTCAAATTTAAGTGAGTATAAATCAAATATGTTGCAAAGCTTAAACTCATAGACTTGTGTTATAAATATGTAGCTAAAGTTAAAGTTTAGATTGTACTTAGTATGCATTAAAGATAATATGACATTGTGTATGTACCATAAATAAGACCACATGATAACCATACAGAAATAATGTTGTGTAGTTTTTATGAAATATATAGCAAGATCTTCCAAGTGTGATAAAACGTAATTTGAGCAGTAGAATACATTCTGATGCATGCAAGAAAAAATAAAGACAACAGTAATTATCTTACCTATTAAAACAAAAACTATTTTTTTTGAGTACATATAAAAGCGAGAATGAATACAATTAATGATCATGCTTTGTAGCTCTAGGCTTAATTTTAAGAACGTCCTGAAAGGACCGTATAGCAATTGCAGAATCACCATCAGTCTCTCGCACGAGGATCGTAGCATGTTTGACCCACACGAACTTGAACTTATTTTTGCTGGCAGCTTCTCGGCATGCGCGAAACAACTGCTTGTTCTTTAATGTCAGGTGTTCATTCATATAGATCGGTTGTGGTGTACCAGATATGCCAAGTTGATCCGTTTTTAAGCCCTTTGCCAGTCGAAATGCACTCAGGAGATTATCTCTTAGTACTCGAGAACTAAGCTTAACAACAATGTTTTTCGGCTTATGGTTTTGTTTCTGTGCATGGGGCACACGATGGATAGCAATGATATCTCTTTGGCTTAATGAACATTTTACCTTTGCACTGATGGTCTCCATAAGCGTAATTAAATTTTCGACGCGCTTTTCAGGGATATTACATAATTCTAGGTTACATTGCCGGGCCTGTTGTTCGAGTGTATCGATTTTCATCTCCAATTTCAATATAATATCATTTAGGCCTTCTGTAGACGTATATTGATTACTGAATGAATTAAGCTGTTTTTTTAAATCGTCTTGCTGGTCTGATACAAACTGTAGTGAATTTTGCAGTGAGATGAAATAGTAGTAATGTATAGTAAAATAAAATTTACTACACATATTGATAATATGTTGTGTGAAATACATTGATAATTGTTATTATACCCTGTTTTTTAATCTCAGAGACAGAATTGACACATGCAAATGTCAAGTTTAGAAATAATGTTGCCCGCTCTTTTGTGCAGTGTTATACCCACGATACCGGTTTGTTGAATCGTAACTTTTTACCCGACTGTGCGACGCAAAGGAGGGTAATGTGTTACAAAGTGTGGCGTTGTACAGGCCAAACGCGTGGTCTGATTTGAATAATTATCACGTTAATCAATTCGTCTTAACCATGCAAGTGTCACAAGAGATATGACAGTTGATTATTAAAATCGACAAACTATATCAAATATCGTTGGGGTATCGTTGAATAGGTCTTTTTTATAAAGAGAACTAACAATGTGGGTATAATTCACATTACTAGCAATCTTGTTGACCCCTCCAATTCAGCGAAATATCCTTGTGTTTGGAGTGGATTCACGGCAATAGTGTAATGGGAGGGGTTCGAACTCGCGATCTCTCGATCACAAGTCCAATATCTTAGCGAGAAAAAATCCTAAAAATGGAATATTTTCTCTATTTTTCATTCAAAGCAATTGCTTAGGATATACAGGGTTAAAGGAAAAGTTGTGCTAGATCCGTTAAGGGCGTGGAGTACCCATCATTTCTGACTTATTTCACTATGAAACACTCTACCCTAAACTTAACCCTTTTCGAGATATTCGACTTTTAATTTTTTATTAAAAATTGCCGATTTTTAAGCTACTAAATTTAATTTTGTTTACTTGTGTGTCTTATTATTATTATTATTGCATTTTTACATGTGTAATAAGATGCTTTAGGACGTCAATCATTAAAATAGTGCATAAGTTAATTGAATAGGCCGTAGTAGAAAAGTGAAAGAAAAGAAATAAAAAAAATATTAGAAAGTTTATTTTTCTCTAAGGGATATCTAAAAAAAATATTATGACAGTTGTTCGGCAGATGTGTTTTAAAATATCTACGTTTCATCAGCTATCTAACGAGGTATAACAATCTAGGGTTTTATTTAAATGCATTGAAAAAAACTTAGCTTCATAGGCGACAGTGGAGAAGAAAATTAATACTTAGCCCTAAAAAGTAAAATAAAACCATAGGTAAGCATGAAATGTCATTTATTAAATCAGGTTTTCACACAACTTTTTCTTACTCTACAGTTCATGTTCAACATGGCCGCCTCTGTTTCTAATACATTGTCGCATCCTTCTACGGAGGCCAGTCTTCACTACTCCAGTGGTCAACGTTGTCCTCATTTGATTTGCTGCATCCACAATCCTTTCTCTTAATTCTTCCACAGATGAAACTGGATTTGGTTCGCTGTAGACAAGACTTTTCATGCGCCCCTACACATGAAAATCCATGGGGGTTAGGCCCGGACTTCTTGCTGGCCATGGCAACGGCCCACCTCGTCCTATCCATTTGTTTGGATAATTTGTGTCCAGCCAGTCTCTGACACTTCTCCTGAAATGGGCAGTGCAGCCATCATGTTGGAACCACATGTCCCTGATCAAGTTGAGTGGCAGATCATCCAGCAAATTACTCAAGTCTCCTCTCAAAAAGTTTTCGTACGTTTCCCCATTAAGATTGTCCGGGAGAAAGTAAGGTCCAATCAAATGATTGGAGATAATGCCCATCCACACATTCACGCTGAATCTTCGTTGGGACCCCTTCACTCTTTTCTTATTGGGATTCCTTAGTTCTTTTGGGGCCCAGTAATGGGCGTTGTGATAGTTAGTTATGCCATCTTTATCAAATTTGGATTCATCTGTCCACAAGATATTTCTTAGAAAATCTGGGTCTTCTACGTCAGCATTTAGCATAAATCTGCAGAAATCCAACCTTCTCGCGGGGTCTCCTTCTTCAATAACGTGTACCGGCGTGTAATGGTACGGGTATAGTCCAGCAGTATGCACTGTAGACCACACTCTCCATTGCGAAATTCCCAGATCACGGGCAACAATATTAGTGGAAGTAGTCGGATCCGCTCGAAAACGTTGCACTATCTCATTGTCCTCTTCTTCGTCGTCAACAATTCGTGGCCTTCCCATGTCTGTATTTCGTCTCAAAACAGAGCCAGTTTCTCGAAGTCTTCAATAAACTCTGTCAAAAACGGCCACATCCGGCGGAATCGAGTTATGTATTCGTTGCGAGCTTGCGCAGACACACAATCGCAGTATCCGTAACAAATAAGCATATCAGCATATTCCTCAGGTGTGTAGGACGTCATCTTCAACACTTCCGTATCACAAGTACAAATCTAGAGTCCGGTTAACAAGCACAGTAGTCACAAATCAGAAGAAATAGTCCAGAATTACAGCCAAGTCGAGAAAAAGATCAAAACGATATCACATCTACTATGTACGAAGCACAAAAGCAGACTGATAACCAAAACAATATCCCGTGTTGTATTCCCAGCCCTAACCTTTTCTTTCATTCGCACCTACATAAATCGTCACTTGTCTCGCTCGCACGGTGCGTCTTATCTTGAAGGACAATAGGCGCGAGACCGTTAGATCTGGACTACCTGGAGCGTCCCAACTACTTCTTTTCCACGAAATGTAATACAAATCCTAGATTGTTATACCTCGTTAGATAGCTGATGAAACGTAGATATTTAAAAACACATCTGCCGAACAACTGCCATAATATTTTTTTTAGATATCCCTTAGAGAAAAATAAACTTTCTAATATTTTTTTTTAATTTCTTAACTTTCACTTGTCTACTACGGCCTATTCAATTAACTTATGCACTATTTTAATGATTGACGTCCTAAACATCTTATTACACATGTAAAAATGCAATAATAATAATAAGACACACAAAATAAACAAAATTAAATTTAGTAGCCTAAAAATCGGCAATTTTCAATAAAAAAAAATTAAAAGTCGAATATATCGAAAAGTGTTAAGTTTAGGGTAGAGTGTTTCATAGTGAAATAAGTCAGAAATGATGGGTACTCCACGCCCTTAACGGATCTAGCACTTTTCTTTTAACCCTGTATAAGTTTTAAAACGGATCAGTGCCATATTCAAGGTGCGGTTTTTTCTTTCAAAGCCATCGAGTGGGGTATCAAAACAAAGAGCTTTACGAAAAAATAATAAATAAATATGTGATTTATTTATATTAAACTAAATGGAAATTAAAAATCCTATAAGAAGACTTAAAAATCATAATACTAAAGAAACGATAAAGTTTGAATTATTCCTTCTTATTAATCTTATATTGTTACTAGCTTTTGCCCGCGACTTCGTTCGCGTGGGAGGGTTTTCCCGCGTAAAATCCCGATCCCGTGGGAATTTCGGGATATAAAGTAGCCTATGTGTTATTCCAGGATGTAAAATATTTACTTGCCAAATTTCATTCAGATCCGTCCAGTAGTTTTTGCGTGAAAGAGTAACAAACATCCATCCATCCTCACAAACTTTCACATTTATAATCAGTGATCGAAGTAGGTAGATTGAAATGGGGTCATTGATCCGAAACGTATATATTAATATGGACATTCCTCCGGAATTGGTGGATTATTAAAAAAAAACCGGAACTTATGTAGGAATTTTATTCTGCCAGAGTGGAAGGAGTCATTTGATGATTTGCCATCCTCAAAAAAAATGTAGGAATTGTAATAAAATGAGCAATATTATTACAGATAAAAATAAAATTACATATAAACAATAAAAATTACAGATAAATAATGAATTAATTTAGTTTTTATACCTTCCTTTAAATTTTGAATTGAGTAGGAATAATATCACTACCAACATTAACAATGTTTAATTGAATCCGGAAATATCGGAATTACTTTCCGGAAAAATGGCTTATCCATGTTATTCTTTCTGTGTGCATTTATGATACAAGTACCAAAAATCAATCTACCTACACCGATCACTGTTTATAATATTAGTAAGATAGTAAGATAAGATAAGATTAGTAAGAAGATTTGAAAACTTTAAAAACACACAATAACTATATTGTGTGTTTTTATGTATCATCTGGGCCATATTATAGTCGATGACATATTCCTAAGATATGGAGTCATTGTTTGAATCTGCTTAATGAATCCCTGTAACTAATTATGTTATTAAAATATACAGAGTTGATACGACAGAGGGGCATTAAATTACACTACGTATACTATACGTGTTTAGTGTTAATTTGATACAGTTAAAAAATAAAAAAAGACAATTTTTTTTTCATACAAACTAAATAGCTTACAAATCAGAGTAAAACGCAACTACCCTTTGTAAATAAATGTGACTGACCTTAAATACCTAGGTAACAAAGTGGCAACGTAGCGCAGCGTGTGTTATCTCTTGTCTTGGTCAGATTTATCGCTTTAAGGTGCATCTCATCAAAATCATTTGCGACTAAACTACTTCTCCTATTTAATTGATTTTTGGTACAAAGCTTGAAAATGGTACCTAGTATACGCAGTTTAAAGGAAAGCCCCTCGGTCGTATCAACTCTGTATATATCTTACATTATATTAATTTTTTATTTCTACGTTTTAAATTAGCAGCTACACGTTATTTCAGGATAACGTATTATGAAAAATCAATACTTGATTTTATTAACGTTAAGTTTCGATAGTGGCACATCACTATTTAAGAATTGTAAAAAACTGATAACCGTCGTAATGTCAACTTTGTCTCTGAGATTAAAAAACAGGGTATAGCAATGGAAAAAAATATGTTAGAAACAAACTTGAATAGTATTGTCTTATTTGGTCATCAATCTATAAAATCCGTATAAATAGAATTGAGAATACTCAAAAGAAATGGTTGTTACGAGTGATACGGTGTCAGGTGCTGAACGAGCACTGCGACGAGGTGTGGTACTGCAAGTGGTCCCCGGACGGCGCGCGCCTGGCCTCGGGCTCCAAGGACAACACCGTCATGATCTGGGACTTCGACCCCGTGGCCAAGCGCCTCACCTTCAGGTACGCGACAACTATCACGAAATTTATTTCTGTACTAATTATACAGGGTTATTACTAATACACTAACAACCTCTCAGAACTATGTTAGTAACATCTTAAACAACAACTTTGGTTCTATGACTTACTAATTCATCATATCGCGGGTAGGTGTAAATAAAGTACAGATGTGTTTTTAGTGAGAGCTCTAAAATTTTAATTAAATTAATTGATTTTTACATGTTTTCTACCTAATATTTGAGGTATAAAGTATTCATTTAGAGGTACTTACAATTCTTAAGTAACACGAATTTTGATGAGTAATTTTTTTTTTTTTTTTTTTTTTTTTATAATATTCCACAACTTTTTCACACAACGCCATCTAGTCCCAAACTAAGCAGAGCTTGTGATATGGATACTAGACAACTGATAAACATACATATATATTTCTAAATACATACATATTATAGATAAATTACACCCAGACAAAGAACAAATGACCGTGCTCATCACACAAATATTTGTCCTAGGTGGGAATCGAACCCACGACCTTGCGCATAGCAGTCAGGACCACTGACCACTATACCAACGGGCCTGTCTATTTGTGAAATAGTACATGTAAGATAACACTAAGAGCTACACCACCTACCAGCTGTTCACTAGTATTGTCACAAGAGGATCACTTGCAATATGTCACAACTGGATGATATACAGTCTGCACAGAGAAACTTGGAAGAATGTTTCCTGAAGAAGATGGGTGAACTCGAGGCACAGATACAATGTGCTGGACCTGCAAAGGAAACCGTTGCGAAGATTGCTGAAGAGTTCCGGACTTTCAGGGAGCTAATGTTTAGCATGTTGGGACTTCTCCGGAAGCAAATCATGGAGTGCTCTAAAGTGGTGGACGGATTGGAGACACATGCTCGTCGTAAGGCTCTCCTTTTCACCGGGTTTGCAGAGACAGAAAAAGAAGATTGTAAGTCTCTTGTATTAAACATACTTCATAAAAAACTAGGGATTTTGGACATCACTGCTTCCTCGATTAAAGTATGTCATAGACTGGGGGCTTCAAACAAAGAATCCACACGCAGCAGACCTATTTTGGTGAAGTTTGCTCATATCGACTGTAGATCCGCTATTTGGAAGGCTAAATCGGCTCTGAAGGGCTCTGCGATTACAGTTAAGGAGTTCTTGACCAGGACTAGGCAGACAGTTTTCAGCCGGGTGCGGTTGCATTTCGGGATGACGGCATGCTGGACCCAGGACGGTATGATTCATGTTAAATCCCATGATGGAGCGCGTCATAAGATTACTTCATTAGATGATCTGAGCTCCTTGTTGGCAAAGTATCCCAAGAAGATAGGCGAGAATGCTGCTGCAATAGGAAGCAAGCCAGGAGTTCGAAGTCAGTGTACACGTTAGTCCTCACATCATCTCGCTGTCAGTGTTCGTGTTTGTTGCGTCATTTTTCTCGGACTAGGTAGTGTACTTTTCTACCCACATAATATAGTTGTGACCTTTGTATAAGTTTAATTTGGTTTTTGCTCTTTGAACTTTGAAGTTAAGGTAAAGTTTTATTTTGTTTTTGTGTGCAACAATGTCACTGTCACTTGTCAGTCATTAAATTACATCAAATGTTTTTAATATTCAACTCTAGTTAAGTGGCTTTTGAGCCACTTCAATAATTGCTAATATCATAACGTTGGATTATTTTAAAATCTTTTAGTAATGAAATGTGTTATTTTATGTTATTCTGTTCCACGTTTTGTATTATCCCTATTTCTTAATTTCTTAGTTTGAGATTTCCGTTTTGTTTTTGTATAATGTGTAATTTAGTATGTAGTTTTGTTCCTCGCTTGCGTAAATCTATACTATTTTTATTATGTTTTATAAACAATTGTACACTAGTGTGGCTGGTGGGTGGTGCACAGATAGTAGTGTATCACCGGACGGTAATTAGGTAGTTTAAGCATATATTTGTTAATATTTATATATTTTTTTCTCTATGTCCTCTGATGACTCCTTTCATTCAGTTTTTGATTCTGCAAATTCTTCTGCTGATGCAAGTTTCTGTTCCTTGCCTGACACTGTCAGTGACTCTGTGCATCGCAGCTTCAGCCAACAAAATGAAAGCTTTTTCAATGTCTGCCATATAAATGCACAGAGTGTTCCTAGTCATTATAGCGATCTGTATGACACCTTTTCTAATGCTAATGTACATGCCGTTCTGGTTTCTGAGAGTTGGCTCAAACCCCATCTTCTTTCCACTGCCTACTCTCTTCCTGGTTTCATTCTCATCCGGAATGATAGAATTGGAAAGGGAGGAGGTGGTGTAGCTATCTACCTTCGCAGTGATTTTTCTTTCAAAATAGTAGCCAGTTCTCCTTCGCAATATTGCGCTTCTGCAGAGTACCTCTTCCTGGAAATTTGCGTTAAGGGTGTCAAGGCTCTACTAGGCGTTGTCTATTGCCCGCCTGCCGTTAATTATTTTTCCAACCTTGAACTGGCACTTGAATCTATAGGTTCTGAGTATGCACATTGCGTCATCATGGGTGATTTCAACACAGACCTTTCTCGCTCAACCCCTCCTTCCCGAAAACTCCTTCACATCCTTGAGTCCGTTAGTCTCCATGTTCTTCCACTGCAGCCCACTCATTTTAATGTGTCTGGTGATGATACGTGGCTCGACTTGATCCTAATATCCACTCCTTCCTTGGTTTCATCTCATGGCCAATGTCCTGCACCTGGTTTTTCCCATCATGATCTCATTTTCCTCTCCTATATCTTAAAGCCACCTAAACCTCTTCCTAAAGTTCTGCACATGCGTTGTTATGCGCGCATGGATGTTGAAAAGCTGCATCAAGATGCGTCAGAAATTTATTGGGACCAGCTTGCAGCGGCAACGACAATTGATGACAAACTGCGTATCTTCAATCAGGCTGTCCTTGCTCTCTTCGATGAACATGCTCCTGTTCGTAGGGTTAAACTTAGGCGAGCGCCAGCCCCTTGGATGTCACCAGGGGTTCGTTTAGCGAGGAGGTGCAGGGATCGGGCCTTTCGGAAGTTTAAAAAGGATCGCAGTGAACAGAATAAAAACTCCTACAAAATTGCAAGGAATCGGTGTAATCAGGTGATACGCAACGCTAAACGCCGCCATATTCTTGAAAACATTTCATCTTCTTCGCCTGCTGATATCTGGAAATTCCTTGGAACTCTCGGTATTGGCAGGCCAAGTCATGTTGATTTTCCTAAAGCAATCATTTTGGATGATATCAACCGTCATTTTACTACCACTTGTAATTTGGACCCCCTTATTTTATCTCAGACGGTTGATTTTGTCACTAGTTTGCCTGGTCCAATTATTGAACCATTTAAGTTTTCACCAGCCACCTTGGAAGAAATTAAAAAGATTATCCTGTCCATTAAATCCAAAGCTGTAGGCCATGATAACATCAGTCGTGGTATGGTTACCTTGATCCTTGACTGTCTTCTCCCGCCAATTACCCATATCATTAACTTCTCCTTAGATTCCGGGCAATTTCCGTCCTTATGGCGTATGGCCTATGTCCGTCCACTTCCTAAAATATCGAATCCTTCCCTGTCTAATCATTTTCGACCTATATCCATTCTCCCTTTCCTGTCAAAAGTGCTCGAGGCCTGTGTTCACAAACAGTTTTCTGCGTTTGTTTACCGCAATAACCTTGTAAGCCCGTTCCAGTCTGGATTCAGACCCGGGCACAGTACATCCTCTGCTCTTCTTAAAGTGACTGGTGACATTAGAGAAGCTATGGAGGATACTAAAGTTACTGTATTAGTATTAATTGATTTCTCCAATGCCTTTAACGCGGTCAGTCACGATATACTCCTTGCTATCCTCTCCCATCTTATGGTTTCTTCCGAGGCGCTGGAATGGTTCTCTTCTTATCTTCGGGGACGTCAGCAGTCGGTACGCGTTGATGAGAGATCTTCGAGTTGGCGTGGCCTGGATGCTGGTGTTCCACAAGGCGGTATTCTTTCTCCATTATTATTCTCTATCTTCATTAACTTTATTACTCACTGTCTTCGGTGTTCGTATCATCTTTATGCCGATGATCTTCAATTATATACAGCTGTACGGGTAGAAGGTTTGTCGGACGCTATAGGGGATGTAAACCGGGATTTGGAGGCTATCAATGACTGGTCTGATAGATTTGGAGTGTCAGTAAACCCCTCAAAATGTCAGGCCATCGTTATTGGTAGTTCACGTATGATGGGTAGAGTGGCGGCTATCTCTCTACCTCCTATTATTTTTAATGGTGTCGTCATTCCCATTAGCTCCAGCGTAAAAGATCTCGGTTTGCATCTTGACTCGACACTTGGCTGGCAAAGTCAAGTATCTAGTGTCAGCAAAAGGGCCAATGGCACTTTGCGTTCTTTGTATCGTCTGAGGAACTTTTTGCCTGTTAAGACAAAGACTATGCTTGTGCAGACTTTAATTTTCCCTATGATTGACTATGGTGACGTGTGCTACTACGACCTGAATGCGGTCTTGCTGGATAAGCTTGACCGTATTCTTAATAACTGCATTCGTTTCATATTTAATTTAAGGAAATATGACCATGTCTCAAGTTTCAGGTCTGAGCTTAAATGGATGACCATTCGTCAGAGGAGAAGTTTGCGCGCTTTGACAACGCTTTTCTCACTACTCAACTCTCCCAACCCACCTTCTTATCTAATATCTCACTTTCAATTTCTATGTTCTTCACACAATAAGAATCTACGTTCATCCAATAATCTTCTCTTACTCTGTCCTTCTCATACTTCTGACTTTGTTCATTCTTCTTTTCATATCCAGTCCATTCTCCTCTGGAATGCGCTTCCTCTCGAGATCAGGACGGCTGACAATCGCTACGCATTTAAAAAGAAATTGCGGATCCACTTTCTTCACCAATAAGCAGAATTTCTATATTTAATTTTCAATTACCTCTAAAGTATATATGTATGTATATGTATTTATATAAATATTTATTCATATATATTATTTATGTAGATTTCTATTTTATGATATTAGGTTTTTTTGATTAATCACTATTATTATAATTATTTTTCCAATATAATGTTCACGTACATATTGCACCTTCCACTCTATCTCTTCACCACTCATGGTTGACTGGTAGAGAATGCCTACGGCATTAAGTCCGCCTTTGTACCTATGTGCATAAAGTGTAAATAAATAAATAAATAAATAAATATTTTATTTCATCAGATTTTCATAATAATAATAACAAAAAATAAATAAAACCGTTTATCTGATTGACATAGCTATACCTAACTCACACAACATCCAAACTACAATTTCGGAAGAACTAAATAAATACCAAGAACTTGCCATAGAAATCAAAACTCAGTGGAAGGGCCAAACTGTCCACATTGTCCCTATAGTACTTTCATCTACCGGTGTAATACCAAAAGCTCTCACTCAAAGTCTGAACACTCTCCACATGCCTTCTCATACTCAATACATGTCGCATCACCAGAAAGTTCCTGACTTCATCTACACTCATCCACATTCTTAATTTAATTATTTCCCTTTACACACTTGACCACGGCCCGTGTGTATAGATGTACACTCTCTTAAAAGAGAAGTAAAATTAAACTAAAACAAAAATAATAATAAGTTTATTTGCCATTAACAGAATTACAGTAAATTAAAAGATACAATCAGAGCTATTAAAAACATTTATCAATAATATTTATCATGTAGCATACAAAAATAATATATGTTATTAATACCGTCCTGCGAGGTTGTTAGCATTTTACCAACAACCCTGTATAAAGAGGTAAAATTTGTATGTAGGGGTAATCTCTGGAACTAATGATCCGATTCTGATTTTTTGTAATGGTAGTGAGGTGCATTATGCTGGCTTGTATTATTTCGAAAACCACGCAGACGAAGTCGTGGGCCAAGTGCTATGTTTTACACCCTCAAACATCACAGTATTCTTGAATTGTCTCTAACTTAAGAAAACAGACACTAGTACTTATGTATGCTTATGCTTTAAAGTTAGACTTAGTAATACACAGTGGCAACGTGGTGACCTGAAACACAGGCTTCTAGATTGTTTTATTAGAGTTAAACATAAATGTGTGGCAGTTTGAGTGGTTTTTACGGCCTACCCAAACATCCTTGGTATTGTTCGTCAAATCGTTAAGCTCCTTGTTTTGAGTTATACGTTATCTGACAAATGCCTGCACTGTATGGACAGGCCCACTCAAATCTGTGAGCATCTTCCCTCAAAAGATCACCTTAGACGGTAACCTACAAGTTTCCTATATATTTTTAACCAGTATAGATTGTACGGAATTTAAAAGAGACGGACCCCTGAGTTTGTTTCGGTATTTCTTCTCAGAGTAGTCAGTTAGGAAACACCGGCCTCATCTAGTTTAAATTTACAAAAAATATGACGTGTATAAGTGTTACTTAATAACCAATTTGCAATATAAAGATAATTTATTATTCATTTATCATAGGTACTGGTATGTTAGGTGTGGCGTGTGAGTGTGTGAGAGTGTTTGTGTGCAGGAAGTCGCTGGAGGGGCACACGTACGGCGTGTCGTTCCTGGCGTGGAGCCCCGACGGCCGCTACCTCATCGCCGCGGGGCCCGAGGACTGCCCCGACCTCTGGATATGGAACATGGAGGTACCCTAGCTATTACACTATCCTGTCCTGCATGTCCTGTCAAATGCTCACTTCAGGAATTGATCCTACATACATTTGTATTTTGCTGTGTCCAACAAGTTTGTCATAATTTATTTTTAACTTACCACCTGCAAATAAAGATTGAGTATTGATGAACGCTTTTGACTATGCCAAGCTCGTTTCTCAGTTCCGAGCAGAGTCCATGTAGATTGCAATTGACCCACTAAAAAGAATCTTCTAATTCTCTCTCTTAGTAAATTCTGCAAACAAACTGAATAGCCTACTTCTAGGTGTTATAGTTTTTCATCTTCGCTTAGCATCAGGCGACATTGTCAAACGTAACTATCTACTATCAATAACAAAAATAAACTGAACAGTTTGAAATGTTTTCTTTTCTCATTCATTTAAAATGAAACAGAACTTTCATTTTGATTAAAGTATTGACACCACCCCATTTTGGAGCTTTAAAATACCCAATGAGTGGCTGACTAGCTAGTTATCTCAAGTTTCAGTGAAAAAAAGATTCTAAGATCAATTTCCATGCCTAGGTTTTGATATATTGTGTCCCGAAAAGTGGTGGCGCAGTAGAACATTATAGCTAGGAGGCCTATGTCCTAACAGTGAGAATGTTTAGGCTTATAATATTAGATATTATGGGTACTCTGGTTAATATCGTAAATGTTGAAGGCAATTGGCGTCTCCTGAACAATAAAAAACCCTACTGATTAAAATGTGCATTATATACGGTCGTGGCTTGAGCTACCCGTAAACACTATAAAGCTGTGCTGCAGACGAAAAACGCGGATTTTCGCTCTGTTTTCTATTCACTTTCATATCCTGGTGTACTTTTACAGCACTTCAAGTAGCAAACTTGATTCAAGAAGTTTAGGCCCACTATAATTATTCAAATGGATTTTCAGACGGAGCAGCTCCACCTGAAGATGACTCACTCTCAGGAGGACTCCCTCACAGCCGTAGCGTGGCACTCCTCCAGCGACAAGTTCGTGTGCGGCGGCGCTCGCGGACAGTTCTACCACTGCAGCATCGATGTGAGTGTCCTATACATCCATTGATTTATGTATCTTACATATTTGTAGTACACTGACTTCCCCCTCCTGTCTTTGTTTTTTTTTGTTAAGTCCATCCTAAGGTTGTGTGAAATATATCGCTATCACCGATAAGACCACCATTGTAACCATCTATATTAAGCAATATTAATAATGATTGGTGTACAATCAAGAATATTCTATCTATCTATCTACAGCCTTGTTTAAAATCGTCAATAGCCAATAATGGCTAAGATGTGGGGCTTGTGATCGAGAGGTCGCGGGTTCGAACCCCACCCATTACACTATTGCCGTAAACCCACTCTAGACACTAGCACATTTAGCTTAGTTGGAGGGGTTAACAAAATTGCTAGTAATGTGAAATCTATCCTCGCTGAGTCAGACTCGCCCATGAAGGGTTTCGTAGTAACTACGCCAAATAACTTTGTTTTTCATAGCGTTTGTGCGAAATACAAAGTTATATTTGCGGTTTTAGAAACTGCTGACCCGATTTCGTTCAAACCAATTTTCGTTGGAAGTTTTCATTATGATCTACAGTATACAGGGTGGCGGGACATCGACGCACAAACGCTTACCATGGATTCAGTACATGATTCTGGACCGTACTGTAATTTCTCGTCTAAAGTGTTTCCTACTTTATTTATGAATCAGACAGTATTGTCTTATTCATAAATAAAGTAGTTTATTAATCAGACGGTATTCCTAGGTTTTTCATTCAAAATGATAACACATTTTGCTAAGTAAATCTAATACATTTGGTTTTTCCTTATTTAGTATCAAATTATTTGTTGAAAACAAATTTTGGATTTTAGATTTAGTGACGTTGCTAAGATTTCTTGACCGTATGTCTATTCCCAATTATGTCATCTGCAAATAAAACCTAAACATCAAAATCTTTAGTGGAGGTGTAATAGTTAGGGCAAATTATTTATGTATATTAAAAAAACAAAAGACCCAGTATTGAGCCTTGAAGGACGCTTAATTATATTTTAGCTTCTTGGGAGTTAACGGTATTCACCTAAACTTTAATCTGTCTGACTTTCAAGTATAATTTAAGTAAATCAAAGGCACGTGGTCTGATCCCATAGTGCTCTAGTTTCGACAAACCTGGCTCTTGGTTAATGCCATCGAAAGCTATTGAGAGGTCGTAATAAATTCCAATAACGTCTTACGAAATAGAAGTATCTGAAATACGCAAGTATTTATCCTCCTCTTATCGCTAGTTGATACCATCTTCGATAATCAATTTTTTTTTGTAAAGAGCTAGTGTAGAATTCACATTACTAGCATTCTTGTGAACCCCTCCAATGACACTAAATATGCTTGTATCTGGAGTGGGTTCACGGTAATTTGATTTCATATTCCATTTTAGCAACAATGAAAAGCTATCTGCTGAAAAATGGCATGTTCCAAATGGAAAGCCTTGTAATAAAGCTTGTGGTTCGTACGTGTAGGGTTCGTTGCTGAACAGCTGGGACGGCGTGCGAGTGAACGCGTTGGCGTCGCGGGGAGACGCGCGAGCCGTCCTGGCCGCCGACACGCACCACCGCGTTCGGCAGTACGACTTCACGGACCTCACCGACCGCAACCTGTGAGTAACTTTCTAGAAAATGCTGCTGAACATCTGCCACGCCGATACTACGACTTCATCCATAAGTACGACTGCCATTGATACAAGAAGTTGACGCTAAGGATGACGCCAGGCTTCTCATATGAGCTATGTATTTGTCGCCAGTTCCACCCAGTTCTTAGTAAATTGAGCAGACGTTGGTAACTTTAACGAGTCTACTCTTCTAGACGTATAGCTAGCATATTAGTGTTATCTACTCACCCACACGTACGTATAGCTAGCATATAATCTTATCGACTCACACACGTATGCATAGCTAGCATAAAATCTTATCTATTCGCACGCACGTACGCATAACTAGCATATTTCTGCCGTGATTCTTTAAAAGGCAGTCATCTGACAATTTACCGATTTTGAGTTAAACATTGAGCGACATCAGGAAAAAATGCGCGTCGACCCTATCTAACCCCTTTTTCTGAAAATTATTTAGCTTATGAGATATTTTTTTTATAAAAAGCTGTGTAGTGGTTTTGATACCAGTGCCCTTTTTTCCTGATGTCGCTCAATGTTTAACTTAAAATCGGTAAATTGTCAGATGACTGCCTTTTAAAGAATCTCGGCAGATTTATCTTATGTACTCACACACACGTACACATAGCTAGCATATTAATCGTATCTACTCACACACGAACGCATAGCCAGCATATAAATCTTATCTACCCACACACACGTACGCATAGCTAGCAATAGCACGGAGAGACTGAAATACGAACTTTTAAACAGGTGAACTCCTGACAGAATGCAGGAAGAAATCACGTTGGGAAATTGTTTTTACATCACAACCACAAGAAAAAGGTCATGTTTAAATGATTGAAAAATGAAGGGACTTATGTCTTACATTCTTTCAATAAGCGCTAGTGGAATTCGTTCGCATACCGCGTAAGATCCGTCTCTGTTTGGACAAGCTTGATTCGTGAATTCGAAATACTAGGTATCTTTCTGACAATCACCTGCTCGAATCGAGACACTTTTGTCGTATAAAGGAGGCCTAAATCAGCGTGTAATCTTCATTTCATTTTCCGCAGTGCTGGACACAGGCCTAACGTTAAGAAAAGGTAATGCATCATGGTAACATTCGCTGTGCGACAGTAATATCCGATATTTCATCGGTAATCCGTTTTCTCTTAGCTGTCTTATAATATAACGTAGAAGACTTCAGCAGTAGGATATGTATAGAAAACACAGATTTTCTTTTAAAAATGATTAATTTAACCATAACGCCAGATTTTGTCATTCAACACACCTTAGAAATACAGTTCTTTCTGCATCATTGCTGCGTCGTTTGCGTGACAGTGCCAACAGTCTCCTGAATGTGATTGTTAGTAAGACCGAGGGCAACTTGATGGGACACCTGTGCGCAATGCATGTGCTGCAACCTGGTGTTCCCAGAGGATGGTAGATCCTGGTCTTGTTTGTTTAATAGTTTTAATTTTGTCGAGATTTATTATAAGTATATACTAACATAGTTTAAGTCAATACTAACACATTTATGGGTAATACCGAAATAAAGAATAAATAATAATAATAATAAAGCTCAAAATTTAAAAACCGGTTTATGCTTTAATTAATTATACATAAACTGGAGTTGAGGAGAGAAATGGTGAAAAGACGAGCAACAAAATAGATTTTAATGAGAAATTACATAGCTGTATAACTTTTTTATTGTATTTTGTTATCTAACAGCTATTTTGTTTTCTTTTGCATTCTATTTCTATCCTATGCAAACTAGTCTAATCCCACAGCTATGGTCTGTATGCAAGATTCACATAGTTTTTTAATAATAAATAATTACCCCAGGACACTTAACTCACTATAAAAGTAATTTTCCTGATCAGACCAATACTTTTAAAGCATTAAATATTACAAACATATAATTTTATAACGTACATTTATGGAAAGAAAATTATATGAAATCAGTCCTATTTACAAAAAACTACTAACCGGATACCGGAAAACTTTATAAGTACGGGTTTTAAATTCAGATTTTCAATAGAAAATCGAGACGAAAGTCAAACTGTTATATTGTTCATCAAAAAACTTTCTTGACTTTGGAAGAATGTGCGCTTAATCAAACTATGTGTATACTTCAGGAAAATATATTGTGTTGATTCCGCCAAAAACTAGATAATCAATCTTGCATGCAATATACACTGATGCATGTGGTATGTTTTTTATTGCATCGCTTCTGCATGTGCATATATTTGCTGCACACTGCATACAAGATTGATCATACAGTTTTTGGCGGAACTAACACTAGATATTTTTCTGAAGTATTAGTTTGGTATGTATTTCCGCAAAGTAACGCCTAATTCCATTCAGTATATATGCCCTTAAGCATATAAGCTTCAGTTGTTGCGTGTGAGAGCTAAGAGAAGACGGTCGTGAGAGGCGATGGCCGGTGGACGTTAGTTGAGCCGTGGTGTGGTGTTGCAGCATCCAGGAGGAGCACGCGGTGATGGCCATGACGCTCAACGCCGCCGACACGCTGCTGCTGCTCAACGTGGCCAACCAGGGCGTGCATCTGTGGGACATACGTAAGCACTCACTACCCACCACATACCACGACCACCTAGCATGTTCTAGAACAGCACCGAGCAGCTTGTATTCGCTTGTTGCTCGTTTGTTGTTTGTATGTTTCGTTTTCCCCTGTAACTGAATCATATATTTTCATTTCTTTCAGTAGCCTATACAATATTTTTGTTTTCTACGTACATTGTTTTGCCAAATATATTGATTTCTTAGAAGTAAAAGTAAGTACAAAAAATGTTAGCTATTGGAGCTGACCTAGGCATAGGCTCACAGGTTAGGTTAGGTTTCAGCCCTCAAACGCCCGTCCTACTGATTTCAAAGTACTGTCCCACTGCTAGGCAAGGCCCTCCTCCAATCCCTTCAATGAACTCTGTTCTCGCGTTGCTTCAAACCATCCGTCGTGGAACTCGCCCGGGACGTTTCGTCACCTCTTCCAGGTCCGTCCATACTCCGACACACGCATTGTCGGCACGTACCTTCACCCAGCGATCCTCGTGGATGCGACTAACGTGACCCACCCAATCCTGTTTCAACCTGGCAGGCTTGCCAACATCCACTATGCCCATTTTAGTAAGCAGCGTAGAGTCTCGAGTCTGAACTTAATCGGGTATAAAATAATGTATTTCTGAAAACATAATCCATATGGTTGTTACATAAATTACATGACAACATCGCTCTTTTATCAATTACCTCCAAAATGGAGATGATATGCTATCCGCTACAATCGTCAATCTGCAGATCAGGGATGCCGTTTTTTGTGAATAATGGTATAAAACCATCAGTGTGAAATAACGCGAACATCCCTGATGCACTGCAGAAACGAGGCAGCCCCAACACTATCCTGAAAATATTGTAAGATATATGACACAGAACCCTAGTAGAAAGAAACATGTTCGTTTTGGTTCTTGTAGTCTAATCTCGTTTGATCGGTTTCTAGTATTCGTTATATTAATCACAGCACGAGATTTGTAGAATAGAATACTCAGTCATCGGGTCTCAATAAATTGCATAGTGCAGATGCTTATTGTGCACAACACCATACTAAATTACAGACTCCCTAGAAGCAGCATTCAGTCCACCCTACATGCATACGTTACTGCTAATGCTAAATCACCTAACAATAGTAACATAAAGTCTATCTTTAATATCTGTCTATGTTAATAAAAATAATTTATTATCTAAAAATCACATTTCAATGTGTTGATTCCTGGATCTAATACTAGGATTGTCTGTGTTGTGAGTTCCATGCTATCTCGTTTTGCCTATTTACTAATATAACAACATTTTAATTTAATATTAATTAATAAAACAAATGCACAGTGTTGTAAATGTACTTTTTACATTCTTAGAGTTGTTTGCTGTAAGTTGGCACTATTATTTGACGACCTTAGATAATACAAATGTTGTATTTTCCTTGACCCCAAGGGAGCCTAAGGGGAATATCGACGCCTTAGAGTGAAAACATCGTAAGTGAAAAAGGAGTAATTTTTCAGGAGGAAGAAAAATCTGCGTGCTATAAAATTTTTGTACGGTTACTGTTATGTTTTTTTTTTTAAATTAATTTATATGTAAATTTAACCCGTTTTTATATCCAGAACTGTTCGATATTATGTATAATATGGACAATATTATACATAATATCGAACAGTTCAGAAATGCATAATCCATGGCCTGATTACGCTAAACTGACGACGCGATGCGAGTGTTTACGAGGTTCTCACTTACTTTCATAGATAGCGTTTTGAGTATCGAATGAACATATTATTGAGATCAGGATGTGCTTTACTAGGATTGCTTTCTGGAAACGTAATAAAAAAAAATTGGACAAAAATGTACTCCCGAGGTTTTCACTGTAAGGCGACGATATAGGGTAGTAAGGTAATGCAGCAACAAAGTGCGTGTGGTTGTGTGCAGGAGCGCGCGCGCTGGTGCGGCGCTTCCGCGGCCTGAGCCAGGGACACTTCACCATCCACGCCTGCTTCGGCGGCGCGCACCAGGACTTCATCGCCTCGGGCAGCGAGGACAATAAGGTATGCCTTTACATAATACTCTGATATCATTCAAAAAATTATGATAATTAGTATACTGTAACCTGTTAGAAAATTGTAAGATAAACATAAATTGATACTAAATACCTACAAAATTAGTTATAACGAGCTTCATGGGACGGACCATCAATTTATGGAAAACGGAACCGTGCCCCGGTTGATAGTCATTCCCATAAAGTGAATCATGAAAGGAGAGTTTAATTTTTCCGCCACAATCGACAGAATGCTGTTGTTATTCGCCCGCACTCTGCTGACCAGCGAACAGAGTTTTTTTGTGCATGATGGCGTGGAACCCATCTGTATCTTCGCAAACATCTCTGACGCACTACAGAAGCGAAGAAGTCTCAACAGCATTCTGAAGATATTATTGTATTGGATGCGCAAAACATCCATTGCCTTCTTGGTATGCTTGACCCAGAGACTGCTCGTGTAGAAAGTCTGGCAGTAGGCCTTAAGCAACGTAATTTTGTCTTCATTAGTACAACGAGCAAATCTCCGGGTCAGCATATTCTCTCGAACCGCCAGCGCCCTGCACTCCCTATCAATGTCAACATTGTCTTTAAGGTCGTCGGTAAGAAAATGTCCCAGGTACTTGAACGCAGACACTCTTTTTATATTTTGACCGTACAGGTTTAACGTCTGCGCGTCATGGCACTTACCGGCCTTAAAGATCATGTATTCCGTTTTTTTAGCATTATATATCGGTACGTGGGATGCAGCATAAGTCTCACAGACGTTCAGCATCTCTGATCGATCGCACAGTCGGTCCGAGCGGCACCATGTCGTCCGCGTAGCTGATGTTATTAATACTAACACCGTCCACCCGGCAGCCAACACGCATGCAGCACAGCTCGACTATGTGATCGTTTACGTATAGGCTAAAGAGTTTGGGAGACGTCAAACCCCCCTGTCTCACTCCACACTCCAGCCCATATGACTCAGAGAGAGCGTTTGCCCATTTGACTCGATTAAACTGGTTAGCATACCAATACCGAAAGATACTAATGATCTCCTTCGGTATACCTCTGCCTCCCAACTTTCCCCAGAGGACGTCATACGACACTAAGTCAAACGCTTTGGAGAGGTCGAGGAAGCAGGCGTACAACGGAGTATTGCGACCCGTGTAGTACTGGACAGTATGCTTTAGACTTAGGATAGCGCTTTCTGTAGATAATCCGGGCCTAAACCCGAACTGAACGTCATGCAGGTCTAGGTATTCGTCTA
Source organism: Tholera decimalis (assembly GCA_943138885.2). Taxonomy (NCBI): domain Eukaryota; kingdom Metazoa; phylum Arthropoda; class Insecta; order Lepidoptera; family Noctuidae; genus Tholera; species Tholera decimalis. The sequence goes on from OW964557.2 coordinate 45,924,908, forward strand.
AAGGCCTATTCAAACCTGAGCGATATTCGCTGCCGCTGTGGGTAGAGGTACATACCGCGCGGGTTTCGCTCAGGTATTTAGTATCAAGTACCACGGCTACAGCGACCTGAGCGATATTCGCTGCCGCTGTGGGTAGAGGTACATACCGCGCGGGTTTCGCTCAGGTATTTAGTATCAAGTACCACGGCTACAGCGACCTGAGCGATATTCGCTGCCGCTGTGGGTAGAGGTACATACCGCGCGGGTTTCTTTCAGGTATTTAGTATCAAGTACCGCGGCTCTACCACGGTTCTACCCACAAGGATAGCGAAATCCGTTCTGGTGTGAACAGTAATATTACCGCATACCCACTGGGTTTTCTCTGCCGCAGACGGTAGCGAATACCGCTTAGGTCTGAATAGGCCTTAATAGAGAGTCAAGCAGGGGCGTGCATAGGATTATGACAGGGCATGCGGCGGAGTAAAAACACACAAAAACTTCTTCTTTTATAGATTTTTAGCATAGCCACAGCCACGCATCGTAGCATGGTGGCGATGCGTGGCTGTATTTCATTTCATTATTTCATTATATTATTATTATTATTTGTACTTGTAATTGATTTTTCATACTAACATTAGATTTAAGCGTGTATATTTACTAACATCATGGATTTATGTTGTCCGAATGCAATAAATAAATTAAATTAAATTAAATTAAATAATCCTATGCACGCGCCTGGAGTCAAGCACACTATCCAGCACCTTGGCAATGATCGTCGCAGGAGATATTAGTAGCCCCCCAGGACTACTATTAGTTTATGCAGCAGCGTCAGACAGGATTTCAACAATTTTGCCGTACAATAAATCTATAACAGACCGATTATCAACTAAATTACATGACCTCTGAAAACTGCACCTCTCAAACTCAGTAGGGAAATGAATGTCTCACAGAGCGCTGTTACATAACTGATGGTATTTTTTTTATTTGGTCTACAGTTCTTTCTCCCCATATAACAGCGCTCCGGGATGCACTCTGAGCAAAGACTATAAAACCACTTGACCGCGCATACGTTGCCCCGACGCACGAAAACTATGAGTCTTCTTGCTCTTATATATTGGCTACGATACACGAACCATTTTAGTTGTGACCAAGTATTAGGCCTGCGTGCATGCTAAACAAAAATTATTTTTTTAAATTAATAAAATGTTGTATCCAATTTATAACGCATAATAATGCTTTCATGCGCGTTGAAGTGGTGTGGAAAACATTCCCAGACATCTAGATACCAAATGGATGACATAACTATTCATCAGTAATTAAATAATACGAAAATTATTTATCATTTAAGCAGATTATAAGCCACCGCAGAGGTCTATTTAAAGTGGAGGTTTGAGTGATCAAGGATAAATTTGAGTCGCGCGTTGATGTCTTTTGGAAAAGTCTCTTTCTTTCATGAAGAAATTCTAATTCTTTTATCCCTTTCTTTCCCTTTGTATATTTATCATGAAAATCTGTGCTGATTCATCAAAACCTTTAACGGCTGAATACGATATCGATAATTATAAAATTAAACTTATTTCTTATTAAATTCAAAATTAACCGACTTTAAAAAAAGGAGAAAGTTCTAATATTTTTTCTTCTGAGTGACATGCATGTTTTCATTTTAGATTTCCCAAGGTTTCAGATTAAAAAGAAAAGTGGATGGATAAGGTTACTAGGGAATATTGGTTTCTAGTTTGGTTTTTATTGATATAATGTTGAGAAAAGTCAAAATAATATAAGATACCTATATCCAATCTTTCTTAACTTGGACCTTTGCATTACAATATTGCCCTCGTAAGTTACGTTGGTTCCGGGGTTACGGTAGTGTTCTAATGAGATACCGCGGCCACGGAACTTACAACTGAACATGCAACTGAAGGAACAGGGTGGGTTTTTAGTCAGTAGAAGTCTGACACTCCCTTCCACTTTACCCAGAGCGGGACAAGTCATTCGATGATTTTCCCACCCAGGAAAAATACAGGTTACTTTGTTTCGATGTCGAGTCCACGGGTTAAGTGTATGTAGCAGGGAGGAGTCATTAGATAAATCATCTAATGACTCACCACCAAAACAATAATTATTACCGAGTGCCTGCTGAAACTACAGTTGTTGACACAACTGATTTAAATGAAAATATATTTATTATGGAATTTTTACTCAGCATTTTTACAATGTAAAAATCAATTTTATCTATATCGACTACTTTCCCTAAATCAAGTAGACCAATCCCTAACCAGGCATATCTACGCAACTTGACCTTGAACTGACCAATTGCAGCTCTGCATTTCTCTGTCCCCCTCGGCCCGGAGTAGTGAGTCGTGTTCTTCAAAGAAATCGGCCCATACGCTCTCAAGTGGTTATATGGTCTCTCGCCGCCACCGCCGGCGCCGCCACTGGAGAACCTGTTGCACCGACCGAGTCAGCTAGAGGCGCCCCCACGCAGTCCACTGCTGGCGTCCTCGCCTCTCGCCCCGCGCTCGCTTGGCGTGTTGTCTCGGTCATGTATTCCTGAGTGTGCGCGCACCTGTTTGCGCAGTTTGCGTTCGGAACCGCGGTAGCAGCCTCCACGCGTTCACGATGTGCTGTCTCACATTCGTCGTGGTGCGTAAAAGAAATGGATTGATCTACAGATAATGCCGGACTAGGTGTACGCTGAACAGTTGATATTAAACTGTTTGAGACGTTATTATTGTTATGAGTCGAAACTTCTGCGGATACTATTGATGTCTGTACCGGTACAGTATCCAAACTATCTCGTTAACATGCTCCTCTTCTTCTGTTTATATTCACTTTTGACATAGAATAGTTGTCCATTACTCAGGCGCGTTTTTAATACCATCCACCTCTTGTCTTAGTAGTTCGAAACTTTCAACAGTTACCGCATTCTCCTGGAAGGAACTGAACTGAGTTTGTAGCCTTATAATATCTCCTACTAGACGTGTCGAGTCAATATGATCCAATGTGACTGGTGGAAGCTTATGCAACTCTTTTGCTACGAAAATAGGGAATAACTCAGTTTGTGTTTTTCATTTTCTTCTTCCCATTTTTTCTTTTTAGCATTAGGCATGGAATAACAAAGTAAAGATTTAGCTCGTACTACGTGTTCGTTTGTGAAGGACGTTGTACATAGCTGATGAATGCTATCTTCATCCATAAAATCCAACACATTTTGTAAGAATGCTAACAGTTCGTTAATCACAATATTGCAATTTAAGCACTTGACCGTTGAGGTAATTTTCCTGAGTTATGAGCCGCAGAAAGCGAAGCGCGTCTGTACTTTGTCGCGAGCGACGAGCGAGTCGTGGTTAAAATGAAATAATAAGTGTCTTTGTTAGTCTTCTTCACTTTTGGTCTAAAATTCGATGATGAATTTGGGACTATCAGTTTCAGTAACGTGAAAGATATGCTAGACGTAGTAGGTATTTTAAAGTCTCTTAGTTATGATTTTATGAACCCGACAGAAATAAATACTTTTACATGCGTTCAGCGCATTAGGCTTGAAACAAATATCTCAATGCCTATGCCTTTATTTTGGTGGGAACATGTCTCCTCCCGTTCTCGATGGACCAGAAGGGAGTGTCAGACTTATACTGACTAAAAACCTACACTGTTTCTTCATTTGCCCCTGTGGTCCGTAGCCGCGGTATCTCGTTAGAATTTCCGCCCTAGCAGGAAATGGCCCTGTCAATGGTGCTGTTTGTGACGTGTGTTGAATACGACACGCCGTTGACCCGGGCCTGGTCCCCACCGGGCGGGGAGCTGAGGCGTGAGGAAGAGAGTGCCCTAAGCTTGATGTGCGTGTTGCAGGTGTACATCTGGCACGTCGGCGGCGAGGAGCCCGTGGCGGTGGTGTCGGGGCACACGCGCTGCGTCAACTGCGTGTCGTGGAACCCGGCGCACCACGACGTGCTGGTGTCGGCCAGCGACGACTACTCGCTGCGCCTGTGGGGCCCGCGCACGCACCACTCCTAGTACACGGGTGAGGCTCACCCACTTACTGTCCCATGGCTAGACCAGGCCAGGCCAGGGACTCCTACTGACCTCCGCAGCACAGTAGCTAGGTGACACCCCTTGCCTAGATTGAACAGAACACTGCTGTAAATCTATGGATGTTTGATATCTATCATTTGTGTAAAACCATTTCCCATTTTCGTCCAATGTTTTTTTTATTGCTGATGTTACCTGATGATAAGCGATGTTTTAGTCAAAGATGAAGCACGTTTACCTAGAAGTAACCTATTCCCTCTTGACTTAAAGAAGACACCGAAGTTATAGCTTTTAGGAAAAAAATAAACTCCGGCAGGGAATTCGCTTTAGCTGTAGGCATAATAAGTTCATCAGAATCAAAATTTGAAAATAAATGATTAAATTAATAATGAAGTATTTATACCCATAATATTTTCGTATGGCACATCATCGTGTCTTGTAGTCCGATGACTAAACAGGCTTAGTGGAATTAGATTGTGCAATTCCAATGCACATGCCCCGAAATGTAACCGGCAGACTTGCAACACGTCAACTTTGTATAATTATTTTATTATAATTACAGATAGTTATGTGTTAAAATTTTGAGGTCACTCTTTTAGAATACAGATTTATTATTTTAAAAAGGTCTCATTAAACTACTGGTCATCTTTATATTTTGATGCAATATTTATCCCAGAACTATGTATGTTTGTGTGTATCTGTAACCTATATTTCTAAGTATATTTGTGTGTCGTGCAGGGACGCGGTGTCCGCCGGGTGTGATCTGCCAGAGGAAGTGCAACACGCTGCACTGCAAGCTCTCGCTGGACATCCCCGCGCCCGCCGCGCTCCCCCCGCAGCCCTAGGGCTCCGCCCGCCGACCTCACGGGGTACATCCCTACACCCCCATATAATCATATACTGCAGATTTTACCCGGCCACTAGCTTAGTTTAATCCTATGGGAATATACCGACGAAAATGTATATAATGTTCCCATAAGGTTAAGGCCAGCTATGCGACGGCGGTTCGTGTAACACCTTCAAGTAGCATTTAGCTTATGGCTCGGAAATGTACGAAACCGGCGCCGAACCTGCGTCGCATAGGTCCCAGAGTTTACGTAATGTACGTACTCATTGTATGTTCGAAGGACTAGTCTCGTCTCCTCGTATGTATGATATTGTGTAAAGTAACGTCGCGGGACGTGTCCTAGCTTAGCGACTTAACTCGCATTTCTGTTGTACGGTATCAAGTATAGACTACTGGACTGTGTAACTTTTTATAGATTTTACTATGATATGTGACTGTAAGTCATATGTAGCGACGGTATGTGGGACTGGTGACGTGGGGCGGGAGCTTGGAACTTTCACCACCACCAGACCACGAGCTCATGATGCAACATGTACACACATACGGATTGGATGTATCGTGGGTAGTGACGCGGGAGATACTGCATACTCAACACGGCGGCGTGGGGGGCGTAACGTAAGGAGGGGCGAGACTACAGGTTTTTAAGTTAGGATTAGGACTTGGAACAGATTCACACGCAATTATCCGCCACAACCGTGGCAGCCATACAGAGTTTTATTAAAAGATATTATTTTAGGTTGAGAACCGCATAGATTACGTTAAATGTAAACTATTTAAAATTGTGGTCGCACTTTTCCGTCATTGGTTAGCTTGGGCGTGATAAGATTATATTTTGGTTAGATCAGAAATAACGTAAAGTATTTATCACTAAATTAAGGTACAGACGCGCTCCCCCGCGCCGCTCGCCCACTCTTCTAGGGTAATTTATTTAGGTCTCTTCGGATATAATTAATTAAGACTTGGATCTGCTCACACTTTATGGTGCACGTTTTCAGTACCGATCCCATCAGCGAGCTCTGGTAGTACGTTAGTTACATTGAGCGTTTTGATACTAACTATATGGAATGGACTTTGGCCCATCTGATATGTAGCGTATTTTAACTGATATATATCTCGAATGTGGACTTTGTCCGCCCTGCAGATGGTTTTCTACTCCTGAAAACGTGCGGCTAGTATGTCGAGCAGACGCTTAGTTATAGCGCAGAGGGTATATTTTGTAGCGGTGACGCTCACGGCTCTATTTTTATACCGACCACAGAATCTCTCACGAGGTTGTATTCTTTGACAAAGCCGTTATACTTGACACAATCTGTCAGCACTCCGCTGACCAATCAGGACACTGTCCTTATAATAATCAAACGACCTGATTGGACAGGCCAGAAGGGTTTGTGCGAATACAATGTACAGCTTTTTAAATATTTGTATGTGGGTTTTTAGTGTGTATTGGAAATAATATTGCTTATTCGAAACATTTGTATGCTGTGCATTAATGTAAAGGCGAGAATATTGTTGGCAAGTGCTGAATGATGTTGATAAGTAGCGAGTAGCTGAGTGTCGAGTGTAACGCGGGAGCGGGCGCGCAGGCCACACGCTTGCGGTACATTATGATCAACCCTTTTTAACACGTATTTCTTTTTGATTGATTTTACTGTATTTTTAGACATACTAATCTTATAGCTTATGTAATTCGCACAACGCCTTACCCGCCACACTGACGCACATTATCGGCGACTGTGAGTTTTTCGCATCAATTCGGAAGTCAAGGTATTTTACGTAATGTTCTTGCGAGAGCATTCACCGGGGAGTGGTCGGGAGTGGGCGGGAGCGGCGGGTGAGGCGGCGGTCTGCGCGGAGCTCCTCCGAACCAAATATCAGGCAATAATGTTGTGCGAGTGTGTGTGGAAGTAGAAGTACAAAGGTTGGAGTGTTCGGTAAGTAACGTATGTCATGACGAGCGGCCGCAGGACGCGCCCGGGGCACACGCCCCACTTGAATTGTTAAAAATAAATAATTATTATATCAATAAATTTTTTATTGTAAACTAATAATGTCTTTTCAATTCTCTAATTTTGTAAAAATATAACCAGTACTGCAGTTTCTACTATTGAAAGATATAATTGCATTTCATATTGGTATTGTATCTCAATATCGATTCCTATTCTTATAATATACACAATAGCTTACAAACAAAGTACCTGCCATGGGTTGACAAGAATAACATTAAATTAAATATAGATTTTAATATCAATAATTTACATGAACACTAGTGTAAGTTGCTATAAGTTAGCGGTGCCGGATTTCTCGACCAGCTCGAGCAGCGTGTGCAGCGACGTGTCGAACAGCTCGCACCTGATGGGCATCTCCAGCGAGTAGAAGGGGTTCTTGAGCGCATAGTCTGAATATAGCTCGTAGATCCTTTTGAGAACCACCTCTGCACCTTGCATGTTTGGGTCTGTCACTATTATGAATTTGACACCTGAAAGTAGGAAGATAATTTGAGGATTCTCAAACAAATACATTAGTTGCACTAAACGATAAGCATATTGCAGTCAACACCTGCTATCAGTCTCCACAATATATCACATCATCGAGCTAGAGATAGATTTCACTCTTCAGCAAAGAAATGTTAGTGTTACTTATTATGTATAAGGTTTTCCAACAGCATTTTATGGGTATAAGTTAGCCTAGGACCTGGAGACTTCATCAACCACAACAGTGAAGCCACTGGCAGAGGCTCATATTGTATAAAATAAAACTAATCCTTTGGTACTTTAGTGGTACACATGTTACAATGAGTCTGAGTGAGCCTGTGTATCCTATATCAAACACAAACTCAATGCAGGTATAGGCTCTGTGGTCACAAAAGAATAATTCAGGCCTCAATTACAAATTCCATTCCATAATAGGACTACAAGATAAATTGTCATGTACCATTGCTACATGGTGGACATCTTATCTACATGCATTAAATGTTTTGGGAATATTTTGTGCATTCAGCTAAGGAGTGGAAATCCCTGTCGAGTCTATTTTGCCTGATAGCTGGTTAACCTGGGGTTTTTTAACCTCTTGAGACCGTGGGTACACATATGTGCACCTATTATTGAAGTTAAAACTAGTAGCGACATCATTTGAGAGCTGTTAGTACTTGAATAAGTTACTATAGGTTATAGAGATATAAGATATTAGATGGCCTTGCGGAGAAAGTTTGTCGAGTATTTTTTTCATTTAAATTTGTCCGTTGGAAATTTTTTCAAGTGACTTCTACTTGCAACATTTGAATTTCGTTAAAAAATCTAATTTTTCAGTTTAGTTCAATATTTTTGTTGATTTGTGTTGCTGAATTATTGGACTAACGTGTGAAAGGTGAGTTTTACGTTCGTTTGTATTTTTTATCGTGTAATTGTCGTCTTGTTTTAATGGTACAGGTATGTGTACCTCAGGACTAAAGATTAGTTTTATGAAATATACGACTCTTTTTTAGCTTGAATATGGACAACCAAGTGATTGAGTAAACCCTGAATAACAGTGACTTAGACTTTTCTGGAGACGATGATGATGAAGAATACTTGCCTCCAGATGTCTTAAGGGCTCTTCAAGAGTCTGAAGAAGTGGAAAATAGTGGAGAAGGCGAAGGTGAAGAAATACCCGAAGAAGCGAGACAAGACGACGAAAGTATTGAAGAAGTAAGTCAAAGTACATCATGATCATAGTGGCGGAAGAACGTAATGCCTTGACGTGAGCCTGATATTGCAGATGACGTGCTAATTTCGCAGGGGAGCACAGACATGGATGTCTTGTACTGTTTTTTTAAGTATTTGAGGCTAGACTTTTGGGAATTACTAGCAGAACAGAGCAACCTGTATTCAGCTCAGAAAAGGGATCTAAAGTCAATAGATACAAATGCTATTGATATGCTATTGACAGTGGGATGAAAAAGTAAGAGACGATGAGAATGTGTGTGTCGTAAAATGGATGGATACACAGGCCGTGACAATGTTATCTACATGTTCAGGGAGCGCTCCTCCAGATACCTGCAAATGGTGGTGTAAAAAAGAAAAGCAGAAAATAGACATAGCCAGGCCACCAGCAGTCAGAAATTACAACACCTGTATGGATGGAATAGACTTGTGCGACAGACTAATCGCTTACTACCGAAGTGCAATGCGAACAAGAAAGTGGACTATCAGAACATTTTGCCATTTTCTTGATTTAGTTGTCGTCAATTGCTAGATAGTGTACACCCGCTGTTGCGCCGAAAAAGATGTCCAATGCAAAGACAAGTTAGGCTTACTCTAATACCGACTGAATCTGGCCAAAGTGATGATGAAGTATAGCGGCGCACGGTGGGCTGAAAATCGGCTTTCATAGACTTAGGCATTTTATTTTGCAAGTGCGAGTTTTTTTGCCGGATATCACTTCTATTAGTTATAACAATATACAAAAATGACACCAGAATTGATTCTGCACAGAAACGAAGGAATTATAATTTTTTTACGAAAATTTTGTATGGAGCTAGTATGAAAAATCGAAATATCTCTAAAACAGCAGCGATAACCGTAATATCCTTATAGGGGGTTATAGTACTAATTATTTATGATTTTTTGACATACGTTACATAATGGTTGTAGATGCCTTTTTTTTTAAAAAATCGTCAAAATATTTTTATTTATTTTTACATATTTAAACGTTCCTTTTAGTGTTTAAGTTGAAGAATTCAGAGCTTTAACAACTCTTATCATAAAATAGCATCACCCCTATAGACCTGAAGGACTAGACAGAGGTGTGTAGTGTCTTGTTGATCTTGTAAGATTTCCAACAATACCAAATAGTTGAATATCAGTGTCAAAGTGCCCATGCTGTCGCTTCTTTTTGAAAGATAGGGGAATGAAATTGTTAATTGATCATACCCTAAAAGTATGATTACAACATAACCGGACACATAATAATAATAATATCCTTATAGGGGATTATAGTACTAACATTATTTATTTTAACATATGAAACTGTTCAAAACGATCCATGAACTGTGTCAAAGTTAAGAACATCGTTAGGAAGCATGCTTTTTCCCCAAATATTAAGAATATGTGAAAAAAAAAGACTGTATATAAACTTTTTATTGATAGGTAATTTAAATAAAACAGAAGTAACAAAAATAATATCTAATAAATTCAATTATACAAAATACATATTTGAAACTATAATTTATGAAATTATTAACTAAACATATTGGTACAATAAACTAACATAAATAACAAAAGAACATAAAGAAAAATAATTAAATTTTACAAATTTTCTTTACAACTTTCGTTGTCGGACTCCAATTCCGAGTCAGAATCCAGATCGGATATACCTACAAACTCGAACTCAGTTTCCGGAAACTGTATTAGGTCGAGAGTTTCAGCAAAAAAGGTTGTCTTCCTTTTGGCATCTAACTTCGGCCTTTGTGCACTTAGAAAAGGATCCGAAGAAACAACAAGCATATTTAGGATATCTTGATTAGAATCTTGCCTGCTTCTTTTCCGCGAATGATGTTCCCGGAACCTCCTAAAATCTTTGTTTCGAGACTCTGAGGCTTCTTCCGAGAGAGTCCCAATCGGGACAATATCATTTTTTTCGATTATGTCAGCTCCGTGTATTAATAGTTTATGTACGGTTGATGACATGTAGTACCAGTCGTATAATTCCACGTACTTTTCTGCTGTTTTGCGAGCAAAATCTTTAAATTTGATGACATCGATCTTCTCACCAGATGTTATTGCTTGCAAAATAACAGCAAATCTTTTTATCAGGTTTTGATCCAACCCAGTAATAGCTGCAGTTTTATTGGGAAACTCGAAAAATTTCCTTGCGGTATTCCCGTCATTGGTAGTTCCCGAGCCTTGTTTTACTATATCAATTAACAGATTGAGCTCCTCTTTAAATTTATTTTGAATGTTTTTTTTTCTGTTTTGTAACATATCTTTATGCTCATTACTTCTTGCTGCCCACTGTTTGAAGTCAAGTCTGTACGCAATGTGTAACAGACATTCCATGCAATTTATACGGGCATGTAGGGATGATAGGCCAAATTCATATATGTCAGAACACACAGTTTTTGATGTTACAGCATCTAAGTGGTTCATTTCTGTTGGTTTTGCTAAGCACAGGTAGCATGATGCATTTGATCTAGCTTCAGAAAGGTACGTGCAGACTTTTGCGTCGATCATTGTCATCATTAGTTTATGAGTCACCCTGTTACTATTAATGCACTCTGTGGGGTTAAGGGCCTCAATTTCCTCATCCATTTTTCTTTTGTTATCAATGACAACTGCATGGCTTTCTTTTACAAAAGTGAACTGAACCGGACGACAATAAAAAGTTGAGCATGGTTTCGGGTTTGTCCATATAGTATTATCTCCATCTGTCAGTTTCAGTGGCACCAAGGAGGTCATGAAAATGCTTGAATCATCATGCTCGCCGTCCATTTTCTGCTTGTATCGGCTTTGATTGGAAGCACCATCAAATCCCCACTTCGATATCAGCTTTAACTGCTTATTTTCCACATTATCAGAAAGACTTTGAAGAATCCGCTTCACCGTGATGTCAAGTAAAGCTTGAAGTGTAATTCTAGCTGATGAATCCGTAACTGATACTGATTGATTAGGAGGGTAGCATGCAAGCTTAGTTTGTTGCAGTTTATAGTAGGATGGGTAAATATCCTTAGCACCTTCCCGAATGGCAGTCTCTCGCAACGTAATATATTGCCACTTTGAAAGCTTAAGTGAAAGAAGCAATCCAAGTGCTTTCTCTGGTGTAAATATTACTGTTTTCTTAATGCTTTCCTTGATTTTAACGGCAGCTTCTGGATTTTTGATCATATAATTGATTACAGATGCGATATCTTCATAACCTTCTTCTTTTAAACGTGCTGCAGCTGCATATGCCAATTCACAGGAATCCTCGCCTATGTGCTCACTAGATCTTCTCTTTTTCTGTTTGCTTCCCAGATCTTTGAATGGTTTTCGGGACCTTTTTGTCATTGTTCCAACAGTCGATGATGTCGAAGGTTCTGGAGAGACTGAGCGTGCTCTTGGTATCTCATCAACAGTTGGTTCTTGATTTATTAAAGTTTGCACGCAACTCGGCCAATCAATATTTGCTTGCAACCACTCTCCGTACGTATTTCTAAACTTATCAAAGAATCGTTTAGATTTCTGCCACCTGTTTAAAGCAGCTCGCGTGAATCTCCGGCAAAATTCTTTGAGAGTTACTTGATCTTCGGCAGAAAGGCAATCGCCTATGCGGGACACAATTGCACTAAACAATACTTCATGATTAAATGAAGGACACTCACTTTTTAGAAGAACAAACAAATCTAAGTTGGTGATTAAACTTTCCATTCTAAGATTTTGTAGTCGCAAAGCAAATAGTTTTAGTGTTAGCAGTTACACGGTTGTGAACAATCTAAATTATGGAACAAAATTATAGCCCTTTTATTGTATAAAGTCAATAATTAGTTAACTACCCTCATTAAAGTTATAAAAGATATGATAATAAAAATTTATAATCGTCAAAAACATTTCGTAGAACTCATAGTAGAACTAATCAACATTAGCAAATCACATTAGCTCACTAATTATAAAAAGGTGAATGCAGTTCTTAGTTGGTATTGTTGCGAGATATTTCAAATCATTTAATCACTTAATAGGCTCATTAGAATCAGAAGACTACAACCATCATTCTAATTACTTAATTACTTGTCATCAGACTCATTAGATGACTACACAATATGTTATTTTGTATTTTGAACGTATGCAAGGTTTTAAAATTCCTTTTGTGTCGATATTATTATGTGTCCGGTTATGTTGTAATCATACTTTTAGGGTATGATCAATTAACAATTTCATTCCCCTATCTTTCTAAAAGAAGCGACAGCATGGGCACTTTGACACTGATATTCAACTATTTGGTATTGTTGGAAATCTTACAAGATCAACAAGATACTACACACCTCTGTCTAGTCCTTCAGGTCTATAGGGGTGATGCTATTTTATGTTAAGAGTTGTTAAAGCTCTGAATTCTTCAACTTAAACACTAAAAGGAACGTTTAATATGTAAAAATAAATAAAAATATTTTGACGATTTTAAAAAAAAAAAGGCATCTACAACCATTATGTAACGTATGTCAAAAAATCATAAATAATTAGTACTAAAACCTCCTATAAGGATATTACGGTTATCGCTGCCGTTTCAGAGATATTTCGATTTTTCATACTAGCTCCATACAAAATTTTCGTAAAAAAAATATAATTCCTTCGTTTTTGTGCAGAATCAATTCTGGTGTCATTTTTGTATATTGTTATAACAAATAGAAGTGATATCCGGCACAAAAACTGGCACTTGCAAAATAAAATGCCTAAGTCTATGAAAGCCGTTTTTCAGCCCACCGTGCGGCGGAAGGGTTGAACCCAACTTCTTGGCTCTTGGTTCCAGATCTCGTCCCAGCGCCAGCCCTTCGACAAGATTCAGCTCGACTTCTACAAGCGATGTACAGCAGCGGCCCAATGAATCACCCACAAAAAAACAGTGGCCAGTTGTACCCCAACCACAACCTGAAATTAGGCTTGACAATGTGGGTCATCTGCTGCGATTTGTGGACAGCAAGTTCGCTTCGAAATGTCGTCACCCGACGTGCTCCTCATGCTGCCGCACCATGTGTGTGAAATACAATGTCTACCTATGTGTGCTCAAAAATAATTGTTTCGAAAATTACCACAGTTACAAGAGCTTTGGCCCACTCTGGAACCTAGGGTGCACATTAGGGCTTTCAATACCGGTATTCCGGGATCCCGTAATACCGTGATCACGGATTTTATTTTGGCCTTTTACAATACCGGTATTGACGCCCCAATACCGTGATTACGGTATTACAAACATTAGATCTGAAAATGTATGTGATCTTATTCTCATACTAGTTTTCACCAGCGCAAGCGTCCCGCTGTAGTCTTAAGCCGAAATCGAGCTGTACTTATGTCGTTTCTGTTATTGTCAGTCAGTTTCGCAAAGGCGACGGGATAACGCGTATATAGACTTTGTTATTGTGTTGTGTTGTGACTGTGAAGTAGTGATATAATAGCGCGTATTTTTGCTAGTTTAATTAGATTGCCGTCGTTGCTGCCTCAAAGTGTCTTACCCAAAACGTTCTTGGCGTTTGAAATTCAGAAATTTTTCACTATGTTTTTCAGAAATTGTAACGCTTGATTTATTTTGTTACTTGTTTAGTTTTAGATTTTTTGATTATTTTTTATTACATCATTATTAAGAACTAGCTTTTGCCCGCGAATTCGTCCGCGTGGAATAGTTACTTTGGGCTAACGTTAAATTTAACCCCGATTTTGAAGCATTCTTCATTGGCGCTCCGCTCCTATTGGCCTTAGCGTAATGATACAATATAGCTGTGCCCGCGACTCCGTCAGCGTAAGTTAATGTATTGGTAATATTGTTTAGATCACGTTCACATGAGGCTTAAGTGCCTAGAGAACGCTTCGACCGCGAGACGCGTCGAGCGCGACGACCGATTCTCAAAAATAATCCTTATAGCATGATTCAGTATTCACGCGCGATGGCTTATTATTATAAGCGTATTTCATGTATAACTTTGGTGTTTCTATACCGATTTATATGATTCTTTTTACGGTTTCATAGCCGAATGGCAAAAAGCGGAATCTTTACAGTTTCGACATGTCTGTCCGTCTGTCTGTCTGTCTGTCTGTCTGTCCGTCCGTCCGTCTGTCACAGCAATTTTATTCCGAAACTATTAGGACTATACATGTGAAACTTGAACCGCTATCCGATTTTGAGAAAAAAAATTAAAAAATATTTAAAATAAAGGGGGGCTCCCCATACATGGAACTAAACCTGAAAATATTTTTTTTCATGAAATAGATGCATGTGTGGTATCTATAGACAGTTCTTTAAAAACGACATCGGGGTTTCTAAAACCACTTTTCCATAAAGTCAATCGTTTAAAAGATATAAGCTTCCAAAGTGGTAAAATGTGTGTGTGGCGGACACAACCTCTTACTTCTATAATAATGGAGTGAATAATCTAAAAAAAAAATATATGTCTGTAGATCTTAATATAAACTTTCAAGCAAAATTAGTTTGAACGAAATCAGTTCAGCAGTTTTTGAGATACAGCATATTTTATAAAACCGCAAATATAACTTTGTAATTCATACAAACACTATGAAAAACAAATTTATTCGGCGCAGTTGTAAAAAATGTAAAAAAACCAGTTTTAAGAAATTTGTAAGGTTTTTTTTTCAAAACAAATTTATTTGGTGCAGTTGTAAAAAATGTAAATAAGCTAGTTTTAAGAAATTTGTAAGGTTTTTTTTCGTCAAATAAATTTGCATATTATATTATAGTTACTACGGAACCCTTCATGGGCGAGTCTGACTCGCACTTGGCCAATTTTTTTATGGAATAGTTAATAATGTTAACTTTTTCAATTAGGGGTGACTGAGAGTGTTATAAACGTAAGAGTAGACAAATATTATAATCAGAAAGCTTCGAACTGCTAAGCTATCGGGAGTTACTCGTGTTATTGTGAGTCAACCATAAAAGTTAGACATATGCTGTCGTGGGATATTTTTTATATAATTTTAAGGAGAACATTTCCGTCATGAAATGATTTGTGTAGCTTTAACCATTAAGGTTGCACACGCGACGGAAGCTTAAAAAATGGAGTAACTTCTCCCGTTTTCCCAACATTTCCCTTCACTGCTCTGCTCCTATTGATTGTAGCGTGATGAAAAGTATACTATAACCCGCTCAGGAGTATGAAAAATAATTGTACCAAGTTTTGTTAAAATCCGTCGAGTAGTTTTTGTTTCTATAACGGTTATACAGACAGACAGACAGACAGACAGACAGACAAAAATTTAACTGATTGCATTTTTGGCATGAGTATCGATCCTTAATCACCCCCTGATAGTTATTTTGGAAATATATTTCATGTACAGAATTGACCTCTCTACAGATTTATTATAAGTATAGATAGATATAGATGTTACTAAAATGATCACCAAATGATTGCTAGCTAACTACTTAAGCTATACTTTACTTACTAACATTTCAGAAAATCATGGTACCTATGTTAATTTTTACATGAGCTTTTTTATATTGTACTATAAAAAGTCTATGTGAAATGCCTTCCTGCAAAAATAATAGATTAAGTTTAAGTTTTCATTATGTTCCTAATTCCTAGTCCTACTTAAATAATCAACAATTACCAAATTGTTATATAAGAGAGCTATGGATAAAACGTAGTAATTCTTTATTTCCAATATATACATTTATAAATTACATTTTTAAGTATTCTCAAGAAAAAAAAAACTTTTAAAAATATAAAAATAGTAGCCCACCGGTATCGGGAACAGGGTCCAAGCTACCGGCGGTCAGGGTTCCATAGAGAGAAACCTCCTGACGATACGCGCCGTATCCAGGAGTACCGCTTTCTGAAGCAAACCCTTTATCCAACCGTCTAACGAGAGCCTCCTGAGGTGTTGTTCGTGGCTCTTGGCTATTAAGCCATTGGCTGAGATGACTATCGGTACAATGATTGCCGAGTTCACATCCCACATGTCGACAATCTCGTGTGCCAAGTCAAGATACTTGATTTGCTTATCTTTCTCAACTTTCACGAGATTCTCGTCATGCGGGATGGTTATGTCGACAATCATGGCACGCCTCTCGATTCGGTCCACCACCACTATATCAGGCTTATTGGCTACAATAGTCCTGTCAGTGATGATGAACCGATCCCAGTATAATGTGACATGGCCGTTATTGAGAACTGAGTTGGGCACATAACTATAGTACGGCACTTCTGATTCCACAAGAGCATATTTCAGAGCAAGTTGCTGATGAATTATCTTGGCTGCAAGGTTGTGCCTGTGCAAGTACTCTCCATTAGCAAGACGAGAATAACCAGAGATAATGTGGCGGATTGATTTACCCGGACGGTGACATGCCCGATATATGTCAACCGTGCCATCCTTCACAATAAATTTCCGGTAGTTGTTCGTCATGATAACTTCGTCCATACTTGCATAAACAAAACCTTCGGTTTCCCCAAAGAGGTCACCGAAGCGCAACCAAGCTACGAAAGTAACTTGGTCTACGTCGGACCCATGTAGGGCCCGGAAAAAACGTCCATGAAGCTCCTTACTCTGCCATACCCCTCTTCGATCGTTAGTGTCTAGCACTGCAGATTTGCGCCAGTTCTCATTAGCCAAGGAGAGCGGGGTGAGTCCCTTGTCCACCGCTACTACATCTCGATGCATACCCACTTCGGAAGCAAGGAAATGTTCCCTGAGACTGCATACCTCGCGGTTGTGGAGAGTTTTAGCATTCAAAAAGGCTCGACCTCCACATTTCCGCGGGATATACAGCCTCATCACCGACGAGCGTGGGTGATGCATTCGATATACAGTCAACAATGTACGAACTCTTCTATCCAGGGTGTCAAGTTCAGTTTGAGTCCATTTGAGTACGCCGAAAGAGTACATCAACACTGGCATGACCCAACCGTTGAAGGCACGCACCTTGTTCCCGCCCGATAGAAGGATTTTAAATACCTTCTTTAGGCGGCCAAAGAAGCGCTCCTTCAGCTATTGCTTCATGTCAACTACATTAATACCTAACGCTTCCGATATACCCAAATACTTATATGTTTCGGTTGGAGAGAGGGATCTCAGGTTTATGGAATTCGAGTGTTGAGATCCCACGGATTCCATAATCTCCCCTCGCTTTACATGCATAATTGCACATTTGTCGACACCAAACTCCATCCTGATGGCACTACTGAAAGTTTTAGTTACCTTCAGTAGTTCCGTCAGCTGTAGACTAGTGGCGCCAAAAAGTTTTAAATCATCCATGTAAAGGAGGTGAGAAATAACCTGACCACCTCTTTTCAACCTATAGCCTACGCCTGAATTCTCCAGCAGTGTGCTTAGAGGATTCAAGGCTAAGCAAGACCAAAGCGGACTCAAACTATCGCTCTGAAATATACCTCACTCGATCCTTACCGGTTCGCTGTACCTTGGGATATATCGACATCCTGGATAGCGAAGAACTGTCCTCCATTGTCCCATACATGATGTCAGAAAAGTAAGTAAAGTTGCATTAATTTTATACAATTCTAGCACCCTCATGAGCCATGTATGAGGCACTGAGTCATAGGCCTTCTTGTAGTCTACCCAACATGTCGACAGATCTTTTTTGGAACGTTGAACCTGTTGGCTAATGGCCATGTCAATGAGGAGTAGCTCCTAAGTACCACGGGACCCATTCTTACATCCATTTTGAGAGGTAGACATGATGTGATTGTCATCAATGTGTTTGTTAATTTTAACCCTCAAAATGGATGTCCGAGCCTTATAGACCATTGCCAGACAAATTATTATTATTATTTTCAATAAATAAGAACAATAAAGATTGATTTGAAAACAAAAAATACGTATTTTAATTGCCTTTATTAATGTCCTAATTGAACTTGCGTTTAATACCGGATTACCGGTATTGATACCGGGATCACGGTATTGACTTTTCCAATACCGGTATTGATACCGGTATTGAAAAAATCCGGTATTTGAAAGCCCTAGTGCACATATGTGCACCAACTTTTTTTATTAGTTATATTAATTTAAAAAAAAAATTAAAAAGTCGTGTGTATTATTTATAGCCCCTACAAATACAATAAACGACAAAAAACATTATTATCATATTTGGTTCAAGTTCAGGTCTCAAGAGGTTAAGATACTCCTAGGTAAGAGTGCTTCATCTTTAACCGTCTTGATCACTAACCATCAGGGGGGTACAATGGTCAAAGCTATCATAAATAAATATTTTTTTTATCCAAAAGCATCAGCAGATCCATGGACTACAGTCATGCTAGTGAAACTGAGATTGTGGATACATTTAACTTTTTTGGAAACATCTGAATCTAAATGTAATAAAGCATAAAACAACAATTACCTGTCAATGTCTGAAAGCATGATAGTTTGAAGGTATCTGCTGTTAGTGACTCTATACCGGAACACTTGGGGACAGGACTCAGCTGGCTTGCAAGGGCGAACAGCGGGTAGAACATACTAGCTAACACTATCTTCTCATTTGTAGTGGCTCGAGCGCGCCCAAACTTTAGACTTAATGGGTAATTTTCCTGAAAATTATGATTGTGGGTTAATTTTGATGTCCGAAAAGGAATGCTTTAAGCAATGTAATATTGAAGGTTGTTAAGTTTAAGACTTGTGATTGAGAGGTTGTGGGTTCTAACCACACCCATTGCACTATTGTCATGAACCCACTCCAGATACAAACACTTTTAGCTTAGTTGGAGGGGTCAACAAGATTGCTAGTAATGTCAATTCTACTCATGTTGCTAGTTGCTTTTTGTACTTGAATCTAACTGCTTCAGCTAGGGCAGCAAATATACAATAATATTGTTAACTTACTGAAGAAAAAAGACAAACACTTCTTTGTTTGACTTCTAAAAAGTTGCAACAGGGAACCAAGAGTAAAAAAACATTATAAAGTTATCTCTAGGTACACATTACCTTAGTTTCTATTACTTCAAACACATCTCTGCCATCTTCAGTGGTGCGCCCAGTTACCGGCGTGCCGTTCACTGACAGCAGGACGTGACCGACTGGAGTGATAGGAAGTAAATATTAAAAGAAGATAGAATTAACACATCAATTAGAAATCCAAAAGAATTTTCATAGCAATCTTAGGTCTTAAGGAATAACACATTCAGACGATAGAATTATTGGGCTGATTTCAAAATTATATACGCACCATTTATTCCATCTCGTTGTCCGAAAGCGACAATAACTTTCTTATTTTCATATTGCAGCTTGATGTCAAGTGGAAATCCGAAGGTTTTCTCCGCCTCCACGCGTGGAATATTGTGGTCATAATTAAATATAAGCCCACCAGACTTGCTGACGATGTAAACACCGTATATAACCATTATTTAGTTATTAAATTAGCAATACAATTTTATTTCAGATCAATAACAAATCAACATTCTATACCACCTACAGCGACTGTTCGGAAACTAGATTAATTTTACATGACAATCTAATACGTCAATATCATCCGTTAAGATTTAAAAATTAGTTACGTGAAATAAAAAGAAAATGTATTATATTATGCGCGGTACTTTAAATGATGCCTTTGATGAATTGTATGCTTTAATAAAAATAAAATAATTTAATCACTATTAGTATAAAGTTGATCCTACAAGGTTATAGAACGAAACTGGGATGACATTTCACTATTTATTTATTATCTGTGAGTTTATTTTGACCAAATTTTGACCAAGGATCTTCTATACAAGTTCCTTGATTTTGACTCATGATTTTGACGTAGTTTTGACGTCTTAATTTATTTGGTGTGGCATGACAAAAAAGCAAAACGATTTATTTACGTAGTAATAGTTTTCAGCTTTTCATTAGAAAGTTGAACGTTAGATCACAGGTTTCATTCCCAGTCTTAGAGCATTTCTACCTATTACCAATTAATCACTACCTTCCATCCGTAATGGATAGAAGGTAGTTATGGGTAGTTAACTTTTTGAATATGACTTATTTTTAGAGTTCCGTAACCGAAACGTAAAAAACGGAACACATAGATTCGTCATGTCCGTATGTCAAAGCCACTTTATTCAGAAACTATTCGATTACAGAGTTGCAACCTGGTAGGTAGCTGGATTCTATGTGTGTGAATTTAATTTTTCCATAATTTAACATAGTTTAAAATAAACTAATATTAACATTATCAAAATATTTTTCAACGGAATTTGTCCGTTTTGCTCATGTTTTCCTCTTAACTTCTAGTACCCAATAGTGTGAGCTCAGATGCGGTCGCAGCCTGCAATTTTGGGAGGGAATCACTAATAATAAAATATGTCGAGTTAATTAGTTTTCTTTATTGCACAATACAATACAATTTTTATTGCACATGTTATAAAACAAATGGTAGTCTTTTATTTTTATTGGCAAATCGGGTATTGGGATGTCTCATTTTGTAAATTTTTAAAAGATTTTTCAATTTGACGTGTACAATTTAAGGGTAATTTATTTTATTTATTTATGGCACTTCAACGACGTATTCACTACAGCATTAAAAAAAGCAAAGGAATAGATTATTATACATTGTGAATAAGTCTCTTACAGAAGTGCACAGCACCTGGTGTCTATAAAGTGGACTGCAGCTGTGGAAAGTCGTACATCGGTCAGACAAAACGTACCGTAGCTTGCAGAATCTCGGAACACATTAGGGCGGTGAAAAATAATGATGTTCAAAAATCGGCAATAGCACAACATCTTTTAAACGCAGGATCGAACCATTGGATTGAGTTACATAACCCTCAAGTCATCTCGACAGAACGCCATTATATACCAAGACTGGTAAGGGAAGCGATTGAGATTACCAAATACGACAATTTCAATCGGGAGGATGGGTTTCAACTGTCGAGGGCCTGGAATCCAGTGGTTCAAATGTGTAAAAACCGAAAAAGTTCAGTAAAAAGTTCGCGAGTCGACACGGTGAGTTTTGTGTGTCGGGAACAGAATCGACTGTTTAGTGATACATGTGACAGTGGTAGCGGTGTCGCTAACAGAAAACGAACGAGAAAAAGGGTAGACCGATTTGTCTGCTCATAAAGTTCCACCCGCAATTACTTCAGTTCATCCGTGATCATGGCGCTTGCAACAGTGCCGAAATATCGGAAACTCAAAACAATAAATACACATGGTAAATATCCCGTTTTAAGTTCTAGTGATACTAACAATTATATCGCCAAAATACACAATTATAAAATATACAATGATTAAAGTATAAAATTATTATAAAAATGTACAATTATTAAAGTAAACAATTATTATGATTTACAATTATTAAACTGAACAATTATTAAAATATAAAATTATTATTATAAGGTTCTGACATCCATTTTGAGGGCTAAAATTAACAAACACATTGACAACAATCACATCATGTCTACCTCTCAAAATGGATGTAAGAATGGATCCCGCGGTACTAAGGAGCTACTCCTCATTGATATGGCCATTAGCCAACAGGTTCGACGTTCCAAAAAAGATCTGTCGACATGTTGGATAGACTACAAGAAGGCCTATGACTCAGTGCCTCATACATGGCTCATGACTTCATGAGGGTATTAGAATTGTATAAAATTAATGCAACTTTACGCACCTTTCTGACATCATGTATGGGATAATGGAGGACAGTTCTTCGCTATCCAGGATGTCGATATATCCCAAGGTACAGCGAACCGATAAGGATCGAGCGAGGAGCGAGTGCGGCAATTATACATTCTGAGTACTACATTACGTGCTCACAAATCGTTCAAAGGTAGGTCAGATCAGGAACACCTCTTATCCAAACGCGTTTTACACGTCCCCCTTCCAAACGCTACGAGTCTTCTGACAAGACGCTGTCCGTATTACTCTCACACGCACGTTTACAACCAAATTAATAAATACTGTCACATTAAAGGTCTAAACATTAACTCATGCAAGAAGATTATACTAAAATTACTCCTCTCCTTATCCTACGATGAAACAGAGGAAATCATATAGTACACATATCAGGCTGGTGCATTCTAACTCTCTCACACACACAGGCTGGCTCACATACATACAACCATCCTACCTTCAATAAACACACTTCGCTCAAACACACATCAACACCTCACACTCATCATAAAACACAAAAAAGTCAATTTTCCCATTAACTATTTTTATATAAACTTCAATAAAATAAATTTCTGTCCGTTGTTAGTTGTTTTATATAAGGTGCAAAAAATGCTTTTATTTTAAATATAAATTGTTTTTTTATATTATAAGTAATTTTATTAACTACTAGCTTTTGCCCGCGACTTCGTCCGCGTGGAATAGTTACTTTGGGCTAACGTTAAATTTAACCCCGATTTTGAAGCATTCTTCATTGGCGCTCCGCTCCTATTGGCCTTAGCGTAATGATACAATATAGCTGTGCCCGCGACTCCGTCAGCGTAAGTTAATGTATTGGTAATATTGTTTAGATCACGTTCACATGAGGCTTAAGTACCTAGAGAACGCTTCGACCGCGAGACGCGTCGAGCGCGGCGACCGATTCTCAAAAATAATCCTTATAGCATGATTCAGTATTCACGCGCGATGGCTTATTATTATAAGCGTATTTCATGTATAACTTTGGTGTTTCTATACCGATTTATATGATTCTTTTTACGGTTTCGTAGCCGAATGGCAAAAAACGGAATCTTTATAGTTTCGACATGTCTGTCCGTCTGTCTGTCTGTCTGTCCGTCCTGCTGCAATTTTATTCCGAAACTATTAGGACTATACATGTGAAACTTGATAGGTAGATGTATTCTGTGAACCGCTTTCCGATTTTGAGAAAAAAATTAAAAAATATTTAAAATAAAGGGGGGCTCCCCATACATGGAACTAAACCTGAAAATATTTTTTTTTCATGAAATCGATGCATGTGTGGTATCTATAGACAGTTCTTTAAAAACGACATCGGGGTTTCTAAAACCACTTTTCCATAAAGTCAATCGTTTAAAAGATATAAGCTTCCAAAGTGGTAAAATGTGTATGTGGCGGACACAACCTCTAACTTCTATAATAATGGAGTGAAAAATCTAAAAAAAATATATGTCTGTAGATCTTAATATAAACTTTCAACCAAAATTAGTTTGAACGAAATCAGTTCAGCAGTTTTTGAGATACAGCATATTTTCTAAAACCGCAAATATAACTTTGTAATTCATACAAACACTATGAAAAACAAATTTATTCGGCGCAGTTGTAAAAAAATGTAAAAAAGCCAGTTTTAAGAAATTTGTAAGTTTTTTTTTTCAAAACAAATTTATTTGGCGCAGTTGTAAAAAATGTAAATAAGCTAGTTTTAAGAAATTTGTAAGGGTTTTTTTCGTCAAATAAATTTGCATATTATATTATAGTTACTACGGAACCCTTCATGGGCGAGTCTGACTCGCACTTGGCCAATTTTTTTATGGAATAGTTAATAATGTTAACTTTTTCAATTAGGGGTGACTGAGAGTGTTATAAACGTAAGAGTAGACAAATATTATAATCAGAAAGCTTCGAACTGCTAAGCTATCGGGAGTTACACGTGTTATTGTGAGTCAACCATAAAAGTTAGACATATGCTGTCGTGGGATATTTTTTATATAATTTTAAGGAGAACATTTCCGTCATGAAATGATTTGTGTAGCTTTAACCATTAAGGTTGCACACGCGACGGAAGCTTAAAAAATGGAGTAACTTCTCCCGTTTTCCCAACATTTCCCTTCACTGCTCTGCTCCTATTAATTGTAGCGTGATGAAAAGTATACTATAACCCGCTCAGGAGTATGAAAAATAATTGTACCAAGTTTCGTTAAAATCCGTCGAGTAGTTTTTGTTTCTATAACGGTTATACAGACAGACAGACAGACAGACAGACAGACAGACAGACAGACAAAAATTTAACTGATTGCATTTTTGGCATGAGTATCGATCCATCGATCACCCCCTGATAGTTATTTTGGAAATATATTTCATGTACAGAATTGACCACTCTACAGATTTATTATAAGTATAGATAGATATAGATAAGAAATTTTTGTTTTTGTTTTATTTCGTTATGATATTGTCACTTCAGACACTTTGTTTGGAATAAGTATCTTTTTATGTTAACGCAACTCCGGTCTCCAAGATACAGGCGCCGCCTAGTTTGGAAACCATTGACATCCCTGTTGACTAAACTTTGTTTTGTTACAGTGTACCCTTAACGTTAATTATTTAGGTTAAGCAATTCTGTAACTAAGGTTCAATAAATTTATTCTTATTCTTATTCTATGTATATTTAAGGGCGATAGTTTGAGTCCACTTTGGTTTTGCTTAGTCTTGAATCCTCTAAGCACACTGCTGGAGAATTCAGGCCTAGGCTATAGGTTGAAAAGAGGTGGTCAGGTTATTTCTCACCTCCTTTACAAGGATGATTTAAAAAAAATTGGCGTCACTAGTCTACAGCTGACGGAACTACTGAAGGTAACTGAAACTTTCAGTAGTGCCATCAGAATGGAGTTTGGTGTCGACAAATGTGCGATTATGCATGTAAAGCGAGGGGAGATTGTGGAATCCGTGGGATCTCAACCCTCGAATTCCATAAACCTGAGATCCCTCTCTCCAACCGAAACCTATAAGTATTTGGGTATGTCGGAAGCGTTAGGTATCAATGTAGTTGACATGAAGCAATCGCTGAAGGAGCGCTTCTTTGGCCGCCTAAAGAAGGTATTTAAAAGCCTTCTATCGGGCGGGAACAAGGTGCGTGCCTTCAACGGTTGGGTCATGCCAGTGTTGATATACTCTTTCGGCGTACTCAAATGGACTCAAACTGAACTTGACGCCCTGGATAGGAGAGTTCGTACATTGCTGACTGCATATCGAATGCATCACCCACGCTCGTCGGTGATGAGGCTGTATATCCCGCGGAAATGTGGAGGTCGAGGCTTTTTGAATGCTAAAACTCTCCACAACCGCGAGGTATGCAGTCTCAGGGAACATTTCGTTACTTCCGAAGTGGGTATGCTTCGAGATGTTGTAGTGGTGGATAAGGGACTCACCCCGCTCTCCTTGGCTAATGAGAACTGGCGCAAACCTGCAGTGCTAGACACTAACGATCGAAGAGGGATATGGCAGAGTAAGGAGCTTCATGGACGTTTTTTCCAGGCCCTACATGGGTCCGACGTAGACCAAGTAGCGTCCGTAGCTTGGTTGCGCTTCGGTGACCTCTTTGGGGAAACCGAAGGTTTTGTTTGTGCAATTATGGACGAAGTTATCATGACGAACAACTACTGGAAATTTATTGTGAAGGATGGCACGGTTGACATATGTCGGGCATGTCACCGTCCGGGTGAATCAATCCGCCATATTATCTCTAGTTGTTCTCGTCTTGCTAATGGAGAGTATCTTGCACAGGCACAACCTTGCAGCCAAGATAATTCATCAGCAACTTGCTCTGAAATATTCTCTTGTGGAATCGGAAGTGTCGTACTATTGGTATGTGCCCGACTCAATTCTCGATAACGGCCATGTCACATTATACTGGGATCGGTCCATCATCACTGACAGGACTATATAGATTGTCGACATGTGGGATGTGAGCTCGGCAATCATTGTACCGATAGTCATCTCAGCCAATGGCTTAATAGCCAAGAGCCTCGACCAACACCTCAGGAGGCTCTCGTTAGACGGTTGGATCAAGGGCTTGCTTCAGAAAGCGGTACTCCTGGACACGGCGCGTATCATCTGGAGGTTCCTTTCTATGGAGCCCTGACCGCCGGTAGCTTGGACCCTATTCCCGGTACCGGTGGGCTACAATTTTTTATATTTTTAAAAGTTTCTTTTTTAGAGAATATTTAAAAATGTAATTTATATGTAATGTATAAGTATATCTTCTTCTATTTATCTATACTTATAATAAATCTGTAGAGAGGTCAATTCTGTACATGAAATATATTTCCAAAATAACTATCAGGGGGTGATTAAGGATCGATACTCATGCCAAAAATGCAATCAGTTAAATTTTTGTCTGTCTGTCTGTCTGTCTGTCTGTCTGTCTGTCTGTCTGTCTGTCTGTCTGTCTGTCTGTATAACCGTTATAGAAACAAAAACTACTCAACGGATTTTAACGAAACTTGGTACAATTATTTTTCATACTCCTGAGCGGGTTATAGTATACTTTTCATCACGCTACAATCAATAGGAGCAGAGCAGTGAAGGGAAATGTTGGGAAAACGGGAGAAGTTACTCCATTTTTTAAGCTTCCGTCGCGTGTGCAACCTTAATGGTTAAAGCTACACAAATCATTTCATGACGGAAATGTTCTCCTTAAAATTATATAAAAAATATCCCACGACAGCATATGTCTAACTTTTATGGTTGACTCACAATAACACGTGTAACTCCCGATAGCTTAGCAGTTCGAAGCTTTCTGATTATAATATTTGTCTACTCTTACGTTTATAACACTCTCAGTCACCCCTAATTGAAAAAGTTAACATTATTAACTATTCCATAAAAAAATTGGCCAAGTGCGAGTCAGACTCGCCCATGAAGGGTTCCGTAGTAACTATAATATAATATGCAAATTTATTTGACGAAAAAAAAACCTTACAAATTTCTTAAAACTAGCTTATTTACATTTTTTACAACTGCGCCAAATAAATTTGTTTTGAAAAAAAAGACCTTACAAATTTCTTAAAACTGGCTTTTTTACATTTTTTACAACTGCGCCGAATAAATTTGTTTTTCATAGTGTTTGTATGAATTACAAAGTTATATTTGCGGTTTTAGAAAATATGCTGTATCTCAAAAACTGCTGAACTGATTTCGTTCAAACTAATTTTGGTTGAAAGTTTATATTAAGATCTACAGACATATATTTTTTTTAGATTTTCACTCCATTATTATAGACGTTAGAGGTTGTGTCCGCCACACACACATTTTACCACTTTGGAAGCTTATATCTTTTAAACGATTGACTTTATGGAAAAGTGGTTTTAGAAACCCCGATGTCGTTTTTAAAGAACTGTCTATAGATACCACACATGCATCGATTTCATGAAAAAAAAATATTTTCAGGTTTAGTAGTTCCATGTATGGAGAGCAGCCCCTCTTTATTTTAAATATTTTTTAATTTTTTTCTCAAAATCGGAAAGCGGTTCACAGAATACATCTACCTATCAAGTTTCACATGTATAGTCCTAATAGTTTCGGAATAAAATTGCTGTGACAGACGGACGGACGGACAGACAGACAGACAGACAGACGGACAGACATGTCGAAACTATAAAGATTCCGTTTTTTGCCATTCGGCTACGAAACCGTAAAAAGAATCATATAAATCGGTATAGAAACACCAAAGTTATACATGAAATACGCTTATAATAATAAGCCATCGCGCGTGAATACTGAATCATGCTGTAAGGATTATTTTTGAGAATCGGTCGCCGCGCTCGACGCGTCTCGCGGTCGAAGCGTTCTCTAGGTACTTAAGCATCATGTGAACGTGATCAAAACAATATTACCAATACATTAACTTACGCTGACGGAGTCGCGGGCACAGCTATATTGTATCACTAGCTTTTGCCCGCGACTTCGTCCGCGTGGAATAGTTACTTTGGGCTAACGTTAAATTTAACCCCGATTTTGAAGCATTCTTCTTTGGTGCTCCGCTCCTATTGGCCTTAGCGTAATGATACAATATAGCTGTGCCCGCAACTCCGTCAGCGTAAGTTAATGTATTGGTAATATTGTTTAGATCACGTTCACATGAGGCTTAAGTACCTAGAGAACGCTTCGACCGCGAGACGCGTCGAGCGCGGCGACCGACTCTCAAAAATAATCCTTATAGCATGATTCAGTATTCACGCGCGATGGCTTATTATTATAAGCGTATTTCATGTATAACTTTGGTGTTTCTATACCGATTTATATGATTCTTTTTATGGTTTCGTAGCTGAATGGCAAAAAACGGAATCTTTATAGTTTCGACATGTCTGTCCGTCTGTCTGTCTGTCTGTCTGTCCGTCCGTCCGTCTGTCACAGCAATTTTATTCCGAAACTATTAGGACTATACATGTGAAACTTGATAGGTAGATGTATTCTATGAACCGCTTTCCGATTTTGAGAAAAAAATTAAAAAATATTTAAAATAAAGGGGGGCTCCCCATACATGGAACTAAACCTGAAAATATTTTTTTTCATGAAATCGATGCATGTGTGGTATCTATAGACAGTTCTTTAAAAACGACATCGGGGTTTCTAAAACCACTTTTCCATAAAGTCAATCGTTTAAAAGATATAAGCTTCCAAAGTGGTAAAATATGTGTGTGGCGGACACAACCTCTAACTTCTATAATAATGGAGTGAAAAATCTAAAAAAAATATACATATGTCTGTAGATCTTAATATAAACTTTCAACCAAAATTAGTTTGAACGAAATCAGTTCAGCAGTTTTTGAGATACAGCATATTTTCTAAAACCGCAAATATAACTTTGTAATTCATACAAACACTATGAAAAACAAATTTATTCGGCGCAGTTGTAAAAAAATGTAAAAAAGCCAGTTTTAAGAAATTTGTAAGGTTTATTTTTCAAAACAAATTTATTTGGCGCAGTTGTAAAAAATGTAAATAAGCTAGTTTTAAGAAATTTGTAAGGTTTTTTTTCGTCAAATAAATTTGCATATTATATTATAGTTACTACGGAACCCTTCATGGGCGAGTCTGACTCGCACTTGGCCAATTTTTTTATGGAATAGTTAATAATGTTAACTTTTTCAATTAGGGGTGACGGAGAGTGTTATAAACGTAAGAGTAGACAAATATTATAATCAGAAAGCTTCGAACTGCTAAGCTATCGGGAGTTACACGTGTTATTGTGAGTCAACCATAAAAGTTAGACATATGCTGTCGTGGGATATTTTTTTATATAATTTTAAGGAGAACATTTCCGTCATGAAATGATTTGTGTAGCTTTAACCATTAAGGTTGCACACGCGACGGAAGCTTAATAATGGAGTAACTTCTCCCGTTTTCCCAACATTTCCCTTCACTGCTCTGCTCCTATTGATTGTAGCGTGATGAAAAGTATACTATAACCCGCTCAGGAGTATGAAAAATAATTGTACCAAGTTTCGTTAAAATCCGTCGAGTAGTTTTTGTTTCTATAACGGTTATACAGACAGATAGACAGACAGACAAAAATTTAACTGATTGCATTTTTGGAATGAGTATCGATCCTTAATCACCCCCTGATAGTTATTTTGGAAATATATTTCATGTACAGAATTGTCCTCTCTACAGATTTATTATAAGTATAGATTACGCTAAGGCCAATAGGAGCGGAGCGCCAATGAAGAATGCTTCTAAATCGGGGTTAAATTTAAAGCCGGCTCTACACGTTGGCCAACACAGTGGCGAACGTAGTGGCCAATGCCTGTTGGCCAACGTGTAGACGGGGTGTTTGTGCATGTTGGGTGCACAAACACCCCCTCTACACGTTGGCGAATAGGCATTGGCCACTACATTCGCCACTGTGTTGGCCAACGTGTAGAGCCGGCTTAACGTTAGCCCAAAGTAACTATTCCACGCGGACGAAGTCGCGGGCAAAAGCTAGTTGAAAATAAAGATAATAATAATAATAATAGTTTATTATCAGAAAGGTGGGTACAAAATCATCTATCTTACTCAAAAACAGTATAAAAATGTTAGTCCCTTAAAAGATAGAGTAAACGATGATGTCCATGGACCCAGATGCGATCCTTGAGGAACTCCGGATGTAGAGATATAGAGCGGCGACTCATACCCTTTTACAACAACTCTTTGTCTCCTGCCTTCTAGGTATGACTTAAACCACAGAAGTAACTGACCAAAGATGCCGAAACCCTCTAGTTTCTTTAACAGGATGTTATAGTCAACCTAGTCGAAGGTGCTGCTGAAATTAGTATAGATAGAATCGATTCGGGCGCGAGAGTCCATCAATCTAGCGATATTATTGATGTAATGTACCAAATTAGTAGTCGTAGACTTACGAACACAGAAACCATGTTGTTGAGGAACTAATTGGGAATTAATGTGTGATGTGAGTATAGAATAAAGCAGCGATTCAAAAACTTTGGCAAAACTGATAGAAGTGAAATTGGGCGGTAATTCTGCACATCGTTAGAATCGCCTTTTTTAAATATAGGGACAATATTTGCCATTTTCCATTCCGTCGGAAACCGTGATGTTGTAATCGAATAATTGAAAATTATTGCTAATGGTAGAGATAGGCTAGCAGCACACTTTTTGACAAAAATTGGCGGCAAACCATCTGGCTCTGGTCCTTTACATATATTAAGTCTTTTCAATGATTTCAAGACATTACGTTCTGTAGACACTAATGGGTCCTATTTCAGTTATAACTGGAGAACCAATCAACGGGGTTAAGTTAGACGAGAAATGCATAGCAAAGAGATTGCAGACTTCATCACCAGTAGTTGCTACGTTATTCCCTAAATACATCTCAGAAGGAAGAATTTCCCCTGTGATTCCCGCTTCGAACCGCGCCTGTCTGAGCTAAGCCGTGGACAGACGGACATGGCGAAACTATAAGGGTTTCTTATCGGCTACGGATTCCTAACCAAGTTATTTTGCGAAGCGGTCCTGCGGAATCATGGGCGAGTCCGACTTCACTTGGCTGGCACTTAAGTGGATTATCCTTGGAGTCGGTTAATGAAATTCGAGATAGGTATTGGTATCATCATGGATGAAAAAGCTAATTTCAGACGTCATATTGATGGCATCGGTACTAAATCAGCACTAAGATTTCTTAAGAGAAGCTGGAAAAGTTTTACGTTGGTACGCTTAAATTATGTTGTACAATGCCTTAATACGGAGCCACTTAGAATTTTCCTGTGGTGTAGAGCCACACACTGTACACTATGCAACTATGCTGTAGGTCAATCACAAATAATCGAATGTATCCGGATGTAGCTTTCACAAAAGACCTAGCATATACCTCCAGTAAAATATCTTTTAAAAATGTTGGCTTGGTAGTTAAACAGTGAATAAACCATGTCGAAACAACCTTACGGTGAATATTCCATAGGTGAACAGTCCTGTCGTCGAAACTCAGAAATGCGAACCATTCTGTCGACGAATCTCTCAAAAACGAAACGTTCTGTTGATGATCATCAGTCCGAAGGAGATAGATATGACTGGCGGAGAACGCAGAATCGTTTACATGCACTATGAAAACCCGACAATCTATATCTTCTTTATACATAATGTTTGTATATTGTATACTTGTATAGGTACTCATATTCATTTAATAAAATTAAAGTCTCTCTGGAATGACTGAATCAATTTTAACTGGAAGATAAATAAAGTTATAGGGCAACATATAGGCTAATTTTAATTCCCACGGGATCGGAAAAACCGCGTAAGTAATATGAACTTAAATGCGAACGAAAACTTGGGCACAGCTAGTCAGCTAATGTTAAATAATATTTCGCCTTTTCTCAACCACATTGGGGTCGGCTTCTAGTCTCACCGGATGCAGCTAATTATTAGTGTTTTACATGCAGGGAATGCCTATCTGACCTCCATAACCCAGCAGCTAACAGTAGCAGAGCCGGATTAACCCTGTCAGAGGCCCTAAGGCAATGGCATTCTCGGCCCCCGTTCTTACTTTGACTGACCAAATCGTGTGTGAAATGAGGAAACGCACATTAAGGGCTGTGGTTTTTAATATATTTGTTTACTTATTCCCAGATTTCTTCTAAAGTTGTTTTAATTCTACTACTAAATCTAACGATTTGTATTTTGTGAGATAAAATTGAGGTCCCTAAGTTCACACACACATCAAATTCTCGTTCGAAGAAACATGTTTTCTTGGTGCGTGCACTAGACCTGGGCCCCTAGTTGATGCGGGGCCCCTAGGCAGTTGCCTACTCCGCCTAATGGTTAATCCGGCCCTGAACAGTAGCAGTAGCGACCTAATCCCTCAATCTCTCTTTTACTACCGAACTTCCAGACATATTGCAGGTTACCATCCAGAATTGTTTGATATACCGTCTGGTCGTAGAAAGCGCTTCTCATCTACATTTATTGTGCGCTCAACCAAGGTGTGGAACTCTGCGTCTATGTTCCTTACCACAAATCTATTACCAGACAGCCTTTAAAGAAAGAGTTTACCAGGCATATTCTGGGCTCGCTCGTTCCATCGTAGACCTCATCTAACGCTTACCTTTAGGCGGGATTAGGGTCACGAGCGGGCTAATCCTTACTAATATTATAAATGCGAAAGTAACTTTGTCTGTCTGTGTGTTACGCAATCACGCCTAAACTACTGAACCGATTTTAATGAAATTTGGTACGGACTTAGTCTAGAGCCTGAGAAAGGACATAGGCTGCCTTTTAATGCGAAAAAAGGGCTGTAAGGGGTTGAAATAGGGGATGAAATTTTGTATGGAGATTACGTCGTTTTTAAAGCTAGAAGCTTGAAACCTATTTTTTAGACTTTTGATTAGATATTAATAAATACGACATTCAAATTATTTATGAGTTTTATTTTCGAAATAATTAGCCTAAAAAATTAAAAATGCTGCCGAAAGTCACTATTCCGCGTGGACAAAGTCGCGGGCACAGCTAGTTTGTAGATAATAAAAAAAGCTGTGTATGTGTGTACTGAGAGCCCACTTTTATTTTTGCGGATTTTTGAAGTTTAACTAACAACAGTGCTTAGTAAAAGTTGTGGAAATATTTGTAAAACGAGTTTGTAAAGACATAATTCAAAAGATATATCGCCTTAAGTGGGTCCCTCAGTTCACACACATAAGCTCCCAAATCTAGATATATAATGAGTTCACCAACAAATTTTGGTTATAGACCTTTAGTAAAACATGAATAAACATCTACACAACATTAAAAAAACCTAATGTGAATAGATAATAAAAAGTTACAACCGTCTTTCTGTGGTCCCTGAGGGACCACATAAATTTATCTCATAATTAATAGATTATAACATGAATTCATAAGCCAATCTTTAGTTAAAGTTACAAGAATATTTTAAAACTAAAGAAAGATCACAAATAGTGGTAAATATTGTAAACTTTACATTTTTGTTGGTGGGCTCTCAGTTCACACACTATGCAAATGCTAATTGTTTAAAATATAATTAAATACAACAATTACAAAAATGTGGAGCCTTTCAGTGCTTAGTATTTTTTTTATATTATCGATCTGTATTGTTTTTGCAGATTCTTATTGACACCGCCTTCCGAAATGGATGGATTCCCAAATACTCTCGGATCATGAAACATCACAAGATTCTCATATCTCACCCAATAAACTGTCGAGGAGTGTAGATGGTACAATGTCGGACTTAATCTCCTTAACGGAAATGAAAGAATTACTAACACATCGCACTCTAAAACTTAATAGTACGGAACAGGAGTTGGACAATGTGATATTGGAAAATAACAATCTTCATAAGCAAATCGATAAATTGACAGCGGAAAATAATATACTAAAATCGTTGTGCAATTCTTCCTCTATAATAGAGAACTCGCCTAGCACAAAACAAAAAAAATATCCGCTAACTCCTATACATCAAAATGCAGTATCTACCCCCATTTCATCGAGGAAAATCGTAGATCCTGTCCACATATTACGCCTAGAACAAGAAGTTGTTATTTTACAGCAGCAGCTAAAAGACACTGAACAAGAAATCAAAAACCTCACTCAAGAAATAACATTCTTAACTCAACGTTTGCATTATAATACCAATAGTAACGAAACGTATATGAATACAAAACTCAAAAACATCTCTCAGTCACAACCATATTCAGATCACCAGCAGACTCCAGGTATAAAAATCGCAAAATCAATATTTATATTTGGTTCCCAGCAATGCGTAGGCCTTGCTGCGGCTATCACATCTTCGAGACTCGACACTAAGTATGAGAAATACGGAATTGTCGCCGAAACAAAACCCTATGCACCAACATACGAAATACTAAACAACTGTAAAAACCTCAAACTGAAACCAGACGACAAACTCGTATTATGTGTGGGAGAAAATGATTATAATCCAAAACAAGTGCTAACAAAATTACAGTTTATACTGGATACGTTCAAAAGTTATAAAATAATAGTGCTAAGTATCTCCAAAAACCAATTCTTAGATGTAAATAAAATGAATAATTCCTTTAAAAAACTCTGTAATAATTACAAAAATTGTGATTTTATAGATTCTAATATGCCTAATGTATGTAAATCAATCAATTTATTCATAGATTATTGTGATTACAGTGCCAAATATCTGGACCCTAGAGCACTTAGACGACTATTAGGTAGCAAACCAAGTCTTAAGCTAAACCCTAACTTAAATAAACCTAAGAAGGGGACCATCCCCTACTATTTTAACCGCCCTAAAACTATTCACACTAGTCAAATTAATATCACCACACCACCTATCCAACCAGCTCAAAAAGGTACTATACCGTATTACTTTCCGATAATAAAAAAATGTGATACTTTTATTCGAGCCTAAAATACTAGGTAGCCCTGGTACTTCCCCTACGATTAAATTTAGAATATTGCATCAAAATATCGCGAGTATACTATCTAAACAAGAACTACTAGAGATTACACTACAGGAGCTAGGACAGGAACATGAGCCTGATGTAATATGTCTTTCCGAAAATTTCATTAAAAAAGGTCATGAATCCCATGTAAAAATTCATAACTACACTTTAGCTGACAGTTTTTGTAGGGATAAGCAACGAGGAGGAACTTGTATTCTAGTAAAAAATACGTGTACATGTACAGAAATACCGCTAATAAAAAACCTTTCCTCGCAAAACATATTTGAAGCATGTGGCATAGAGATCCCATCAAATAATTTAATAGTTATCTGCATATATAGAACACCTCAATCTGACCCAACTCAATTCTTAAACAAACTAAATGACCTCTTACATTCATTACTTAAAAAATATAAAACAAAAAAACATATAGTCATAACGGGGGATTTTAATATCAACACGTTAAGAAAAAACAATGTAACATCTGAATTACAAGACATATGCAGCAATAATAACATGAAAATACACATAAATGTACCTACCCGCAAATTATCATGCATTGACCATATCCTGAGTAACATAACGGATGCAACTGCAACAGTCCTACCACTGTATCTCTCGGATCATGATAAGGCTCAGATGATTAGTTTCCCCATTAAGTACAAATCTCAAAAACCTGCAATATACTACACTTTCAAAAGAAATCATAACCCAGAGAATATCTGTAAGTTTAAAGAATGCCTGCAAAATTTATCATGGTCGGAAATATATAATGAGGGTGATGCGAATATGGCATTCAGTAAGTTTCATGAAACCATATACCTATTGTATAAATTATGTTTTCCTGAAAACAAAATAAAAATTAACTTATGTAACCAAAAAAACAAAACTGGATTACTAAAGGTCTAAGACTAAGTTGTATAACGAAAAGAAAATTACGGTTTAAATATTATAAAAATAAAAATATAGCTAATAAAACTAAATACCTAAAATACACGAAAATTCTACAAAAATGTATATATAATTTAAAAAAAATGCTAATATTAAATTTATAACTAAAAATGACAATAAATGTAAAGCCACATGGAGGGTTATTAACAACAAAGTTAATGACACCACTCCAAAACAGAACTTCATAAAAATTAACAACCAAATCATAAAAGAACCGACAAATATAGCATCCACATTTAATAATTTTTATATTAATAAAACTCATGACAAAACACAAAAATTTACAAATGAAAACTGTAGTAAAAAAGTAATACCCAACTCAATTTTCCTCAACCCAATGCTGGAGAGCGAGGTTAAACAAGAAATAATGTCACTAAGAAATACAAATTCGGTGGGCTATGATGAAATCAATACTAAAATCATAAAAGCACGCACTGACGAAGTAACTGGAATACTTACACACTTAATTAATCTGTCATTTGAACAAGGCATTTTCCCAGACGCATTTAAATTATCCACAGTTAAACCACTGTTTAAAAAAGGAGAACGAAGCGATGTAAGTAATTATCGTCCAATAACGCTAGTACCTATTTTATCAAAGATATATGAAAAGTGTATGAAGAAAAAAATTGTTAATTTCTGTGACAAATATAATATTATACGAAAAGAACAGCATGGTTTCCAAAAATATAAATCAACGACTCACGCTATTTACGATACCGTGAATTCAATTTTAACCAACATCAATAGTAATCACCTGACCACCGGTCTATTCTTTGACTTATCTAAAGCCTTTGACCTCGTTTCACACGATATATTGCTTCAAAAGATAGAAAGGAACGGGATAAGAGGTCCTGCATATAAATGGATATCGTCATTTCTCAGCAACAGACAGCAATGCACTGTGATATCTAGAATAAATGGGAAAAAGGTACTTAGAACGTACAAGTCTAAATACAAACAATGCATACGCGGCGTTCCACAAGGAAGCGTGCTGGGACCGATCTTATTCCTATTGTATATTAATGATATCGTAGAAGTCACCAACCATAAATGTATACTATTTGCTGACGATATTTCAATAATAGTAACAACAGATAAAAAACTATATACAGTTAAAGACTACGAAAATGATATAAATAACACAATAGATAAATTGATTAATTGGTTAGACATAAATGAACTTAAAATAAATCTCGATAAATCTGTATTCATTCAATTTAATAAATCTAATAATAAAAGACATAATATTAATCTTGACATACCAAAAATAAAGGCTGTAACACATACGAAGTTTCTAGGAATAATAATAGACGAAGACTTAAACTGGAAATTACAGACAGAAAGTGTATCCAATAGGCTAAATAAATTTGTTTACGCATTAAGACAAGTTAAGTACGTTACTAATTTAAAAACAGCTATTATGACGTATCATGCCCATGTACAAATACTACGCTATGGACTTGTAATGTGGGGAAACGGCACAGAGCAGCACAAAGCTTTTGTTGCACAAAAAAAATGCATAAGAGCAATGTACGGGATGCAACCAGATCAATCGTGCCAACAAATTTTTAAGAAGCTTGGTTTGTTATCTCTGCCGTTACTTTATATATATGAAACATGTATATTCGTATCAAATAACAAAGATTTATTTAAAACTGCTAATGAGGTGTATCAAAGAAATCGCAGAGATCCATTTAGACTTGTGCTACATGAAATTCCTAGGTCTACAAAATACAATAAGAACTGTTTGGCAATGTGTGTACGTATATATAATAATATACCCAGTAATTTTAAAACATTGACATGTAAAGCATTCAAGTATAAATTGTATAACTGGCTAAAGACACAAAACTTTTATTCTATTAAAGACTTTTTAGAGACTAAACATGCTCCAATAATAATGTAATAATACAAATATGATGTGATGTAACGCATACCTATAAGTTTGCATGCTATGTATCCTTAGCAAAACATGTACGCACTTATTTTCATGTAAGAACTTTAATACCATGTTTGATGCAAATAAAATGAATTTGAATTTGAAAATTAAAGTTATTTTTCACTTTGCAGTATTTTTTGGGAAGTCCCTTTTATTTTTTGTTAAAAAGTTTTTTATTTAATAATAATAATAATAATAAATAAATGCATGTAAAGCGAGGGGAGATTATGGAATCCGTGGGAACTCAACTCTCGGATTCCATACATCTAAGATCCCTCAGCTCAACTGAAACTTACAAGTATTTGGGTATGTCAGAGGCGCTAGGCATCAATGCTGCTTATGTGAAACAATCATTGAAGGAACGCTTCTTTAGCCGCCTGAATAAAGTATTGAATAGTCTTTTATCAGGCGGAAACAAGGTGCGTGCCTTCAATGGTTGGGTCATGCCGGTATTGTTGTACTCTTTTGGCATACTCAAATGGACTCAGACTGAACTTGACGCCTTGGACAGGCGGGTCCGCACAACGCTGACTGCAAATCGGATGCATCACCCACGTTCATCGGTGATGAGGCTGTATATCCCACGGAAGTGCGGGGGTCGTGTCTTTTTAAATGCAAAGACCCTGCACAACCGCAAAGTATACAGCCTCAGGGAATATTTCCTACAAGCTGACGTGGGTATGCATCGAGATGTGGTAGTGGTGGACAAAGGCCTCACTCCGCTCTCCTTAGGTACCGAGAATTGGCGCAAACCTGTAGTTTTAGATACTAATGACCGCAGAGAAGTATGGCAGAGCAAGGAGCTTCACGGACGCTATTACCGGGCCCTTCATGGGTCTGATGTAGATACATTAGCGTCCGTAGCCTGGCTACGTTTTGGTGACCTCTTCGGGGAAACCGAAGGTTTTGTCTGTGCGATTATGGACGAAGTTATGATGACGAATAACTATCGGAAATATATTGTGAAGGATGGTACGGTAGACATATGTCGGGCATGTCACAAACCGGGAGAATCCATTCGTCACATTATCTCCGGTTGTTCTCGTCTGGCTAACGGAGACTATTTGCATAGACACAACCTCGTAGCCAGGATTATTCACCAGCAACTTGCTATTAAATACAATCTTGTGGAATCAGAAGTACCATACTATAGGTATGTGCCCGACCCAGTTCTCGAAAATGGCAATATAACACTGTATTGGGATCGGTCTATCATCACTGACAGGACTATTGTTGCCAATAAGCCTGACATAGTGGTGATAGACCGATTAGAGCGTCGCACAATGATCGTTGATATAGCAGTCCCCCATGACGAGAACCTCGTGAAAGCTGAGATAGATAAAAAAAATAAGTATCTTGACCTGGCGCGCGAGGTTGTCGACATGTGGGATGTGGAGACAGCAATCATTGTGGCGATAGTCATCTCAGCCAATGGTATAATAGCCAAGAGC
Source organism: Tholera decimalis (assembly GCA_943138885.2). NCBI lineage: Eukaryota > Metazoa > Arthropoda > Insecta > Lepidoptera > Noctuidae > Tholera > Tholera decimalis. Next base: position 45,964,327 of record OW964557.2, read on the forward strand.
CTCGACCAACATCTAAGGAGGCTCTCGTTGGGCAGCTAGGTCAAGGGCTTGATCCAGAAAGCAGTACTCCTGGAAACGGCGCGTATTGTTAGGAGGTTCCTCTCTATGGAGCCCTGACCACCGGTAGCTTGGACCCTGTTCCCGATGCCGGTGGGCTACTATTTTTTATATTTTTAAATGTTTTTATTTTTTATATTAATATTTAAAAATGTAATTTGTATGTACATAGATTGAATAAGTGGAATAATAATAATAATAATATTCCACAACTTTTCACACAACGCCATCTAGTCCCAAACTAAGCAGAGCTTGTGATATGGACCATAGACAACTGATAAACATACATATATATTTCTAAATACATACATATTATAGATAAATTACACCCAGACAAAGAACAAATGATCGTGCTCATCACACAAACATTTGTCCTAAGTGGGAATCGAACCCACGACCTTGCGCATAGCAGTCAGGACCACTGACCACTATACCAACGGGTATAAGTATTGTTCAAAGGGAAATATACAATTTAATGTTTTTTAATTAAGCTTTTGCAGATCGGTAACTCCATGACATGAGTCACAGCTTATCCTAGTGTGACATTGATGTATTGTTTTTCTCGTCGATATTGTTCGATTACTGATTCGTTACTTATCAGCGTCGTTGTCGTTAGCGAGATTTTACATCGGCAGCGGCTGATTCATCGTGTTCAGTACCAGCAACCACATGAAATTATAATTCTGATAGGACATATAGGGATAGGGATTTTAGATCGTGGCATCATCACTAGGGTCGCCGCTTAGTCCCAAAAAACAAGTAATCAGGCTTAAAACGCGGCCCCCGGTACGTCGAGCGCGTGTACAGTAGTAATAACATTAATATTTAGGTATGTAAACCATAAAGAAGAATGCAGGCAATACAGGCTTCTTTTCGTGCTATGCTATGCTTAGTTGCTATGGCCATGTTCAGTGAATGAATGGAAGGAACTAAGAATGACAAAGCGGGATTTGCGCCAAATGTGAAGGTAAAACTAGGAATGTAGAAACACCGACTAACAGAAGCTTTTACACAAAAAGTAGCCTGTGTTATCCTCCAGACCTTCAAATATCTAGACATCATAATTATCATAGATCCGTTGCTCTGTTTAGGCTTTAAACAAGTACAAACAAATATACCGCCTAATGGAGTCTGTGTTTCCTGTTAGCTATAACCTGGGGGTATTTAACTCAAGCGTGAATAGGTTACTCCTAGGCAAGCGTGCTTCATTTTCGACCACATCATCGCTTACCATGTGATCGATTACCAGGTAAGATGGTGGTCAAACGCGAGCCAATCTAAAAAAATTGGCCAAGTGCGAGTCGGACTCGCCCATGAAGGGTTCCGTAGTAACTATAATAAATATAATATACTTAATATATTTACTTGAAAAAAAAAAAGCAAAGACCTTACAAATTTCTTAAAACTAGCTTATTTACAATTTTTACAACTACGCCAAATAACTTTGTTTTTCATAGTATTTGTATGAATTACAAAGTTATATTTGCGGTTTCAGAAAATATACTGTATCTCAAAAACTGCTAACTCGATCTCGTTCAAACCAATTTTGGTTGAAAGTTTACATTAAGATCTACAACATATGGTTTTTTTTAGATTTTTCACTTCATTATTATAGAAGTTAGAGGGGGACACACACATTTTACCACTTCGGAAGCGTATATCTTTTAAACGATTAACTTTATGAAAAAGTCATTTTAGAAACCTTAATGTCATTTTTAAAGACCTGTATATAAATACCACACACGTATAGGTTTCATGAAAGAAAATATTTTCAGTTTCAGTTCCATGTATGGGGAGCCCCCTTTATTTTAAATATTTTTTTAAATTTTCTCTTAAAATCGGAAAGCGGTTCACAGCATACATCTACCTACCAAGTTCTACATGTATAGTCCTAATGGTTTCGGAATAAAATGGCTGTGACATACGGACGGGCGGACAGACAGACAGACGGACAGACATGTCGAAACTATAAGGGTTCCGTTTTTTGCCATTCGGCTACGGAACCCTAAAAATATCCTCGGGTAGGGAATTTCACTCCTTAGCTGTACCACAGATTTTTATACTGTGGCTGTACGCGCAATATAAGTACATATTCCCAAAACATTTTGTGTGTATGGGTGGGATGTTTTATAACATAACGTGACAAAACCACGGGCACAGCTAGTATTATCTATACTTTTATAAAGCGGTAAAGTTTGTTTGTTTGTTTGAACGCTCTAATCTTCAAAACTACTGGGAGGATTTGGATGAAATTTGGTATGGAAGCTTGAGGAAGGTTAAAGGCTACTTTTTACCCCACTACAAAAGAAGGAGATTATGTTTTTATTGTGATAAAGGCTCGGGAGCGAAGCTCCGCGTGATTGCTATAATATTTATAAAGGAACATAGTCTATGCAGCCACTATTGCTCTCAGTAGGTAAATACCTACTGTTGGTTAGTCACGCGTAATATGGACTTTGTACCTCTATCATCTGTTATCGGTGTTTATCATGAATCATCACTCCAAAATAAATTAGCATATTGAGAAAACAATATTACATGATTGGCAAAATTATTTGGCGGTGCTTTCAGTGCTTACCATCAGGTGAGATGGTGGTCAAACGCGAACCTATCTATACTTATAATAAATCTGTAGAGAGGTCAATTCTGTACATTAAATATATTTACAAAATAACTATCAGGGGGTGATTAGGGATCGATACTGATGCCAAAAATACAATCAGTAAAATTTTTGTCTGTCTGTCTGTCTGTCTGTCTGTCTGTCTGTCTGTCTGTCTGTATAACCGTTATAGAAACAAAAACTACTCGACGGATTTTGACGAAACTTGGTACAATTATTTTTCATACTCCTGAGCTGGTTATAGTATACTTTTTATCACGCTACAATCAATAGGAGCAGAGCAGTGAAGGGAAATGTTGGGAAAACGGGAGAAGTTACTCCATTTTTTAAGATTCCGTCGCGAGTGCAACCTTAATGGTTAAAGCTACACAGAAATCATGTATGACGGAAATGTTCTCCTTAAAATTATATAAAAATTATCCCACGACAGCATATATCTATCTTTTATGGTTGACTCACAATAACACGTGTAACTCCCGATAGCTTAGCAGTTCGAAGCTTTCTGATTATTATTCTGCTCCGAAATTTAAAACCACCACAACTTTGCAATGGAACTCGACTAAAAGTAACCCAGTTGCAACAAAATATAATCGAGGCTCAAATTTTAACAGGTTGCGGTGCAGGAGAAACCGTCTTTATTCCCAGAATTCCCATAATCTATACTTATAATAAATCTGTAGAGAGGTCAATTCTGTACATGAAATATATTTACAAAATAACCATCAGGGGGTGATTAGGGATCGATACTGATACCAAAAATGCAATCAGTAAATTTTTTGTCTGTCTGTCTGTCTGTCTGTCTGTCTGTCTGTCTGTATAACCGTTATAGAAACAAAAACTACTCGACGGATTTTAACGAAACTTGGTACAATTAATATTCATACTCCTGAGCAGGTTATAGTATACTTTTCATCACGCTACAATCAATAGGAGCAGAGCAGTAAAGGGAAATGTTGAGAAAACGGGAGAAGTTACTCCATTTTTTAACTTCCGTCGCGTGTGCAACCTTAATGGTTAAAGCTACACAGAAATCATTTATGACGGAAATGTTCTCCTTAAAATTATATAAAAAATATCCCACGACAGCATATATCTATCTTTTATGGTTGACTCACAATAACACGTGTAACTCCCGATAGCTTAGCAGTTCGAAGCTTTCTGATTATTATTCTGCTCCGAAATTTAAAACCACCACAACTTTGCAATGTAACTCGGCTAAAAGTAACCCAGTTGCAACAAAATATAATCGAGGCTCAAATTTTAACAGGTTGCGGTGCAGGAGAAACCGTCTTTATTCCCAGAATTCCCATAATACCAAATAATTTTCCATTCCAATTTAAAAGAACGCGATTCCCAGTATCGGTGTGTTATGCAATGACAATTAATAAGGCTCAAGGGCAGACTTTTCGTGTTGCTGGAGTAGATCTCGGTGTCAGTTGTTTCTCGCATGGTCAGTTGTACGTCGCTCTTTCCCGGGTTAGCAGTTCTAGAAATCTTTATGTTCACGTGCCGGACGGGTCAACTTTCAACATAGTTTACCTGGAAGCTTTGCGCTGAAGTATTGTCGTTCTATAGGTACTTAAGCCTCATGTGAACGTGATCTAAACAATATTACCAATACATTAACTTAATAACACACAAGGAGTTACACGCTGACGGAGTCGCGGGCACAGCTATTAACAATAATATTGTGCGGTTCGGTATTGCGATATTTTTCAACAGTATTATAGATTGACATATTATATTTCCCTACTAAATTACGAAAGTTAATCTGTGTGATCATACCAAATAATTTTCCATTCCAATTTAAAAGAACGCAATTCCCAGTATCGGTGTGTTATGCAATGACAATTAATAAGGCTCAAGGGCAGACTTTTCGTGTTGCTGGAGTAGATCTCGGTGTCAGTTGTTTCTCGCATGGTCAGTTGTACGTCGCTCTTTACCGGGTTAGCATTTCTAGAAATCTTTATGTTCACGTGCCGGACGGGTCAACTTTCAACATTGTTTACCCGGAAGCTTTGCGCTGAAGCTATTTTCGTTCTATAGGTACTTAAGCCTCATGAGAACGTGATCTAAACAATATTACCAATACATTAACTTAATAACACACAAGGAGTTACACGCTGACGGAGTCGCGGGCACAGCTATCTTCTATATCTATACTTATAATAAATCTGTAGAGAGGTCAATTCTGTACATGAAATATATTTCCAAAATAACTATCAGGGGGTGATTAAGGATCGATACTCATGCCAAAAATGCAATCAGTTAAATTTTTGTCTGTCTGTCTGTCTGTCTGTCTGTCTGTCTGTCTGTCTGTCTGTCTGTCTGTCTGTCTGTATAACCGTTATAGAAACAAAAACTACTCGACGGATTTTAACGAAACTTGGTACAATTATTTTTCATACTCCTGAGCGGGTTATAGTATACTTTTCATCACAGGAGCAGAGCAGTGAAGGGAAATGTTGGGAAAACGGGAGAAGTTACTACATTTTTTAAGCTTCCGTCGTGTGTGCAACCTTAATGGTTAAAGCTACACAAATCATTTCATGACGGAAATGTTCTCCTTAAAATTATATAAAAAATATCCCACGACAGCATATGTCTAACTTTTATGGTTGACTCACAATAACACGTGTAACTCCCGATAGCTTAGCAGTTCGAAGCTTTCTGATTATAATATTTGTCTACTTTTACGTTTATAACACTCTCAGTCACCCCTAATTGAAAAAAGTTAACATTATTAACTATTCCATAAAAAAATTGGCCAAGTGCGAGTCAGACTCGCCCATGAAGGGTTCCGTAGTAACTATAATATAATATGCAAATTTATTTGACGAAAAAAAACCTTACAAATTTCTTAAAACTAGCTTATTTACATTTTTACAACTGCGCCAAATAAATTTGTTTTGAAAAAAAACCTTACAAATTTCTTAAAACTGGCTTTTTTACATTTTTTACAACTGCGCCCAATAAATTTGTTTTTCATAGTGTTTGTATGAATTACAAAGTCATATTTGCGGTTTTAGAAAATATGCTGTATCTCAAAAACTGCTGAACTGATTTCGTTCAAACTAATTTTGGTTGAAAGTTTATATTAAGATCTACAGACATATATTTTTTTAGATTTTTCACTCCATTATTATAGAAGTTAGAGGTTGTGTCCGCCACACACACATTTTACCACTTTGGAAGCTTATATCTTTTAAACGATTGACTTTATGGAAAAGTGGTTTTAGAAACCCCGATGTCGTTTTTAAAGAACTGTCTATAGATACCACACATGCATCGATTTCATGAAAAAAAATATTTTCATGTTTAGTTCCATGTATGGGGAGCCCCCTTTATTTTAAATATTTTTTATTTTTTTTCTCAAAATCGGAAAGCGGTTCACAGAATACATCTACCTATCAAGTTTCACATGTATAGTCCTAATAGTTTCGGAATAAAATTGCTGTGACAGACGGACGGACGGACAGACAGACAGACAGACAGACGGACAGACATGTCGAAACTATAAAGATTCCGTTTTTTGCCACTCGGCTACGAAACCGTAAAAAGAATCATATAAATCGGTATAGAAACACCAAAGTTATACATGAAATACGCTTATAATAATAAGCCATCGCGCGTGAATACTGAATCATGCTATAAGGATTATTTTTGAGAATCGGTCGCCGCGCTCGACGCGTCTCGCGGTCGAAGCGTTCTCTAGGTACTTAAGCATCATGTGAACGTGATCAAAACAATATTACCAATACATTAACTTACGCTGACGGAGTCGCGGGCACAGCTATATTGTATCATTACGCTAAGGCCAATAGGAGCGGAGCGCCAATGAAGAATGCTTCTAAATCGGGGTTAAATTTAAAGCCGGCTCTACACGTTGGCCAACACAGTGGCGAACGTAGTGGCCAATGCCTGTTGGCCAACGTGTAGACGGGGTGTTTGTGCATGTTGGGTGCACAAACACCCCCTCTACACGTTGGCGAATAGGCATTGGCCACTACATTCGCCACTGTGTTGGCCAACGTGTAGAGCCGGCTTAACGTTAGCCCAAAGTAACTATTCCACGCGGACGAAGTCGCGGGCAAAAGCTAGTTATCAATAAAAAAGACCACATAATTTGTATACACTCAGTCATCTGCCTCAGTTTACATTTTGCGACGATGATTTTTGGTGCGAGTAAGCCGAACATGTATCATTGTAAAAAAAATATGTTCTTACGAGCTAATGTAGAAATATTATTTTAATTATGTTATTTTAATTTTATTTACTGTGTGAGTCATTACATTTTTAATTGGACCACTTGTTGACTTTGATTAAATGAATTGTTTGATTGATTGTTATCCGGTGAGAATACCTTGTTGCATATAAGATCAATCTGCCTAGCTTTTTTCTCTAACTGCATACCTATTAATTTATCAGTATTTTACATGGAAAGACTACATATCCGAAAATCTACAACACACTCAGTCTCTTAGTACCACCAGGCCCATCTTTCCCACCGAGCACTTTTTTTTGGCAAGTGCCCAGAAAACCGCGTTCGAACGAGACCCCTTAATATCTGAGAGTTAGTTAAGTTACTAACCAAAGACTTTATTATGTGAAACTATTTTGCAACACCAATGCAGACTTATAATTTTTTTAAATATTTTTTTTAATCACAAAATATTACAATGTTAACAGAAAAAATCATAGGTTACATTTTAAACCACTTGAGTTAATATGTATTTAAATATGTTTTTAATATGTGTGAGGTATCGCTTATAAAGTATAAATAATGACGATCATGATCCTCCCATCGCACACCACAGCTTGACGTAACCTAGAGTTTGTAATGATTACATTTTATTACGTCAGTATGTGCCACATATACAGTAATGGCGTGTATTTGGACTACTTCTTGGAATGAGTGCACTATCTTTTATTTGTGTATTCGATACGGCTGCCCTCACGGCTCGCGACACGCTGATGGTCTACATAAGCCGCGGGACTAGGTTGTCGCTACCCGAGTCACCGGCTGCCAACGATACGCCTTCTCCATAATCAACCATAATCGCTGAACCTAAGTGAAACTAGAGTCAACAAGATTTTACAAAATTGTTTGCTATCAGCAGAGAGCTATTAATTTGGTTTCACATTTGATTGATAAAATACTTACTTGGGTTTTTTTGTCGAACAATTTATTAGTAAACAAATTTATATTTATATAATTATGTATTGTGTTACGATACGTCCGTGTTCATATAAATAGATATCCGTCCTATGTCGCCTGCCCTTGCGGAAGAGAAATGTTAAAACTAGGCGGACGCGGTGAAAAAGCGCCAACAAAGTTTCGTTGCATTGCAACCCTATAAACTCTAGTATTGCCGTAATCATCTGGTCAATCATTGAACACCCAGATTTAGAAGTATAATCATTCCTCTTCTTACAAGAGGACTCTTTCAACGGGGAAGTATGTACAGACGCCAGCACATGAAGCTACCCGAAACTGTCAAATTTTCCCAATTAATCTTGAACCTAATTTCTTGTACAATAAAGCTGAAAATCTATTCAAGAAATTTGACAGATTGTTGTAGCTTGATGTGCTGGCGTCTGTACTTTATACCTGCAAAATTATTACGGGTACATAGGTAAGTATGTATGACTGTTGCCGAGCAACTCCACTCATGGCTAGAGTAGGCGACAGGTGCAAGAGATAGGTCATCTTTGTGTTTGGGATAGCTTCAGGAGTAATAATAATAATATAACATTGGGGTAGTATCATTAATATAAATAAAAACCTTTTTGTGTTCAATGGGTAGTATAGATCATTAGATGAAATAAATTATAATATACTAACATTGTTTATAGTTTTTTTATGTATTGTTTTTTTATACACTACGGATGTATGTACATTTTTGTCTGAAATAAGCTATTTTATTGATAGATTTATTATTTTTATGTTCTTCTCATACGTCGTCACACTCCTGGTAGGGATGTTCGTCACATTCGTCACTCCACTGTAGCTCTTCTTGTACTGGCCGTCGTGGAGTGCGCCACTGGGTGAAGTGTCCCAGCCAGAGAGTATAAGTATAACCACGTGCCAGCGCATTGGTTACCTGCCGTGCAACTTTTGCCCTCAACTTTACCTACCCTGCATTGGAATTTCTTCACAGGTGACTTATATATTTGAGGTCGAAAATTAAGATATGTCGGATCCAGTTGTTAAATTTACTTTTTACTAATATGATAAATGCGAAATTTTGTGAGGGTGGATGGTGTTTGTGAATCTCTATGAAATTTGGTGTATATGGATGAATACCCGGAATAACAGTGTTTTATATGGTGTGACCGCCTATCTGACCAGAGTAAGACCAGGGTCAGACTTTCTGACTTGTGACTACCCGTGATTTATGAACGTTGTCAAAGATGAACATATAATAATAATGATATAATGATGTTTATTTTGCAAATGGGTTATAAATAACACTTTCACATGTCTTTTTTTTCGTAAATGTAAACTAAATGTGGCCAGTGTTTCTTAACTGACTACTCTGAGAAGAAACACTGAAACAAACTCAGAGGTCAACGTCTCTTTTAAAGTCCAGACAATCTATAGTGATCAAATCATATGAGAGCCATGTCTGTGGCGCCCTTTAGAGGAAAGAATCAAGCAGATTTGAGCAGGCCCGTCCAAACAGTGCAAGCATTTGTCAAATATCGCGTAGCTCAACTTAGAACCTTAAGGAGCTGGAACGATTTGACGAACACTACCAAAGTAAGGACATTTGGGTGGGCCGTATAAAGCACTCAAACTGCCAGACAGTGCGATGACAGCCAGGGCCGGTAGTATCACACCGCCAACTTCCAATATGAGAAATTTCTAATAGACAAACCGAATAGCAGTTTTTGCCCGACCCCGGAATAGAACCCAAGAACTCTTGCTCAGCAGTCGCGTTTACGATCACTAGACAAATGAAGCAGTTTTCTGGAATAGATCATAGGCTTCTTTTTATTAATAAATTCCCACGGGATTAGGATTTACGCTGCTGGAAACCCCGCCCACACCAACAAAGTCGTGGGCCGAAGCTAGGACGAAACTAATATCAAACGGAAAATTAAATATGGTTGTGGTGGGCACCAGACCATTCTGGGGTGGGCACGGCCCACCCGGCTCCCCCCCTTCCTACGCCTATGCTTGATGTTAATCAAGTAGGTAAATTGTATCAAATCATTGTGCTCCCGGCCTAATTCTCTAAGAACCCTTTTTACGCTGCATATTTGTTAGCAGTAGTTAGGTAACTATAAAAACTGACTTGAAATTCACGTCCTATGTTCAGACAAAACGCAGTCTGGGTGTGGATTTTCCCAGCAGCTATATTTATGAATATAATGCACTTGTATCTTTTTTATTGTGCCAGGGTTAAGTAGTTTTTATACCTAGATATCATACTAGCTTAAATAAAGTTTAGACAATGGTGTACTTAAGGAATCTTCAAATACGTTCATGTAGAATTCCATTAAAACCGATTCAGCAGTTAGGCCGTAAAGGCATAACAGACAGGATTTTGCAATTAAATTTCTAAAATAGAGCATCTCCTTTCATATAACTTTTTTTCATGATCACATAAATTATTCTGCACTTAAATTACATCTGTATAGAAAGAATCAACTTGTCGTGTGTGCTTAACAACCTGAGAGCAAAGAATGCAACAGCGAGCGAAATGACGCACGTAGCATGTACAATTTATTTATTTATTTAAGGAAAACAAACAGTAACATATTACATAGTTAAAGTAAGGCGTACATACCAACATAAGGTATACAATTATGCTACCCACAACGTTTTCCACGGATTACTGTATAAAAACTAGATACTGAACAATGTACATATAATGTAGCTACTAGCACATCGCCCGCGACTTTGTCTGCATGGATTTCGAAATCATTTATAGTCTATAGCACTCACTAATAATAAATAATGCACATAACTACAGAAAAAAAATTGAATTGGATCATTATAGTACCCAAGATTAGCTTACATACAAACTAACAAACAAATTTATCTCTTTATAATATTAGTATAGATGACATCCAGTTACTTATAATCTTTCTTTTTCTTTTGTCTGACATTCTGAATCAGAATAGTCGACACTTGGTCGACACCGGCTCAGTTGCCAATAAGAGAGAATTTTTTTTATTATATTTCATTATTTATATTCATATTTTTATGCGTAGTAGGCACTACTGGTGGCTGTATGGTCGTTTTTTTGAATAAAATACAAATAGCACATTATCTTTTGGATAGAAGAGCAGTCACGAAGTAGCTACCGGACATAGTAATGCTTGTACCAGTAAAATATATGAAGGTAGCCAATGGAAGTGCTAGTAACTGATTTATAATAGTGTATACCTAAGTCCGTGTGTGATGCTCATCACAGAGCTTGTGTAAACTGCATGAGGATCATTTAGAAAGTCATTCGCGGTTCAGCAGCCATGTTGCGTCTGCGCTGTTGGTCTTATCTCGTAAATATATACGCTTAAGTGCTGTTCTATCTTCATCATAATTAGTTTGTGAATGTGATGCCAACAAAATTGATGCTCAAACACAATTACTCTTATTAATTGAATTACTATTGGTTCTACCAATTGTTTACGAACTGACAGCATTCAAATTGTGATTTTGGTGTCTCACTCAACTCACTGCAGTCTCCAAATACTCAGTGCTAGCACCATCTATCGACTTGATAATGAATTATTTTTTATAAACTTCCTCTGCCTACTCTGTAAAATTATAAGCAGTCTGAAGATACTATAATGCCTATGTACTTACCCAAATTATATTTTTTTTAAATCTTAAAATAGTTTATTAAGATATCGTTGATATTTATAAACAGCATCTATAAATTGAAAGCACAACAGTGCGGGGTGTGATGTTAGCGCGCGTGTGCGGTACAGTGCGCGGCGCGGGCGCAGCTTCCCAGAAAGCGTTTTCCTGGTGGCGGCGGTGAGCGCAGATCGCTGACGAATCGCTACGTCACGTCGATGACGCGCTGTCGCGAATCTTAGTATAAAAACGTGGTCGTTGGCGCGCCGCGTCCCCTAGTGCTGTAATGTGCCGGCGCGCGAGGGACGAGAACCTGGCGCCCCGCGATGAATGCATGGACTCCGACGACGAGCCGGGGGATGACACCGTGCCCGCCGGTATGTGCCTCCACTAGTGTTGTGTTGTGTAGTGACAGTGACCCATATAGTGCACCTCCCTAATCCGAGGCCGTCGAAGTTTGGTGTCCGTGTTGTAACCTCGCTCACAGGATTTGCGCATCAGAATCAGGATCAGGAATCTCTACCTGGTGTAACTCTACATATCGTGTGTAACAGCGTTTGTGCGAGTATATCAATTTAGGATAAGGAAAACAATGTTTATTTATGACATTCAAGTAGTTTGCATTTTTGTTTATGCACTTATTAGTGAAACTTCACTGAAACTGTGTTCTGTTCTATGAGTTAATTAATCTCATCTAAACTTTCGACTATTGAAGTATATTAGTCTCTTAAAAATATGTATATGAAATGTAACAAGTAAGTATTTAGAACCAATTAAATGAGGTACATTGTGAATAGAGAGTCAAAATAAGCTAAATAAGCTTAAGTGACATTAAAATATACAAGCATGCAACCAATTCCTTAAACAAGAACTATTAAACTAAATGAATACGTTGCGTAAACAAAATGTACAAGCTTATGATTACAAATATCCTGAAAAATATATCTATTTCAATATAACTACAAACAATTCAAATTGATCACTAGTAATTACTCCTAGACATGGTCAGGAACCTGTATATCTGTGCGGGCACTTCTATGTGAAAGTAAACTATTTAACTAAAATAATTAAATCAACACAATCCACTAGAATTATTCGATTAGTTTACGATCGACGGAGCAGCGTTTAGGCCTACTTACGACTTACGACCATAAACCTAATCCTACTGTAAACTGAAACACACTCAAAACATAGCTAAATATTTATGCTACTACATACAATTTCACAATTATGAAGTAGGTACTCTATAAAAATTTATAAAATGAATTTAAATAATGTTAAATTTATTTACGAACCAATTGATAATGCAGTCCAATCATAGAAAATAAAACAATCGTTTCTATTGTCGTTTTTTTCATTTGTAACCACTTCAAAACAGTTAGAAGAACTTTTGAAACAACCCCTGCCTGGGGTTGAAACATGGGTTTCTGCGAACATCGAAGTCTTCATTGACGATGTGCTGAGATTATCACCTCGTCTTTCATTAAATATATAGATACGTATAAAAAACTAGTACTCACGCGGGGTTTCGCCCTCGTGGATTCTATCACGGTAAAAACATAACTCTCCTTTTTTGCAGTCGCGTAAAAAGTAGCCTATAACCTTCCTCAAGCTTCAAGCTACTTCCATACCAAATTGCATCCAAATCCACCCAGTACTTTCGAAGATTAGCGCGTTCAAGCAAGCAAACAAACAAACAAACTTTTCCGCTTTATAATATTAGTATAGATAAAAACAATCAAACAAAATAATTATTAACATAACATACATGTGTCTTGGAAAAGGGTACATTTGCTCACTTAGGTTGTGGAGGTCAGATACCTGCTTAAGGTTACATTGGAAGCCGATTCTAGAAAAACTAGGCAAAAGGGTTTGATAATATATCAGTCCCATTTCTTTACCAATAGATTCACATCTATATCTGTGCATATATTTCAGCGGTTTCAAAATACTTAAAACTGAATTTTCTCAAGTGGTATATATATATATATATATATATCTATATTCGATACTAAAATACAAGCAAATATATTGAAATAATTGTATATCTGTCTTACGGTTTGTCTCTGGAATAGATGGACCGACATAATGGAACTTTCACTGAAAGATAGAAGAGGTTATGAGGCAACATTTAGGTTACCTTTTATCCCGGAATTCCTTAGAGATTTAAGCGGAAAAAGCCTCCTACGCGATCGAAGTCACGGGTACAGCTAGTCTTGAATACTAATGGTAATATGTGAACAGTGCTAAGGGATACTTTAATAATCTAGTTCTTATTGTAATATAGCTATTTGTAGTATATTAAAAAAAGATATTTCATTATATTCAAAAACTGAAACAGGCTTAAAATATGTTTTTAATAGAAATTAGTGTCAACAGCAGTAAATTAAATAATCTTTTACTCCATTATTGCTACCCATGCATTACACCAGGATTATCTCATTTTCCTATGCTTCGTGATTATGTTATCGTAAATGCATAATTAGATTCCTTTTTTTCCGCAAGAACCCTATTTTCCCCAAAACCCCTAAAGAAATTTCTACAGTTTGAGCCAACTGCTTTTGCAGCCAATTTACTTTAATTCGCATTTTTTCAGTATTTATTGTGAAAAGTGACCATCTCTGCCAATCTGATTTAAAAGAACTACATTTTGTTTTAATTTACTGTACAGAATAAGGTACTTACATCATTATCAGCCTAGATTTTGACCGAATACAGCTAAAAAGGTGGGGTGACAGTGACACGACCCTTTAATAAGTCAGTTATTTTTTTGTGTTGTTTTGAGTGACAGAGGAAGCTCGATATATTTTGTTTTGTCATCAAGATCACCGATCCATGAACCGTCATTGACAATCGTTTCTGATGATGAAAGACAGACCTGTGTTGCTGTTATTAGCATATACCTACTGTACCTAAACCAGATATTATGTAAGATCAATAACCTTCGACACATTACCGAAACTAGCCAGCTGACACATCACTTCTAGGAATCACGACACAAGCAACGGCAATGACATTTAAAGACGTTGTGGTGCAGAGGTACCTATCAAATCGGGAGGCAATTTATATGATACCTACACGATTTTAATAAGAAACTCATGTAAATATGTATTTGTAGTTAAAACTTAAGTATTTCAATCTTTACATACACAGAGCATATACATAGAAATAAATGTTGAAAGGTGCGAAATTTTTTATTTATTTTATTTTAAAAAGATTAGTAGAAATGTGGGTAGAATTCACATTACTAGCAATCTGGTTAACCCCTCCAACTAAGCTTAATATGCTTGTGTCTGGAGAGGGTTCACGGCAATAGTGTAATGTGTGGGATTCGAACCCGCGACCTCTCGAACACAAGTCCGACATCTTATCTATTAGGCTATTGACCACGAAGCGGGCAACAGCTAGTTTAATATTAAAATAAAATTACTATTAGTAGACAATCATTCAAGTAGCTTGTGCAAGGGCCTATCCTTTAAAATATGTGTCAAATTATCAATTAAAATAACTGGCTATAAAAAGCTCTTGCAATGCAAATCACTTGTTTATAGCGTATTTTCAACCGACGACCAAAAGAGGAGGTTATCAATTCGACGCGTATATTTTTTTTTTTTTTTTTTATGTATGATCACCGAGTACTCGAAGACGGCTGAACCGATTTGGAAAATTCTTTTTTTGTTTGATAGGGTATACTTTGAAATTGGTACCATTTGTCACCAAGTCAGGATCTGATGATGGGATCTTGGAGAAATCGAGGGAACTCTTCAAATATTATAGGCACACCTATGGCGTTTTGGGTATTTCTTATAGTAACTTGTGCAGTTGCTCTCAAAAAGTACCATTTGAGGAAGTGGAACTGATGATGAAGACCACAGATGGCCGCCGAAACTACTCAATAATAAGTATTTCGTGGATTGCGATTCGATTACTTGAATAAATATTAAGCACTTGGTGCTCGTCACAATGCATATGGTGATGTATAGCTGATGGTAAAGTACCAGGAGAACTCCTCAAAAATTAACGGCCCAGTATTGGGAAAAGCAATATTTTGTAAAAGGTTATAAGTAGTTGACATTTAGGCTCTTGTAACTAGGTAAATTAAAAATCAACCAACTAAAAAGAGTGAAATAAAAACTTTTTACCAAAAAATTAAACCGACTCCCAAAAAACACTGCAAAGTGAAAAATAACTTTAATTTCGGAAGTCGGTGCCAAAAACGAAAATACAAAACTAAAGACACCGACTACCGAAATTAAAGTTATTTTTCACTTTGCAGTGTTTTTTGGGTGTCGGTTTAATTTTTTGGTAAAAAGTTTTTATATCTGCCTCAGAATAAGGCGACGTTAATTAGGCGTCTGAAATTACTCTATTATGATTATGTCGATGTTTAGAAATATTTTTTTGTAATAGTGAATCGCCAGACACAAACTCCGGTAGAGAATTCCATTCCTTAGCTGTACGCACAATTAAACTATTCCCAAAACGTTTTGTGCAGCATATGGGTGGGAAGTCCACCATGTAACGATAGCGCTTCGCCGTTTGTCTTGTAGTCCGATGATAGAACGGGCTTGGTGGCGATAAAAATAGTACAAAGACGCACTTAATGTCTTAGAGATTCTCTGTTAGTCAACCATGGGTGGTGAAGAGAAAACATGAAAACATAAAAATAAAACTAAGTACAAAAAATATTTTAGTTAAATGGCAACGCATATTCAGGTATAGGCTGAAATAACATCATATAAGATTGGATAGCAAGAGTAATTTAATAAAACTTTATTATCTTTACAAAATCGCACTACTGATATGATGTCATTCAATCACCCGATTATAACATTATTAATGAATGTTTATTTTTTTACAACCCCGGAAACTGAGTAGGTTCTACGTAGTTTGCATGGTTAGATTCGGATCGGATGCAGTGCCTAAAAGCTAGGTACTACACTAAACTGATAGAAATCACGTGGATGTGTGAAGTGCTACCGATAGGACACTTTACTTGGATTAATAAAAACCTTCCCTTTTTTAATATATTTCGTCTTTCTGTCTCCTTTTAGTCCGGGCTAAGCTAGTAGTTATAATGTACATAGTTGTATCGTATTTATGAAAATGGTATAAGGCGCTACGATGCTAGCGACGTGGTGGCGGTGCTACGCGGATAGCCATTAATTTACATCATAATCATAATCATTTATTTGTCAGAACATGGTCGGTATGCATAATTACATGGTCTTAAATTTACATATACGTATATTGTCTCATCATATTCTACCACATGGGCGTACAAATGTCAAGTTGATTACATAGATGCTAAATTATAATTACATTTTTTTAAATAAGTAATGGTTCAAAGTTTAATAAAGAATGTCTGAAATAAAATAATATAAACAATAATTGAATTAAACTAATGTGTCATTTAAGTAGTCATTCGAACTATAGTAGCATTTATTGCATAGAAATTCTTTAAATTGCTTCTTAAAACCAGCCAAATCTAGCTCCCTAATTGATTTTTTAATTTTATTATAAATTTGCGGGGCTCTGCAGTGAAATCTCTAAATGAAAAAGTATTTAAAAATGCCCGACAATAATTATATTCAACAAATAGATGAAGTTTATTTTGATTTCATCCTACGAGTAACGAGGGATCATCTTCAATGATCCCTCGGCAAGATCGCTCCGAGATCATATTCTTCTACACTGAAAAAAAAGAATGATTGATTTTACTAAATTCCGCGTAAATTTTATCAAATCCGCGGGTTAATATAGGTCCTACACACGAAATTGTTGATTTTACCAAATAGAACTGGTTGATTATGAAACCCATACGTTTAGTAAATTTACACATTTCATTTTGTTTATTCAACTAAAAAGTCCTGTGTATTTCACATCGATTATTTTCGATATTTTACGATGAGATTTAGTAAATGTCACTTAACGTGTTATGTAAAATATGTGAAATTAATTTTGCTACATTTACTCATTTCATTTTGTACATTCAACTAAAAAGTCCAGTACATTTCACGTCGATTACTTTTGATCTTTTACGATGAGATTTAATAAATACCACTAAACGTGTTATGTAAACAATGTGAAATTGATTTCGCTACATTTACTAATTTCATTTTGTATATTCAACTAATCCAGTACTGTATATTTCACGATGAGATTTAATGAATGTCACTAAATGTGTTATGTATAATATATGAAATTAATTTTGCTACATTTACTCATTTAATTTAGTATATTCAGCTAATCGAGTCCTGCATATTTCACGTATATTACTTTCGTCCATTTAACGATATTGATTTAATATGTTTAACTAAAAGTGTTTGGTAAAACATGTGAAATTAATTTCATACAATTTACCAGATATCTTCTTGTTGGTTTAGTATATTTTACTTAAAATATGCAAAACTAATTTTGTGATATTTACTCGTATGATTTCGTATATTACACTAAATAAGTTTTGCATATTTTACGTAAGGTATTGTAATAAAATATGTAAAATTAGTATTGTAACATTTACTCATACCATTTCGTACATTTTAGGAGAGCACATTTCGTATACTTTACTTCACTTTTAGTAGTAAAATATACAAAATGCGCTCTCCTAAAATGTACGAACAGGATGTAGGTATATTCTATTAAACATGTTTCGCCATTATGCATGAAAGCTGTAAATTATTGGTTGACTGAAAATCTCTCGTAGCGTAATATACTGCGTGACTAGTGCGCATAACTTATAAGGATATTCATACCATCAAACTAATGGTCCGACTGAACGAACATCCTCAAAAATTATGCGCACTAATAAAGTCACCGTGTATACTTTGTCGCCAGAGACTTGGAGTCAGCTGCCTAATTTACAAATCAGTAAACTACCAATAAAAAAATAAACGAAAGACAAAATCACCCGCCAGTGAGCGGTATCATACAGTACAAAATAAAAGAACATGTTTAGCAAAATTTACCAAAAAGTACTCCAATTATAACTGTTAAAAATACACATTTAAATGTTAAACAAATTAAATCTGAATTGTATGATAAAATGTTACAATAATTTTGTTCGGTTTATAACTAAAATAGTAAAAGAAAACAAAATATTAAATGAATAAAATTAAGTATATTATAATTGTTATCAAATTGCTTTTACAATAAAACTTAAACAATTCACTTACAGGCGAGGTAATAACTGAAATATCACATAAAATAATCAACTCAAAACAAATGTGACACAAAATAATCATAAAAGGCTTTCAGGTTCAAAATGAACACTTCCCATAGTGTACACCGGTTTCAAAAGGTAGGTACAACTCCCGAAATGTCCACTTCCGAAAAAGTACTTTTTCCAAAATGCACCTTTCCCCTAATGTATATTTCCCAAAATGTACATTCTTAGAACAGATAGGAATAACTGACTGAACAGATTTTAGAGTACCAGGATCACATTAATATGGAGATGGTTAAATGAATGAACATATTTATATTTAAATGTACTTAAAACTAAGGTTGCGGTAACCTCTTACAAAAGGCTCGTCTTAAAGGATGTCCAGAAGGGATCATCTTCAATCATGTGACTCTAAGGGTAGTTAGATATGCTGACCCATTCTGCACTAAAAAGAAAGAATTATCCGCCCACAATGTCCAACATACCAACGCCATGCAAAACCTTAATATTATATTACTTAACATTATTGCTAAGTTTACATCTAACGCAGTTACAATTCAGCTTCATACTATATCAATACATACAAAAAATATTTCTAAGTTTTATCAAAATATGCTAAATAATTCTTACAGTCAAATCTATACTAATATTATAAAGCGGAAAAGTTTGTTAGTTTGTTTGTTTGTTTGTTTGTTTGTTTGCTTGAACGCGCTAATCTTCGAAAGTACTGGGTGGATTTGGATGCAATTTGGTATGGAAGTAGCCTGAAGCTTGAGGAAGGTTATAGGCTACTTTTTACCCGACTGCAAAAAAGGAGAGTTATATTTTTACCGTGATAGAATCCACGGGAGCGAAGCCCCGCGTGAGTACTAGCCACAAAATAAAATATTTGGCACAAAATAGAAATTTCAGTCTAAAAAGGTTTTAAGACAGATCCACCATAAAACAAGCTACACTTGAATTTTTTTTATCAGATTTGCAATCAATTCCATAAAAATATTTTTGTATAAAGGTCCACACGTTAACACATTCTGTCGGGTACTCTAAATTGAAAACATGGAAAATTTTAAAGCATACATCTACTGCTTTTAGTAGGGGGTCGATCTTATAAATGACTGATTCATAATGGACATAGTAATCGGTTATTTCTTCTATCGATGACCCTACCACGACTATCAGTGGTTGGCAAGTAAGTCCTTTGGCCAAGTGCTCATCCTGACGCAGCTTGATCTTTGTTACTATTTCGCTCTGATTCTGTAATAGAACAAATACAAGGTTGAACAAATACAAATATACAAGATGTTCTGGGTCATAAATAATCTACCACACTGAACCCATTGCCTGTAAACTAATATCACAAGTCTTCATTGGGTTGAGTTCTTAAGACTTGCTGATTTCCTCACGATGTCTTCCTTCACCAAAGAGCAAGTCATAATAAGAAAAAAAAACGAATCGGCTACCACAGGTAGACACAAATACTGTGTTATTTATTTTTTTAATTTATTGCGCACTTTATTTACTTACCGCGACATGTAAAATGAATTGAACTGTGTTGAACTGGAATTTTAATGGTGGGTGGCAACTTCGAACTCATAAGTTTTAGGTAAACATAATCTCTCACATCTGCAAGGAGTTAAAAATTATTACAAAGATAAGCCTGTAAAAATGAGGACTATCTATTATCTTTATTTAATATAATGAAAATAAATTAACATCTACTGACCTGGTGTGGTACTATCGTCGTTCAAAGTTTTCAGATTATCCACGCAACTTTTTATTTTACTGTAAATTGGCAATGCTTTTTCCATGAATATTGGCCACTTTTTGAACAATTCTAGGTCATGGTTTGGGTACATGAATTCAAAATCTAATTCAACCTGAAAAAATAAAAAATAAAATTGAATGATTACCTACGCATAATTTTTTGTCCTAAACATAAAACCTATACTGTTAAATGGCATAAATATCAATTGGCATAATATTTATTATTAAAAATTCTAAAAGCATAATATCATAAGGCCGAATTTTGTCAAGCATAAATATTGAATGGCATATTTGCAAAAAACTTAAATATTTAAAAAAAATTATTAAATATTTAATAATAAATTATACGAACAAGTTTGTAGCCCAAGCTTGCTTTGATTGAAGGCCACTCATTAAATAAGTCCCGGATGGTTTTATCTTTTCCAGATAAATCTTCTTTTCGCAATGTCCTTGTTAGTTTCCACTTCTCCACAACATCTACCCAAGGCTCTTTATTAAATTTCAACTATAGCTTCATATTATTAAGATCTTCAAGTGATACATTTTGGGACTCTTAAATCTCTCACATCTGCAAGGAGTTAAAAATTATTACAAAGATAAGCCTGTAAAAATGAGGACTATCTATTATCTTTATTTAAGGGCAGGTAGCCCGAACAAAGTAGGCATTTATCGCTACCAAAAGTTGCCCGCGATTCCTACGAAGCGAGCCGTGCGCTTACGTCGCTGGCGTGAACTTGTATGAACCCAAAGCCGAGGGAAGTGCCACATTATAGGTAAACAGGCAGCAGGTCAACTTATTTTATTAATAATTTTAAAATTTTAAACTACTTATGTCATAGTTGTCTCGAAAAATAGGGATAGTTAAAAATAATACATTTGTAAAAAAAAAAGATTTATGTGCCATAATTTTGTCACAAAAATTATTGATTACATTTTTCTTACTTCTATGAAACAGTTGAAAGTATATTAACATATTAACGTCCTAAGATTATTAGCTACTTACTTATTTTAAATAAAACTAGATTCATTAATATCATTACCATTAATTCATTAAAAATCATTTAAATTTAACTGTCGTGTGCTTTGTCCCGGTTGTGAATTATTAGGGTCATTTTCGTTATCATCTTGATCATCAGGGTGAACATTTTCGTTATTATCTTGGATGGATAAGTTTCTAATGGTCATACCACGTGCATTCCTGCTGTCTATAATTTCGGGCAGCAAGCATTTCATGTAAAATTTTATTAATTTCGGTTTCATTTTAGTTTCCCAAAATATATCATCTTTTTCTATGAATTTTGTGTATACATATTCATTCTCGCCTGCCCATATAGCCAAAAGACACTTTTGTCGTTCTGACACATGTAGCTGGCCTTGTATCTGGTAGTACCAGTTTGAGTTTTTATTTACCGTAGTAGTTTTAGTGTTTTTATTATATTGTATTTAGTTTTCTTTTATAAAATTAGAAAGTCCTTTTTTGTGTGCTGTAATTGAACACTTGACTTCGACTATTGTATCTGCTCCAATTAAGCCGTCAGGCGTTGCCCCTATAAAAGTGTAGTCTTTATCTATAAATAAACCGCAGGGTACAATGATAACATTTTCCTGCTGCTGCAACTGCTGCAAACGTGTGACATGAGCCAATTTTTTTTTTGTATAATAGGTTTTTAACGAGGGGAGCTGTATCTAATGTGACTTTTCTTTTACATATTGGCCCAAAGTTGGAAGCAGTTATTATGTGTTTTCTTATTTCGAGCCACTCGCTGCTGGCTCATTGTAATATTGTAGATCTTTCTACCTTGTGTCTATCAGATGTAAGTGTTTTCAGATTTTTGAGAAATTCTTCTTTCGATGTAAAATATTCTTTTTTCGACATATCGGGCGATGAACAGGCTGGACCATAGTCGTGTTGCTCTTTATTTACATCTTTTAGAACTCTTCGTTTCTTCACTGGGTGTTCTATATTCAATTTTCGTTTTTTCGCACGTCTTTTCTCAACTTCTTCAGCTTTACCACCGGGAGCGTTACTTATCAATCAAATAAATCATTGTGGCGTGCTTTTTCTTGATATTCTTGTAAAAAGTAATTGATATCAATTATTCGCCGTCCTGATATGGGTTGGAAATGGTTTTCCTTGTTATCCATTTCAGTAATAAGCGCGTTCTCACTTCCATCATTTTCTCTGTAACAATAAAATACAATATGGAGATAGTAGGTATAACGTGGAATCTAAAAAACTGATGATGAAAAAAAAATGTTAATAATAGTGTTATGCACTTTAGAATTCGGTCCTTATTCTAATTCAAAATAAAAAACCTAATTTTAAATATACAAGTAATACAAGATAGAGGTTATACAGGTTGATAAGTTGTGACATGCTTGCTGCTCACATGTGTTAGTTCTGATGACTTACTGAGTAGTTTCAGAATCAACAATTGGTTCTGGCGCAGATAACGAAGACATTGGTAGTGGTTCGTCTTGTAAAGTATCATTATTCGGTGATGGCGATGTCCTAAAATAATAATTATTTATTTATCATTAATGTTTAAAAAAAAACTGTGTTTATAAAACAAATTTTAGATTTGTTTGCCTCTGAACGACAACAAAAAAACTTACTTAGTAGCAGAGGGTTGCAAATCTACAGGCTCTAATGTAATATAAGATGCGTGAGTCTTATTAGACGTATCGTTACACGGTTTTCTGCAAAAAAAAAAAACACTTTATTATAATGCTAAATTGACTAAATCTAAGATATTATTGCAGCACCATGTGCAATGGGTGAGTCACACCAGATAGTCGAGAGCCGGCCACCACGCGCAACCGTACCGCATGACATATCAAATGAAAAGGCTTACTGTGAGGGTCTCAAACACAGAAAATAGTTCTATTTATTTATTTATGCAAATATATTACGGGAAAACCTATAAGACGTCTTTGGTCTTAAAAATAACACGGTTAATCTCTCAATATTGTGCGTACAAACTTACATTTGCAGTTGGAATGTATGGGAGTACATGTTTTTCAACTACAATGTTAAGTTTGTTCTTCATTCCAACTCATCCAATTCATCCCAACTACCCTTCATACCCTTCATTGTGCGT
This sequence comes from Tholera decimalis, assembly GCA_943138885.2. Taxonomy (NCBI): domain Eukaryota; kingdom Metazoa; phylum Arthropoda; class Insecta; order Lepidoptera; family Noctuidae; genus Tholera; species Tholera decimalis. The sequence continues at coordinate 45,987,846 of OW964557.2, forward strand.
GGTCCGACACGCACTTGGTCGGTTTTTTTTTATTATTCACGCGGAGTGAATTTCAGTGGTCAGGCCGTTAGACCGGTTTGGAAACAATAATAGGTAACCCAATGAAATGTGAACAGTTGCAAGAATAAAATAGGTTTCAGTTTCGCTTTCAGGTAGTCGGCGATTGACAAGTTTTTATACCTAAACTGACTATTTAATAATAATAAAACGTTTATTTCAACCAACAAAGGATCATAATATTGCGCCCACACAGCTGTTTTACAAAACAAACATTTTCTAACATTGTGATTATAATACATTTAATAAAAAAGGTTTACATGTTAGGTATACTTTTATACCAGCAGTGTGGGAGCACCAATAGGCACAAAAGACAAAATAATAATAAAAATCATACAATCAAAAAGACGACATCATCTTTTGTTCGGAGTGTTTTTTCTGTACGCTAGTATAGTAGGTACATTTTACTATGTATTCTGCGGTGAGGATTCCGATTATCAAGAAATCAAAGAAAGTACTTACTGTTCTTCTCTGCTGTTTTTTCGCACAAATAAGCCTTTTTATTTCGATTCATTTTTGAACTGAAACAATAAAATATGTTATGGTATTAAAAAAAAATTGGGGACTACCTGTACACGTAAGCGTTAGTACACGGGCGGCGCAGGCGGCGGCGCCCGACATCAAAGGCGTTTTCCTACTGTAGGGAAATAATAAATTTATAATAATCTAATAATAAACCAATAATAATAATATTCCACAACTTTCACACAACGCCATCTAGTCCCAAATTAAGCAGAGCTTGTGCTATAAGTACTAGACAACTGATAAACATACATATATATTTCTAAATACATACATATTATAGATAAATTACAACCAGACAAAGAACAAATGATCGTGCTCATCACACTAAAATTTGTCCTGGGTAGGAATCGAACCCACGACCTTACGCATAGCAGTCAGGGCCACTGACCACTAGACCAACAGGCCTGTCAAATATAATCTGTCAAGTCAAAATATAATACTGCGACTGTGGTCAATAGGAATAAATGAATAAAAAATATAACTTACCATATTTCTTTCGCGATTTTTTTGCCTTCAACTGTGATTTAGTCCTAATTTTATTTCTTTTATTTGCCATTTTCACAAAAATATTGTCTTAAAAGTTGTATACAAAATATTTACACAATGAGAAATAAACACATCAACAAAATCTTAACTATGGTCTTTTTAAGTACAATTTATTTTATTTCCTATTAATATTATTTACGTAGCAGATGAGAAGCGCGCGCGCAAAAATTTGGCACAGGTCTCACCTCGGTAACGTCCCGCGGGACACTGGCAAGCGTCGCACGGATCGAAAATCACTTGAATAATCGATAAAAAAATGTATAAATGTAATAAAAAAAAACGATCGGGTAGAATCGATTCCAAAATTAATTACCTATAAATTGATATTAATTATAGAAAAAAAGGAGTATTAGTACTTGTGTAGAATGAAATTTTGCTTGTAAAAAACTGCAAATCGAAGTTAGTTCGGTATTTTTTTCTATATAGATAATGGTATTGTATCGTGTATTGAACGGGTATATGTTAAGGAGAAAGAATGTATCTAAAATATATATTTATTTCAAATTATAAATGTTATAATTTGCCTATCAAAAATGAATTCTAAAACAGACAAAAACGGGAACACCTGGCCTTAATATAGCTTCTACCCGCGACTTCGTACGAGTGGGAAGGTTTTCCCGCGCAAATCCCGATCCCGTGGGAATTTCGGGATAAAAAGAAGCCTATGTGTTATTCCTGGCTGTCAACTATATACTTACCAAATTTCATTCTGATCCGTTCAGTGGTTTTTGCGTGAAAGAGTAACAAACATCCATCCATCCTCACAAACTTTCGCATTTATAATATTATTAGTAGGAAGTAGGATTAGTAGGAAGTAGGATAGGAAGGATAATGAAAATAATTTAGCATCTACTGACCTGGTGTGGTACTATCGTCGTTCAAAGTTTTCAGATTATCCACGCAACTTTTTATTTTACTGTAAATTGGCAATGCTTTTTCCATGAATATTGGCCACTTTTTGAACAATTCTAGGTCATGGTTTGGGTACATGAATTCAAAATCTAATTCAACCTGAAAAGATAAAAAATAAAATTGAATGATTACCTACGCATAATTTTTTGTCCTAAACATAAAACCTATACTGTTAAATGGCATAAATATCAATTGGCATAATATTTATTATTAAAAATTCTAAAAGCATAATATCATAAGGCCGAATTTTGTCAAGCATAAATATTGAATGGCATATTTGCAAAAAACTTAAATATTTAAAGAAAAATATTAAATATTTAATAATAAATTATACGAACAAGTTTGTATTTTATTAATGTGAAAAAACAATTTCAAGTTGACTCCAGCTAGATCAGTGCTCATACTATTAAGATCATTGCAAGTAAGATCTGAGATATATTAATAACATTTCTACCAAAACTAAAAATCTTTAAAATAATAATCTTTACTAATATTATTAAGCTGAAGAGTTTGATTGCTTCTATGTTTGAACGCGCTCATCTCAGGAACTACTGGTTCGAATTGAAAAATTATTTTTGTGTTGGATAGTCCATTATTTGAGGAAGGCTTTAGGCTATATATCATCACGCTACATACAACCGCGGGACATTTTCAAATTAATGCGTGTGAAACCGCGGCGAAAAGCTAGTAATATATATGTAGTTTATTTACTTCTTTTCTCTTATAGTACAAAAACAAAATAATATGAACAAATCAATCAGTTTTAAAACAAGCAAAGCCTGTGCTTGAGATTACCGAGCCTCACCACACTCTGCCTCGCTACATTCTGGAAAGTAGGTACAATAATAGGTATACTACAAAATACTCACCAGGGATTTATTTTCATTTTTAAATTGAGCTAATCCAGCCTTGAATTTAATTCTATCCTTTATTCTTGATTTTGGAATTAGCTCATTTATATCAGAATCAGAAATATTTTCTATGCAAAATACATCCAAGTCATATTCTAAAAAAAGAAGGACAGGGCCCAGGGAGTGATATTAAAATTTGGAATACATTTATCTACAGTATCTCTAAAGTAAGAACTTACCTTGCAATACAGCTTGTGTTTCCTTCGAGACTCCCCAGGAATCGAGAAGTGCTATGGCGAAGTTGGAGTGTAATGTAAATCCTAACGTATTTTGTGACGTCGAGTCCATTTTCACTCACTATGAACTGCTATGAACAATGATTGAACTACTATTACTTTAGCGTAACTATTAATGATATAAATATTAAATATCTAACTAATCCAACACAGAGCACCGCGGCGCACGCGTCAATAGAAAGAATTTGAAGAACAGTGTTGCCAACGAGATATTTTGAATTCCGCTATGCAAGTTGGAATTTTTCCCCCAAAAATATTATATATTATTTTATTTACGATTACTTCATTGGGTAAATCGCACGAGTAACATGCCTTGGCATTTTTTTTCAGTCCAAAATATATTTAGAGATGGTATTGGCCATATTTTCTGTACTTCATTTCCATTATTTAGATTTTACCTTATTTCTGTAGATGCTTGGAACAAATGAGAGAGAAGCATGTTTTCGTGTACTCGCATAGTTTTTTATTTTTTATTTTCATGATATTATAAATCTTAAAATCCGAAGTTTATCTAATGGCGGTAGCTTCTTGGCATAATTATGAGTTTTATACGAAACGCTCAAGGGTGCTTAGCGCGACACCCTTTCTTATCTTGTTCAGTAGCGTCAAAATATCATGAAAATTAAAAAAAAAACTTATGCGGACGGGAAAACACAGTACCTACCACCCAAAATCTACAGGAATACTATTTGTCACGCTGAAAACGTCCGGACATGATATGACCAGTAGGCAGTATGCAATATGTCTAAAAATCGGCCAAGTGCGATTCGGACTCGTGCACAAAGGGTTCCGTACCAATCGTTATTAATATCGAGCAAAAACGGCAAAAAATCACGTTTATTGTATGGAAACCACCCTTAAATATTTATTTTATTCTGTTTTTAGAATTTGTTGTTATAGCAGCAACAGAAATACCTACATCATCTGCGAAAATTTCAAATGTCTAGCTATCATACAGCAGCCTATGATACAGCCTGGTGATAGACAGACAGTGAAGTCTTAGCAATAGGATCCCGTTATTACCCTTTAGACGGAACCCTAAAAACGTTTAATTTTAGTCACAATTATTCCCGTCATTTCCTACTTCAAATTACTTATAATAAAATTAAAAAGGGCGGAGAAGTGTTAATCTGGCAACTCTAAGTCGTATCGAGTCGAGACGGAACGCGAATTGGTGGAAGAATAGGTATGACGTCACGTCAAATGACATTATAGTTTAGTAAAATCTCAAAGATGTTTCGTAAAATCAACATTTTAATTAAGTAACATGTAGGTAGATATATTGGTATGGTATAGATCAAAACAAAGAGTTAAATCGTTACTTTTTTATATTTATTCTTACTAATATTATAATTATGCGAAAGTTTGTGAAGATGTTTAGATGTTTGTGACTCAATCACACATAAACGGCTTAACGGATTTGGATGAAATTTCGCGCATTTGTAATATTATAGGATATGTGACATTTTGTTAAAAAAAATTGGGTACCAAATGAAAGGGCTTAATAAGCACTTTTCAAATATACAGGGTGGCAGGGACATCGACGCGCAAACTGTAACCGTAAATTCAGCACACGATTGTAGACCCTCTAGCGAAGTAATTTTTCGTCGGTTATCAAAAAAAAATCATTAGTTTCACAGAAAAGTGCAATAGCTACGCGGTCAAAATGTATGGAACATCAACTTTTTTTTTTAATAACCGACAAAAACTTTCAACGCAGGGGGCTTCAGAACCCGGGTCGGCGGCGCGTCGTGTTTCACGCGCGCCTCAAAGAGCTGTCAGCAAACTGACAGGACCCGCCATAGGGCCAAATGCCAGCTGGAGCCGTGGGACTGTCTAAACAGGACACCGTGGCCCCAAAACTTAAAGGGCATCCGAAGGAACACGGGTGGATTTTAGTCAGTAAAAGTCTGACAGTCCCTTCCGCCCCACCCTGGGCGGAAGGACTCACTGGATGATCTTACCACCCAAAAAAAATAATTCAGAATCATGTACTTACTGAATCCATGGTAACAGGATGTGCGTCAATGTCCATGCCACGCTGTATATAATATACATTGTTAGCTTTTGCCTTTGCTTGCATTCACCCGATTTACAACCCCAAAAGTATGTTCATTATTATTATTATGTTCCCTCATAACTTCTAAATTACTTATGATAATTTGATAAATGAAGTATCGTTAGAAGCGTCTAAATTGTCTTATGGTTTTAGGATATGTGAAGTCACATTTAACTGAAATTTGAGTGCAGAAACTACTTTTTTATTTCTTATGTTGTAGAAGATTATGCCTGCGTGTGAACCCGGTGTTTTGACTTACCTACCGTAGTTTCTGTACTCAAATTTCAGTTGACCTTAAAAAGTATTTGGCGATTGCTGTCATTTCTATTACTCATACCTTAAATGGTCCCATAGAGTCTTTTGATCCGCACATGAAATAGGATCGATTGGCATTTTTTTGTATTTTAGATTTTTTTTGCTGACTGTAAACTTTTTCCGAAATCTGTGAATGCAGTTCAGAATATCTTAAAAAGTTATGGATGGTCTCATAGGAACAATTTCCTGTAACTATACTTAACGGTTAAGGTTATAGTATGAATGAATGTTACCTATCAAAGCAAAATTATTTCATTAAATGCTGTTGTATTCGGTATGTTTGTAGTATTTGCCGAATACAACTTTGATTTGTACAAATGAGTGTATATGCACACACTTAATTTGTATTCAGCAAATACTAAAACATATTGCATATAATGACATAATTTTGCTTTCTTATAGTTCATAGTGAACAAATTGCCGTTAGTTGTCGGAACACGCTAAAATATATAATGTAGAAGATAAAACCCATGGAAACCACGTTATGTGCCTACAATAGCGAGTCATGTCACGGGCTAATGTTTAACCTTAAACAAAAGTTCTTTGTAAATTTTATTGACAAGCTTGTGTAAAATGTACATACTTGTTTCTAATATCATAATTTGTTTCAAGCAAAATCAATCTTCCAGTATGTTAGTTTTTACGAACAACTTTAGTATTTGTAGATTAGCAAGCGTCACCTGTCGGGAAGAACTGACTTCGAAACTCGCTCCCTTGTTTAAATAAAAGTTCTTTGTTGATTTTATTTACAAGCTTGCGTAAAATTAGCATATTTCTAATGTCAATTATATGAAATGTATCTCATAATTTGTGTCAAGTAAAATCAATTACCTAATTTGTTAGATTTTACGAACAACTCTAGTAGAGTAGCAAGCCACACCTATCGGATATCTGGAGAACTGTGTTGCTAAATTCGTACTGTTGTTTAAACAAAAGTTCTTTGTTGATTTTATTGACAAGCTTGTGTAAAATGTACATATTTGTAATGTCAATTATATTAAATATGTCTCGTAATTTGTGTCAAGTAAGATCAATTTCCTAATTTGTTAGATTTTACGAACAACTTTAGTACAGTAGCAAGCGACACCTATCGGATATCTGGAGAACTGTTTTACTAAACTCGTACTGTTGTTACAAAAGTTATTTGTTGATTTTATTTACAAGCTTGCGTAAAATTAACATATTTCTAATGTCAATTATATTAAATATATCTCATAATTTGTGTCAAGTAAAATCAATCTTCCAATTTGTTAGTTTTTACGAACAACTTTAGTAGATTAGCAAGCGTCACCTGTCGGACATTTGGAAAACTGTTTTGCTAAACTCGCGCTGTTGTTTAAACAAAAGTTCTTTTTTGAATTTATTTACAAACTTGCGTAAAATTAACATATTTCTAATGTCAATTATATGAAATGTATCTCATAATGTGTGTCAATTAAAATCAATTTCCTAACTTGTTAGATTTTACGAACAACTTTAGTAGAATAGCAAGCGACACCTATCGGATATCTGGAGAACTGTGTTGCGAAACTCGTACTGTTGTTTAAACAAAACTTCTTTGTTGATTTTATTTACAAACTTGCGTAAAATTAACATATTTCTAATGTCAATTATATGAAATGTATCTCATAATTTGTGTCAAGTAAAATCAATCTTCCAATTTGTTAGTTTTTACGAACAACTTTAGTAGAGTAGCAAGCGACACCTATCGGATATCTGGAGAACTGTGTTGCGAAACTCGTACTGTTGTTTAAACAAAACTTCTTTGTTGATTTTATTGACAAGCTTGTGTAAAATGTATATATTTCTAGTGTTAATTATATTAAACGTATCTCATGATTTGTGTCAAGTAAAATCAACTTTCTTATTTGTTAGTGTTACGAACAAATTTAGTAGCGTCACCTGTTGGAAATTTAGAGAACTCTTACGAAAGTATTTTACAAACTTTCTTTAGTGTATTCAAATATTTGTTCGATAAATTTTACTATACTTAAAATAGTTTTAGTCAATCTGTTTTGTTATGTAAAATCAACAAAGTGGATTTTGTTAAATTCACTCTTGTTATAGTAAAATTAACTATGAAAAGGGTTGACTATGGCAGTTCATTACTCAACCTACGCTACTTTAGTACATTCAACAATTCTTTTTTTTCAGTGTACAGCTGTTTGAAATAATAATGTAGTATAGGTAATACTTAAGTATAATTGTAAATTTAAATATTGTACAACTTATGATTATGTTACAGTGATACTTGTTATAATAATAATTTTTGGAACTTATTTTCCACCCGTTACAAACAATAAATAAAAATTTGAAACTGAATCTGAAGTCATTATGGACAGTTATGATTTTGAATTAAATATTTATTTTGTATAGGTTCTTAAAACTATTTCTTCTTAAAGTAAATCGTTTGAAAGTGGAACTTCAAAGTGGTAAAATGTCCTACCCCCTCCTCTAACTTTTAAAATAAGAGAGTGATAAATCTAAAAAAGTATATGCCGTAGATCTCAATGAATAGTTTCACTAAAATAATTTGAACGAGAAAATAGTCAGCGGTTTTGATATTATCTACGCAAAAAAACAAAGTTATTTTGTGTAGATATACTACAGAGCCTTTCATGAGCGAGTCCGACTCGCACTTGGCCAATTTTGTACTCCTCTTTCTATTTATAATTATTTATAAAGTTATATAATACTAACTGTAATAACACATATCTCTCTATCATCGTTCCCTCATTACTGTGAACACTGTTCACCAGATAAGCTGCTTTAAAGATAGGCAGTCCATCGTTCCCTGTCCATTATTACTCTCATTGATTTGTGAAAATTGTGTTCATTGTGTAGTAGTAGTAGAAAGGCAGGGTATAACGTGATATAAACACTTAAATATAACACTCTGACAAACTAGAATAAACTAAAATCGCGTCCGAAACTTTCTTTGCATTGAGGTCTATTGGCGGGATTGCCACGTTGTAAATGGCAATGTCTGACCTCTGTCCATGGACTAATACTCAATACATAAAACATTCTTACTCTCACAACTAATTAGTGTAAAATCGCTAGGAAAGCGTTATAATTAACTTTTTACTGAAACTCTGAACGGAGATTGATACGTCTCCATTAATTTATTTGTGATCATGCGAGATTTTTCAAAATTATTATAGTAACAAACCCTTTCGTGGTCTGTCAGTCTGTTTGGCGTAGCTTAGTATGGGGTGATTGTGGATAATTCTAGCGTATCCTCGCACCCGAGCTAGAAGTGACGAAATGAAACACAGTATGGTTTTAGTCAGTAGGACTCTGATAGACCTCCCGTCTACCTCAAGGTGGAGGATATGCATGAGCATTGCCACACATTAAAAGACCAGTAGTGCGGTAGTGTTAATCTATACTAATATTATAAAGCGGAAAAGTTTGTTTGTTTGTTTGTTTGTTTGTTTGCTTGAACGCGCTAATCTTCGAAAGTACTGGGTGGATTTGGATGAAATTTGGTATGGAAGTAGCTTGAAGCTTGAGGAAGGTTATAGGCTACTTTTTACCCGACTGCAAAAAAGGAGAGTTATGTTTTTACCGTGATAGAATCCACGGGAGCGAAGCCCCGCGTGAGTACTAGTCTATGATATCTACGCGAGGAGCTCGTGGCTAAGTGATATCAGCCGCTCGGGTTGATCTTAGGGGTTAAGCAGCACCTGCCGAGTCCGGTCTGTGGATGGGACAATCTTAACATATCATGATTCCTCCATGCCTCACCTCGGAACACCTTGAACCATTGGTCCTGGTGGTCATTAGAACATCTTTTACAATCGTTACGAGTAGTTAGAAGCCGGAAAGTCTGACACTGCAGGTCTTGTCAAAGGGTATCGTGTTACTACTATTTGTAATTCCATTGTGCTGTATTAATTGGTCTGTACTGTCCTCTCATACCTAATTTTATTTTATTTTATTTTATTTATTAGGGACAAAAAACAGTTACTTACATGCCAAGCTTAATAATAGATTCTCAAATTAACACAACAATGAGATATACTATTATACTTAATCTATTCTATATCTATGTTACTACACATGTAACCCACACCATTGTCCACGAAATCACAAAAAAATAAAACAGACATATAGTTTGCATCATAAATGATAATTAAAAAGATAAAAAGGTTATACATACTTATGAAGTTAGTATTTCTATTGCTCTTGCCTTAAAACTATGTTTAGAAAGAGTAAATATGTCAAGCTCCATGAAGTATATGTTGTATGTATCGACAAGGCGACGAAGAGGCACGCGCACCCCGGCAGTCTTACACGAATTTGTATGGAATAATCGAGGCACACGCACCCCACGACACGTGACAGATCTAGGTACTATATAATGTAAACTATTTGACAATGGAATGCAGTCGAATCTATTATTACATATTCCATGCAGCGTCATTACACCCAGTAGAAATCTTCTAGATTCCAGACGAAGAATATTATAGCGTTTCAATAATAGTTCATAGGAGACTTTAGGACGATAACATTTAAATTCATAGTACGTAAATACTTTTTCTGAACAATTTCTAATTAACCTGTACAATGGATTCTTCCTAGATAACGTTCAATTTCGAACCGTTCCCTAACTGCTGACGTTTTATAAGTGTACTCAAACTCAAAATTTTTTATTTCACACAGGCCTACATCCTGTGTGAAATAAAACATTTTGGGTTTCAGTTTGACTGGGCTGTGGAGAATAGGAAGAGGAAATAACTTTAATTTCGGTAGTCGGTGTCTTTAGTTTTGTATTTTCCTTTTTGGTACCAACTTCCGAAATTAAAGTTATTTTTTGCAGTGTTTTTTGGGAGTCGGTTTAATTTTTTGGTAAAAAGTTTTTATTTCACTCTTTTTAGTTGGTCGATTTTTAATTTACCCAGTTACAAAAGCCTAAATATCAACTATTTATAAATGATCATTTACAAAATATTGCTTTTCCCAATGTTGGGCCGGTAATTGTTTAGGAGTTCTCCTGGTACTTCACCATCAGCTTCACTTCTCACCATATGCATTGTGAGGAGTATATTGTGCTTAATAACCACATTCAAGTAATCGAAGCGGAACAAATGAAATACTTATTATTCTTACTTCTTATTATATTGAGTAGTTCCAGTGGCCATCTGTGGTCTTCATCATCAGGTCCACTTCACAAATGGTGCTATTCGAATGCAACTACACAAGTTACTATAAAACATACTCAAATCACTGTAGGTGTGCCTATAATAAGTATTTGAAGAGTTCCCTCAATTTCTCCAGAATCCCATCATCAGATCCTGACTTGGTGACAATGGAACCAATTTCAAAGTATACCCTTTCAAACAAAAAAAAAGATTTTTCCAAATCGGTTCACCCGTCTTCGAGTAATCGGTGATCACACATAAAAAAAATATATATATAGGTACGCGTCGACTTGATAACCTGCTTCGTTTTTTTCGTGGGTTAAAAAAATAAATGAATTGGTCGGTTACGTTCCAGACCCAGAGAAGTGGGAGCGCGGCGACGTGCTGCGGTGCGTGCGCTGGGTGGCGCGCACGTTCGGCGTGTGCGCGCCGCGCCGCCGCCTGCTGCCGCACTCCGGCCGCGCGCTGCTGCAGCTCACACACGACAACTGGCTACAGGTACTCACCTCATCTTTATTCAGCTGAAATTCACCCTGAGGCCACCCAAACCAACACCGATCAATGGCTTGAGTCCTCAACAGTTCTTTGCGTTTATCCATAACTAACAATTGCTCGCAACTTCGTTCGCGTGGGAAGTTTTTCCCGTGTAAATCCCGATCCCGTGGGAATTTGGCAAAATCCCGTCTTAACGAGCATCTACGTACTAAAAGGAACCCCCATGCAAAATTTGAGAGCCCTACTACTTATAGTTTCTGAGATTTCGTGATTTATCAGTGAGTGATATTTCGCTTTTTGTATAGACGATCTATATATTAATGTTTACATTTGATTGAACCTAATTATGGTGGGCTTATCTCAGACTCCTAATTGATATAAAGGCAAGAAGAAATCACCTACATATGTTTTTCATACAAGTCCACTGGTCTTAATTTCGTTGTTGATATAGATTCCCGGATACAATTAAGATCACCTTGTACCAGAGATTCTTTGAGATTTATTGAACCGGTGAATCTCTGGTGGTCGTCACTGTTGATTCTGGTTTTCAGTGTTTGACATTATGGTGTCTAGTAGTATAAACATCATCCTCAGCCTGACTTCACCCACTGCTGGCTATTGACCTCCCTTCGCTTGTGCCAAGCTTCACAGTATAAACGTATTGTGGAATAATATGACTACAAACTAAGTCATTACACCACCTTGTGGATTGACTACCAAAATATCAATATGAATACCAGCGCCGGTAGAAGAAAGTAAGTACAAATGTTGTATAGAACGCAACAATTAAACCTTTTGGAAGGCATGTCAGTACCGGTGCAGCGTCACTTCTCCGAATATTACTTAGATAGTTCATTTGTGTGCTTCTTGCGACGATCACTAACTTTGCATACAGCATGAACTAAGTCTAAACTGTTAGCTGAAAGTGAAACTTTCGCGTATTTCCCCCCTGCAGGGTCACAGAGAATGTAATGACATTCAGAGAGATGGCTATTGAACCGTGAGGTAGTTCACGGCGTATAACTGCATTGATTCATGAGTGACCGCTAACTCACGCGAGTATTCAAAACATATATTGACTATTTTGCATCACTTTACCTCTCCTTGAAATAACTAAAGGTAAAAAAAAAACAATAGGTTTTCTTTCTTGGTTTTTATTAGATGCTAGCGACCCGTTACCCTGCTTAGCACACGACATACCTACTCTTACAAAAAAGAGCCACATAGAAGCTAAATATTGGTTTATAAGGAACGTTCGAAAATTTCCATTGTAGAGCATATAAATCGCTTACCATCAGGCGAGATCGAAGTCAACAGTGGGCTCATATGCTAATAAAAAATAAAAATGTAGTCTTTAGGGCGCAATACCAACTTGTTTTCAATAATTGATCCGTCCATCACCATCATCATCCATCCAAGTCATTGGAACTGTACCTGTAAGCTCGTGGTCCAGGTGTGCGACGGCAGCGAGCAGTCGGCGCGCATCTACCACGCCTACCTGCGGCACGCGCACGCGGGCGCCACGGGGCAGCCGCCCCCGGACCCGCTGCCGGAGCACCAGGCCTCCACCAGCGCACCCGCCGCTGACCACAGTGAGTACTAGTCTATACCTTATAGCTTTCAAGCTTGTGCCATTTTAATCTCGTCATAAAACTTGGTTTACCTAGAAGACAGGCCAGGCCAGGTGCAGTTAGTAATATCTGTCGCTATTGGGTACTGATATTTAGCTTAAAAGGCCGGGAAAATAGACTAAGGGTTTGTTAAAAGGTGATTTTTGCTTCTATTGAGTACCTCCTTCCTACGTATGCGACGTACTACCATACGTATGTATGTATAAGATTGAAACGAAACTCATGGGTTGTGTGATACGAGCGACCCATGTTGGTACGTAAATATTTCCCATTACTTACTAAGATCGTTGATACAGAACTGAAGGATTATTTCTTAAGACATTTATATGAGCTATTTAGCGACTTCCTCATGATTTACTATTCTAAATACATGTTAAGCAACTCAATAAGTCAATTCTACATCTCAACGCTTTAATTTAAATCAGCGCCATCTATCGATACGTAGCAAAGTCGTAACTAGAAAGCGCGCCAAAAGTTATGAATGGAGTCACGTTGAATGAGTCACAACCGCGAGCCGAGCGCGTTCCATTCATTCGCACGGTTACTGACTCACGTTTTTTCTCCGGAATAAACTTTGAACTGCAATTACTGGTAAACTTATTTGGTTTCCAATTAAATTAATCACTTTTCTGTGAAGTAATTACAAACTACAATTCACTTTGTAGTGGAGTAATTTTCACTAGGCCTAAACTTAAAAATATCCATCGTTATTTTTTTCGTTTTGTGGGTCACCTGTTTAAGGGTCACTGCTCGCCCAACTATGCGAGAGCAAGGAATGTATTCTGCCTATGCGAAGACTTACATAATACATTACAACTTTTTGTTGGATCCCGTCTAGACTCTAGGACCGTTTTATTTTAATTGAATTTAGATTAAGGTTTTATAATGTTTTATGTAAATTTAATTACGAAACTCGCATGCGATTAGGTACACCTTGTAGCAGCGTTTTAGTAACCTACCATCTTAGCCTGGTAAATCTTTGATTGTATGTTCCAAATTGGAGGATGTCGTTGTTGATATCTACCTACTTCCAAATATTGAACAACGAAATTGGGAAATGTTGAAAATACTTTTATGCACAACCGCATTTGGCAATCGTACCTGTTTTTCCAAATTCTTAATCTATTTAGAGCCATTCTCTCCTTGACCCTCGTCCCTTGGGAGTGCAGAAAGTGTGCAATCTGCCCTAAAGGGAAGCGTATCTTAATAGATCGCTCACGTAATGACCACCGGTCATTACCTTCGCTATCTTCACGACAGGGACTTAGAAAACAAGGCAGGGTTGCTGAATTGATATTATTGCGTTACAAAAACAAGCCATTTCGCGATGTTTCAAAGAAACGTCATGAACAAAGAATTTGAAATGCTTCTTTTTTATTAATTTGACTAATGTGTTGATCACGCTGAAAACATTAAGAGCACGCGCTACATATCTGTCGTGTTTGAGATCTTGCCAAAATCGTATCGTCAGCGATTCCTTGCTGATGTGGCATCCGAATATTTGTCATTCTTATCAGCATCATCATTGCCTTACGAAAAAAAACAAATTCAACAAAACACTCAAGTATGTACCTAGGTACCTATATATGTATTTCTGCGAGTGATTCTAGCAGCTGGTAAGGTCATTGCATAATATAGAGCAAGCCTATAAAATAGGAAGTATGCTTAATATAAATATGCCTTTTTTATTCTGGGTGGGAAAATCATCGAATGACTTCTTCCGCTCTGGGTTAAGCGGAAGGGTGTGTCAGACTTTTACTGACTAAAAACCCACCCTGTTCCTTCAGCTGCCCTAAAGTTCCGGGGCCGCGGTATCTCGAATTCTCGATAGAACTTTCCCGCAAACCCCGGCAGGCAATGGCCCTATGAGGCCCCGTCACTGGTGTTGATAGCTCTTTGAGGCGCGCGTGGAACACGACGCGCCACCGGCCTGGGCCTGGTCCTTACCGGACGGTGAGCGACCCCTACTCGCCGTCCGCAGACCCACGCCTACGGTGGCCGGAAATCGGCTCGCGATCCCCGACTCCCGGGGTGTCTCCCGAGGTGGCTGGGGCGCGAGGAAGAGAGTTGCCTCTCCCTCGCGCGTTCGGCCTCCTCCTTAGCGACTGCATCCCATTCCCTCTCGCTCCGCACTATGGTCTGAACCAGAGCAGGGCGTGAGAGGTCGCTGCCGCCGAATATAAGTATGCCTATAGGCAGCCTAGGTACCGAAAAGACGGCTTGCCATTGACGCATTAGTATTGAGTGGATTTGAATCAGCTCATCGAACTTTTTCTCAAAGCTTAAAAAAAACATCCGCTTCCCCGAAAATTCGGACAGGTCATTTACTAGACATTGTGTTTTGAAATTAGAATCTCGCTGGAGATTCTTGCTCATTTAACATGGCGGAATTTTTGGAGCGCTCCTGACGTTTCGTTACTCACGAATCATGCACTTCACTGATCGCCAATGCATTTGATATGTATTTTATTTTTGATTGATTGATTGATATTATATTTAAATACGATACCTACTGCTAATGATAAATCTTTACATATTTAGAGTTTCATACAAACTTTCAAGGCCTTGGCCTTTTCTTATTCTTGGTTATTAAAGAACTGATTTAAATGAGACTCGGACGGTACACATTTTTAAAGAGAGTTCAGGTGGAAAGTTGTTGTCAATTTTCACCTTTTTCTCTTCGAAACGCGGTTTACAACTTGTAAACGCTCTTAAGAGTGATAAAAGATTGGCTTCCGGTTACAACGACGATTGTTGACAATCCCTCATTGGCAAACTCGTTATGACAACTTGTAATTGGACTGTCTTTCTTCTCTTAACCTTTCATCCGAAATAAAACTTATGTAGGAACATTCCAACCAATACCTATTCTCAAACCATTTTTGTTAGTTTCAGCATCGAAAGAATAAAAAATAAAGAGCGAATAATAAATGAGTCATCTCGACAATCTGCAAGAAATAAGAAGAAAAGATCTGTAGGTACCTAAGCAAATGAAGATAGTTAAAATAAAACAAAACATGGCTGAGTAATAAAGTAATTTCAACACTAGAAAAACGGTGTTAAATGCGGTGACTACATTTTAAAGCAATAATTCTTAAAACTGACTTTCTCCACACTGGTTGTGACATAAGTACTCGTTAATGTTCACGAGCCGGATCTTACGGCTTGTAAGATTTACTCAATGCTTTATTAGTGGTACTAGTTACAATATCTCAACAGATGAGGCAGTAACTTCACGCTCCACGACCCGGTGACTAACTCCAACTCATTATCTTACACAAGATGTTTCAAATACTAGAGTACTATAGCGGAAGTGAATCAATATTTACTAGGAAATGGTCGTGATTCACTGTTCCGGATTAAATCATTGTGATCTCAAAATGTTGGATGAATTAAATACCTATGTCGTGAGTGATAGTGTTTATTTTGGCATGCGCGTGGCGCGCACGTTTGTGTCGTTGTTTGTGTGAGTAATGCGCAGGCGCCGGTGTTTTCGCGCATGCGTCGTCGTGGGAGAGGCGACTGTTACAAGTGTTATGTGTCACTACAAGCTGTTTCTGCGTATCATCTCCACAGATATTGTTGTTTCGTATTGAAACATAATGTCGTTTGCAACATAGCATATATGATAAAATCATAATTTATTTTGAAAATGGACAATAAATAACAAATTTATACGTATATATTCGGGCCATTCGAGTGGTCATTGGGGGCTGCTCGTCTGACCAATTGGCAATTAATGCCGGGGTCCCTCAGGGGTCGGTTCTCTAAGCAACTTTATTCTTGCTACACATTATGCCCGGTACTTTGGGTATGCAGACGACAGCGCAGTTGCTGAGAGATATGTGTCCAGCGCCCGTGCTGGTGGGTCACAGATCCGGTCTCTCCGTAAGGACATAGTTGGGCGCTTGAACTTGTCCTTGAAGGCTCTCTCCAAAAGGGGCGATGCCAACTTGGTCAAGTTTAATGCGGCTAATAATAATATAATATAATAGTAGTCACTAGTCTACAACTGACGGAACTACTGAAGGTAAATGAAACTTTCAGTAGTGCCATTAGGATGGAGTTTGGTGTCGACAAATGTGCGATTATGCATGTAAAGCGAGGGGAGATTGTGGAATCCGTGGGATCTCAACCCTCGAATTCCATAAACCTGAGAAGCCTCTCCCCAACCGAAACCTATAAGTATTTGGGTATGTTGGAAGCGTTAGGTATCAATGAAGTTGACATGAAGCAATCGCTGAAGGAGCGCTTCTTTGGACGCCTAAAGAAGGTATTTAAAAGCCTTCTATCGGGCGGAAATAAGGTGCGTGCCTTCAACGGTTGGGTCATGCCAGTGTTGATATACTCTTTCGGCGTACTCAAATGGACTCAAACTGAACTTGACGCCCTGGATAGGAGAGTTCGTACATTGCTGACTGCATATCGAATGCATCACCCACGCTCGTCAGTGATGAGGCTGTATATCCCGCGGAAATGTGGAGGTCGAGGCTTTTTGAATGCTAAAACTCTCCACAACCGCGAGGTATACAGTCTCAGGGAACATTTCCTTGCTTCTGAAGTGGGTATGCATCGAGATGTAGTAGCAGTGGACAAGGGACTCACCCCGCTCTCCTTGGCTAATGAGAACTGGCGCAAACCTGCAGTGTTAGACACTAACGATCGAAGGGGGATATGGCAGAGTAAGCAGCTACACGGACGTTTTTTCCGGGCCCTTCATGGGCCCGATGTAGATCAATTAGCGTCCGTAGCTTGGTTGCGCTTCGGTGACCTCTTTGGGGAAACCGAAGGTTTTGTCTGTGCAATTATGGACGAAGTTATCATGACGAACAACTACCGGAAATTTATTGTGAAGGATGGCACGGTTGACATGTGTCGGGCATGTCACCGTCCAGGTGAATCAATTCGTCATATTGTCTCTGGTTGTTCTCGTCTTGCTAATGGAGAATACTTGCATAGGCACAACCTTGCAGCCAAGATTATACATCAGCAACTTGCTCTGAAATATTCTCTTGTGGAATCGGAAGTGCCGTACTATAGGTATGTGCCCGACCCAGTTCTCGATAATGGCCTTATCACATTATACTGGGATCGGTCCAT
Source organism: Tholera decimalis (assembly GCA_943138885.2). Classification (NCBI taxonomy): domain Eukaryota; kingdom Metazoa; phylum Arthropoda; class Insecta; order Lepidoptera; family Noctuidae; genus Tholera; species Tholera decimalis. The sequence continues at coordinate 46,005,780 of OW964557.2, forward strand.
CATCACTGATAGGACTATTGTAGCCAATAAGCCTGATATAGTGGTGGTGGACCGAAACGAGAGGCGTGCCATGATTGTCGATATAACCATCCCGCATGACGAGAACCTCGTGAAAGCCGAGAAAGATAAGCAAATCAAATATCTTGACTTGGCGCATGAGATTGTCGACATGTGGGATGTGAACTCGGCAGTTAATATAATATAATAATTGTTTATTTAAGAAATAGTGCAAAATACAGTTACAATATAAGTCTTAAGAATTAATTAAATTAAGGAAAATTTACATATTTGCCTGTACTAGGTTAAAAACCTGTGCTTCAGGCGATGAAGTACAAACTATCTTAAGTGGTACATAATCCATGAAATAACTAAAACTAAATCTAGATAATAATAGTTAAATATGTGTTCCTAGTGTTTTACATTCTATTTGCATATTGCAAGTAACTCTTCCGTCTGGTCATATGTCATATTTTGTAAATAATTAGATGTTGCTTTTTTACAACTAAAATAATTTAAGTTATATATATTTAAGATTCTATTTAATCTATTGTACAATAGTGAACCTAAAAACGAAAAAAATCGATTTGTAAAGATAAATTTTGAGGTCGGATGTGAGACGCAGACTATATCTTTCCGCCTCTTGTTAGTAATGTGCGAATTATAGGTAAGCATTGTATGTTGTTTTAGAACTATGTGCATGATGAAAAGTTGACGGACTGTTAGTACATTACAGGATTTATATAACTGGGATGTAGGAAAGAGAAAGGGGCGGGAGGTTGCTACTTTTAAGATCGTCCTTTGTGCTCGTTCAAGAGGCAGTATATTTGTTTTCAGAGCGCCACCCCATGAAGTAATGCAATATTGAATTATAGATTGACATAGGGCCAGATATACTTGCGTGATTAGTTTGGAGTCCGCGATTGATCGTAGTTTCTTAAATACAAATATTAATTTACGGACTCGACTAACTAAGTTTTTAATATGGTGTCGGAAGGAAAGTGTATCATCAATTGTAATCCCGAGGTATTTTATGTTGTTAGTAGGGAATATAGTAGGACAGTTACACATGTTCAGAGATGGTGTCATGCATTCGTGGGCGTATAGCTGAGGGTTAGAAGTAGCGTATTGAGGCCTGCGCATGACAAAATGAATGTATTTTGTTTTGTCAGCATTTAATGTGAGTAAATTATGTCTCAACCAGTTGTTTACTATATTAAATCCTGACTGCGCTTTCTCATATAGTTCGTCAGTAGTTGTGGCGGTAAATACAAGTGCGGTATCGTCGGCGTATGATATTATTTTGCCTTGATCTAAATTAATGTTGCACAGGTCATTAATATATATTAAGAACAATGTGGGGGACAAAATACTTCCTTGAGGCAAACCAAATCCAGTGTTCTTTTGATAATTGCTCGTAATATTATCTATCTTAACACATTGATGCCGATCATCTAAGTAGTCCGCAAAAAGTTTTAGCTGCGTTCCTCTTACACCAAGAGCTTCTAATTTGTGTAAGAGCGAAGTCGTACAAACAGTGTCAAATGCCTTGGTTAGATCAAGAAAGATCCCTAAGGTGTGGTTACCTCTTCCTAATTCCTGTGTCAAATAACTAGTCAGGCTATGCACCGCGTCAGCTGTTGATAATTTGGCTCTGAACCCGAATTGGAAGGGTGAAAGATAATGTGTCTTCTCCAGAAAGTTAACTAGTCGGCTATTTATAATCTTTTCAAGTATTTTAGATACCGACGGAAGTAATGATATTGGTCTGTAATTAGCAACTAGATCTTTGCTACCGGATTTATAGATAGGGATAACTACAGCCTTTTTAAGGAATTTAGGAAAGATACCTTCAGAGAGGCATATTTGAAATATATATGTTAAAGGAGGAACAAAAATATGCATGAATCTTTTCAGGATCTTATTGCTTATACTATCCCAACCAACAGCACAGTCGTCCTTTAACCCTGTGATAATTCGCGCTATTTCATGTTCATCTGTGTCCAGCATAACGAAAGATGAAGCTCTAGTGCTCGAACTGTGCGAAGGTGGAGTTGTCTGATAGCCAGTTAGGTTAGTTTTCATTTCAGCCAAGTTTTTACCCACGTTAACAAAATAGTTATTTACATAATTAGCAGACGAAAGCGGTGAGGAATTCGTTAATAGTGAACTCGAATGTGATTCGTGCTGTTTTGAGATATGAGTGACGTCTTTGATGTGTTTCCAGATTTGCTTAGTGTTTTTACCTGCGCTATGCAATTTGGTTTTATCGTAATCAATTTTAATTTTCTTCAATAAATTGTTACAGAAGTTTCTGTATCTCTTGTATGATATTTGAAGAATTAAGTTATTAGGGTATTTCTTAGACTTTTGATGTAGTCTGTCTCTGTGCCTTATGCATCGAATAAGCCCGGGAGTGATCCATGGTTTAATGTTATACAACTTCTTATTTATTGGTATTTCTATTGTATTATGTAATATGGCTTGCTGGACAGATTTTATAAAATACGATAATGACACATTTGGGTCAGCAGTATTATAGACGTCACTGAAGTCAATCTTGCATAAATCATATTCGAGTCTGTTTATGTTTAGTTTAGACTTAGTCGGACGGCGATTTAGCTTAGGCAGCGTTCAATTTACGGTAAGTAGGACAGCATGATGGTCAGTGATCGTTGAGTTAGTGACAAGCGTTATATATTGATGATTTGATTTTATTAACATGTGATCAAGGCAAGAACCACTCTTGTGAGTCGGCAATCTGTGAGCGGGGAGAAGCCCATGGTATGCACAGATATTAAGATAGTCTTGGGTGCCTGCATCATAAAATTCAGATCCTATATTTACATTTATATCACCTGTTAGTATTATGTTTTGAAAAGAGCATGTCGCCTGAAGTGTACTGTTAAGGGAATTATGAAATAAGTGTAAGTTTTTATGGGCTGGGGATCTATACATAGCAATAATTGCTGTATTAGAGCCAATTTTGATAACTAAGCAATTACAATCCTGTAGGGTTGGTTGTTCGATTGTGACTTTTAGCGATGACTTAGCATAGACAATGATTCCATAATTTTGATTATGGTTTATTGTACTGTAATATAAATTGTACCCCGGTAATTCCGGTATGTTACTTTGTCGATTTGATATCCAGCACTCAGTAAGCACTATTATATCGCATGCAAAGTCTAGCCTACTCAGGAAAACATTAAAGCTGTCTATGTTCTTGAAAATACTGCGAATATTTTGTGTTAGTACAGTTAGTGAATTTTGATAGCTGGTAAGATACTTTCTACACTCCTCGACCTCACAAGATTTTGCTTCCGATAGAAATATATTATCTAATTCTGTAATCAAATTAACATCCATTATACTAAATATTATAATTTAAGCTCTTAATTACAAATAAGTATGTGGCGCTCTTAGGCGCCGTCATAGTCAACCGAGTTAATATACCTATATTCAGCTGCTTTTTTAGCTGGGCAATCGGCATTTCCAGTCTTGTGTTCATGAGGCTTCTTAAATCGCAGGCATGTTGCACATTTAGGAGAGTCTGTCTTCTTTGTACAGTCCTGGATTGGGTGACCGTCTTCTCCGCAATACCCACACGTAAAAGCCATTGCTTTACAGGTTTTAGCTGCATGCCCATACTGCTGACACTTAAAACATCTTGTGACTAATGTAAAGATAGATAGATATACTCTTTATTGTACACCATAACAGAATTAAATAAGGACTTAAAAACTACAAAGGGTGTTACAATGGGCGGTCTTATCGCTAAAAGCGATCTTTTACAGACAACCTTTAGATGGATTTGACACAGCAGGAGAAAATAAATTCGCGGGTAGTCCATGGTGTACTATTTACTTATATACAATAAATAAGTAATAACCTACATACTCAATACACATATACATATATATACATAAAAATAACAAAGCTGCGATATATATAAAAAAAAAATAGTAACATATTAAAGAGAGAGATAGAGATCTTTTACCATGTTTTTGAAAGAAGGAAGGGTTTGTGCTTGTCTTACTGACACGGGAAGAGTATTCCACAGTCGTACTGCTTGAGCTGCGAACGACTTACCAAAAAAATTGGTGGAGTGACTCGGTACCTCTAGCCTCAAGTTTTCCGATGACCTCAGAAATTTGGCATGTGTGTCATGGAGGAACTTAAAACGTTCTTTAAGATAAAAGGGGGTCTTAGGATTGAACAGAATACTGTAAAGCAGAGACAATATGTGTAAGTTCCGGCGAAGACGTATAGGAAGCCACTTGAGTTTCGTACGAAATTCAGATACGTGATCATATTTGCGCAAACCAAATATAAATCTTATGCAAAAATTTTGAAGTCGCTCAAGTTTATCAAGTTGTGCCTCTGTGAGATCAAGATAACTGACATCAGCGTAGTCTAGGATGGGATGTAAAAGAGACTGTGCTAGCGCAATTTTAGTGGCAGTTGGCAGAAAGTTACGCATCCGTCTTAGGGAACCGGCAGAAGCAAATAATAATAAGTCTCTTACTGGGCAGGATGTCCAGTTTATGAATACTCTGTCCTGTGTGATGAGGGCTCTACGTATGTTCGCAGGGACCTCGATGACGTAGTTGCAATTGGCCTCACTTTTCTTTCCCGATTTGTGACTCAGTTTTATTGAGGTCATAAATACGTCTCGTGTCAATGATGGTATTTTCTCTACTAAATTTTGCTCGTATATGCATTTATAGACCTCACTCTCATCCATAGATGCCGGAACTCCTAAAACTATGATACGAGGCTTGCGCTTATTTGGCTCATCAACAGTAAGGCCTTTTGAAGCAAGTTGGACGGTTTGTTTCACTTTTTCAATATCAGATCTGGACTCAGTGCTGATGATCACACCTCCGTTTCTTGTCTTGCGAACTCCTCGAACTTTCAGTTTCATATCCTCAGGGCATATTATTTTTTGGACTATATTTTTAGTTTCGTCACTCGTCTTTGAACTATCACTGGGATAAATCGCAACAGAACTAAAAGTGCTAGGACGAACAAAGCTGTTGGTTCCCTTTTTGACCATATCCGCAAAAGATGTGCTAGGCGTATTTGATCCTGTGTTGGCCTGTTGTACTGCTTTCTTAAGGTCATTTAGGCTATTTGCCAACTCCTGTTTTTCGGCTAACGCCTGAAGGGAGAAGTGCGTTTGTAGTGCTTTTTGTTTTAAAGAATGGTATAGGACAGCCATGTGAGAGGTACTACTTGCAATTTTACGGCACAAATTATTTATTTTTATTTTTTGGTCCGAATTTAGCTTTCCGTCGGATGCAATCGTACAGACCTCATTTAAGCACTGCTCAATAGATCCCAACCAGTTCTGCATTTCTGGAGTTGTGACCACTTCCATTTTTTCGTCTTTATCATCCTTGGGCTTCTGAGGCGACATAGGTGGAGGAGTGCGGCGTGTCATACCACTCCTGTTAAAGGGACTACCATCCATTTTTGCAAAAAATATCACTAATGTTTATACACATATATAACTTAATAATAAACTCATCACTGCAACTAGAATGTGTATAGTGCGCTAAAACACTAAACTAGGTCACTATTATTTAATTGTTATTATATGGAAATTTTGTTGAGCACGTCTGTATGCGTCGAAGTACCGAACAATCAATCTAAGACCCAGGCGTGTCTCTTCTCCGCAAAAAGGAGCCAATTCGAACCGGCTCCTACTTTCCGTGGTGTAACCGTGCCGATAACCGATCGCATTGAGCTTCTTGGAGTCACACTAACTTCCACCCTCAATTTTGGTTCATTTATCGAGGCTAAGGCTCAATTAGCATAAAAAGAGTTGAGAATTGCGAATCCTAGCAAAGGTGAGACGGTATTTCACACCGGAACAGCTGCTCAACCTGTGTCAAGCCCAGGTTCGGTCGTGTATGGAGTCAGTACTCCATACACGACCTACATCCAGATCCATCCCAAAGATGATCTGCCAAGTACCAACTGATGGACGCGCTTGAGTCTATCGAGAAACGGGCCAAAAGACTTACTGGCAATGATACACTGTTCGAGTCAAAGCTCCAGAGCCTTGAACGTCGACGACGAGTTTATTTATTTATTTATTTAATAAGGTTAACCAACAATTATTACACTACAGCATCACAATTTACAGAAAAGCATTAAAACATGTGCGAGTATAATAATTACTTATAGGCTAACACAGCATGCATATTACAAAGTTAACAATATTATTATTTAGAACATTAAAATTACATTAAAATTAACATAGAAACTAAAATGAATAAACGATTAATGATACAATATATTATGGATAATTAACAAATACTAAATGGGAATGGAATTATATGGCTCAGTTACAAAATTATTTTCTTAACTAAAGATAAAATATATCACAGTAAAAATGGCTATAATAATTACAACAAAAATACAGACACTATATACCTTTATGCTATACAGTAATAATTTCCTTGTGGATGTTATTAAGAATGGCTTTACGGAATTGACCAGCACTATCATTGTGCACATCAGTCACATCACTGTAGCTGTTCAAAGTTTTACACAGTCTGGGCACTATGGAGTTAGCACCTAAGACAGTCCTTCGTATTGGTGGACACAATGGCGTTATTGGTTGACGGGGGTTTCTTGAGGGAGCGCGGAACCTTAGGAGACTAAGCAAATGGGGGCAATCAATTTTGTTCCTGAGTAATTTAAAAACAAAAAGTGCATCACAAGCTTCCCTACGAGATGCCAGTGAATGCATATTGAAATATTGAAGCCTGCTATTATAGGAGAAAAGATGCTTGGCTTTACCTACCGAGTACGCAAGATGCCATACAAACCGTTTTTGAACCCTCTCGATACGTAGTATGTGGACCGCATAGTGTGGTCTCCACACAACACTACAGTAATCCAAAATACTTCGTACAAGACTGTTATACAATAAGATTTTCGTACTACTTTTAAATTCTCTAGAGTTCCTTATGACAAAACCTAACATTCTAGATGCCCTTTTAATGATGTCCTCGATATGAGGTAGAAAAGTAAGTTTGCTATCAAAGGTGACTCCCAGGTCTTTGATGGTTGTTACTTCTTGGATCTTGGCATTATCTATGAAGTACTCTGAACTGATGCAGTTAGCTTTCCTTGAGAATTTTTGGTGATAGCATTTGTCAGTGTTAAGCTGCATTTTATTACTATTGCACCATTTTACGACCCGGTTCATATCTTCCTGCAACAGTTCGGTATCTTTTGGGGACTCTATTCTTCTGGCAAACTTCAGATCGTCGGCATACAGGAAGCACTCGGAGAAGTGAAAACATTCCGGCAGATCATTTACAAAAATGTTAAATAAAATGGGAGCGAGGTGAGAGCCTTGGGGGGCTCCCGAAGTTATACTTCGATTAGATGATTGAAAACCATTTACTACAACAAAGAATTCTCGTTCTGTTAAGTATGATTTCAGCCACTCGAATAAGGAACCTGTAAAGCCATATGCTGCTAGCTTATACATTAGGATTTTATGCGAGATTTTATCAAAGGCTTTGCTAAAGTCTGCGTAAATGACGTCATACTGCTTGTTTATGTCCAACGCTTGCACTATCGACTCCGTGAATGATGCCAAATTCGTTGAGGTAGATCTGCGTGCTACAAAACCATGTTGTCGATTACTGAGATATAACCCTGTGTGCTGTTGTATATAAGGGCAGAGTAAGGACTCAAAGACTTTAGCAAAAGAGGAGAGAATAGAAATTGGCCTATAATTAGCTATTGCTTCTTTGCTTTTTGCTTTATGTAATGGCACAATTTTTGCTCTCTTCCATTCGCGCGGGAATTGGCCTGTTGCTAACGATTTATTGTAAATATAGCGTAGTGGAGTTACTAGAGCTGATGCACAAGCGGATATGAAAATGGGGGGGATACCGTCCGGACCTGATCCCTTGTTTATGTTTAAGGACTTCAGTATATTATACAGACAATCGTGATCAATAGTTGGACAAGTTAAACATATGCTATTCTTTTTTAATGAGTTCAGAAGAGTGGAGTCTAAATTTAAGGTAACATTGTCATCATCATTGGTGTATACTGATGAGAAATAATCGGCAAAGAGATCACATATAGTTGAGGGATCAGATGTCGTCACGTGCCCGTTAGACATAGTCAACGGATATGCGCTAGAACCACCGCGTTTGTCTTTTATGTACTTCCAAAAAATCTTTGTATTTTTTTTTATTTCGGCCTCAAGAGTTTTTGTATAATTAGAGTACAGAGTTTTGGCTAAGTTTTGACAACGCTGTGTAACTAGTTTTAACTCAAGTTCGTCTAGTGGATTTTTATATTTCTTGTATCTTAACCTCAATTTATATTTTTCTTTAAGAGCCCTAATAAGATTTTTGTTAAACCAAGGGGGGTAGCGACTATTTAATGACTTACAATTGGGTACGAATTTCTGAATGGCACTGTTTAATACATCATAAAATATGGTAAGCATGTCGTTGACGTCGGCGGTTTCAGCAAAAAGATGGGGCCAATCTTGCTTATTTAAATAATTATTAATTTTTTCATAGTCCGCTTTGTGAAAGTTCGGTCTCGTGGTCTGTTTGTTGTATGACAGACTATTCTCTTTTAAAAAGGATAAAGTTATATTGAGGGGGGGGTGCAATTTGTCGATGATGGTTAAAGGACAGGTGGATTCTGACACTGAACAGGTTGACGTGTTGGTAAATACCAGGTCCAATATACGCCCAGAGCAATTTTCTATCGTATTGTATTGAGTTAGTTTATTTATATTCACAAGGTCTAGTAATCGTAGACAGGTACTTGGTAAAGAATAGCTACCAGGATCCGCCTGCCAGTTTATTTTGGCTAAGTTAAAATCTCCTACTATACAGATGGGCATGCTTGTAGTGTCAAAAACTTTGTTACAATGTTCAATAAAATGGTCTAGTCTTGCTACAGATACAGGTGGCGGGAGGTATACGGCACAGAGAGCTACTAGGCGAGACACATTGTTGCTTGATACATCGATTGTTACCCAGAGATCTTCGCAGTTACTTTGGAAATTATCAATTCGCCTAGAGCTGATTTTTTTTGAGACAGCTATCAACACACCGCCTCCATTTTTATCGGTATCGAAACCTGATGTTTCCCTGTCTCGACGATATACCATGTATCTATCGTCAAATAGCTCGCTGTCAGATATACTACAATTTAACCAAGTTTCTGTTAAAATAATTATATCGTAATTTGAACAGGTAAGATTACAATAAAATGCATGTGTTTTTGTTCGTAAACCTCTGCAGTTTTGGTAGAACACATTTAAACTATTGAATGTTGAACTTTATAGATTATTATGCATGCACTAGAGTAAAAAAAAATAGATTATATATTATTAAATTATTTTGCAAAGACTATTATTACTCTTGATTAGTATAGAATCAGCTCCGTCTGTTTTCCTTACAAAGATTTTGCCGTTTCTAATCCATACGTACTTGTAATTTTTCTCTCTTGCCCTAATCCTGCACGCAGCGTGTAAAGCTTTATTGGCTGGAGATAGGTGTTCCACTATGTACACAGGTGTCTTGCGACCAACGTATCCCAGATGTTCAGAGTTTAATTTTTCTTTGGAGTTATCCTTGTTGTATTTTATTGTAGAGGCTAATATTTGATCCCGTAACCTTGGCGATGATAGTTGGACAACAATGGATCGGGGACGGGTGCTAGTTGGGTTAGCTTTAGAAACTCGGGTACAATTTAGTATGTCTTTTTGTTCAATTTTGCAGTTCACAACTTGTCCAATTTTGGTAACAACTTCAAAAATATTTTCGTTTTTTTTTTCAGGCACACATTGAACTTCTAAGTTATTTGACCTTGACTGCTGTTCTAAGTTAGTGATACGCAGAGTGAGGTCCCCGACGGTATTTCTGAGTTCCGTATTCTCTGTTTCGAGTTTCCCAACAAGTGCTGTGGTTGATTGCAAATTCTTTTCGAATTTCTCAAACCTATCACTTATGAATGACATCGATTCTATAATTTCTTGCATATCTTGTTTGACATTTTGTAATTCCTTGCTAATTGTACTTTCAGTCGCTTTATTGAATTTAATAAGTATTTTATTTAACTCGGTTTCCATTATTTCCTGGATCATGCATTGAAGCTCGTTATTACCTTGTGATCTTAATGTTGGGGGTGGCGACGGCGATACCGACAACGGTGAGGGAGGGCCGATGGCCACTCTTTTGCTGGCGCGGTTTGTAGAGATGTTTCGTATCGGAGTTGAGTCCTTCTTACCGGTTTTAGAGGAACAAATTAAGCAAGCGGGACATTTCCAAGGAACCGCAGAACTCTCAGGAGATTCCTTGAGAGATACACATTCGTAGTGGTAGAGTTTGCCACAGGTATTACACTTGATAGATTTCTCCTCCAGAGATTTATTCAAAGTATTACAACATCCCCATTTCAACTCTTTCGAAGACATAATTATTAGAGTAAATGTGCCACTTAAATGATAGAAGATAATATGTATGATCCTCCAAGAGAAAAATGGTGTAGGTAAAATACGTTAGCACGTCTGCTTTACTTAATCACCGCAGCGAGCGTCCAGTTGAGTCATTAAGTGTAAGCGCACGCAGTACGCGCCCTTACTCGCTCCGCGTAACCGTGCGAATTGCGTGTGCCGTTCGAAAAAACTACTTGTCATTCACTCGTCAGCTGGTCGGCAAATTTTGTCCGTTATAATATTTTGCATTGAAATCCCTTAATTTAGAACAGCTTTCGGTAGTTTTTTTTATACATTCACTGCACTATGTATAACTTGTCACTTTTCACTGATTTCTAGATCTTAATATGCAGATTTAGACGTAGTTACTGAATAATGAAACTGAGAGTAATTTTACGTATAATTATGTTAACCGTTTGGTCGCTAGGACAAAGAGTTGCTAGTCTATCGGTTTTCTATTGGTTACATTTTGGGGAGTGTACACATTACACAATCTAATTCATCCAAGCCCGTTCCATCATCGAACTACAAGACAAACGGCGATGCGCCATCGTTACATGGTGGTTTTCCCAAAACGTTTTGTGCGTATGGGTGGGACCATACGCACAAAACGTTTTGGGAAAACCTTCATTGTGCGTACGGCTAAGGAGTGGAATTCCCTGCCGGAGTTTGTTTAGCTATAACCTAGGTGTCTTTAAGTCAAGAGTGAATAGGTTACTTCTAGGTAAGCTTGCTCCATCTTCGACCACATCATCACTTACCATCATGTGAGATAGTGGTCAAACGCGAGCCTTTAATCAATAAAAAAAATTGCAGACTGCATTACTTGCAGACTTGTTAACCCCTACAACTAATCTAAATGCTTGTGTCTAAGTGAAAATAGATGAGGCCGAATAGTATGATCGCCAATATTTAAATTTAGATTGACTGGGCTAGAATTCTGCGAACCCTCCACGTCATTGGGGTTTTCCAATAGCTTCATCACAACTCGCATCTGTTGATGTAGGTAATGTTAATTGACAGTTATTATAAAAATTTGCTCAGAGTACCTAATTTAAGAGGTGATAGCCCAGGAAAGAACCAGGATATAATTGAAAAGGCGTACTCGAAGTAAAAAGGTCTATCAAGCACAAATCGTTTGATTTATAATTTGCTAGTACTTATTTGTTTTTAATTTGAGTGAAGTAGTTATTAAATAATTCTTTTCTTTCATTTTGCATACGGAATTTCCTTCCGGAGTCCTGAAAGCTATAACCTGGGGGTCTTTAAGTTAAAAGTGAATAGGTTACTTCTAGGTAAGCGTGCTTCATCATCGACCAAATCCTCGCTTGTCATCACCGTGTCAGATGATGGCCAAACAAGAACCTATTATCAATAAAAAAATAACAAAATGAACAAAGTGCTTCCAGAATACCAAGCGCTCAAGCATCTAGGTACAGGATTCCTCTAATTACCTTTCACTTATCCCTAGAGAAACATCAACTAAATAAACTAAATTAGTTACTTAATAACTACCTACTTGGCACTTCTTATTTGCCTTTTGGAGTTACGTATACGCATCCAAAAAAGAGAATGAATCAAGCAAGGTATTCGCGATTCTTTTCCTTTCGTTAAATTATGTGAAAATGACATCTGAAGCAGATTCTCAGGATCGAGGCTATAACTCAGTGCAGTCACAGGCTTGTTCAACACAACGCCTGTCGCGACACAATGTCATTAGCAAATTAAAACAAAATAAAACAACCCAACCAAATGTACGACTGTTTAAATCGACCTTTTTATTAAATTTATCTCGTAAATTGGCAGAAACGACATTAATATCAGAGCGTTTAGTTTACTTTATGCCGTGTTCTGATTGGTCGGTTTCCAGCTTGATACACACCCACACCACACAAGAGGCAACGCTTGTAAACCCACAGTAAATTAGACTTTTTGTAGTCTGGTAACAATAACAATTAAATGTTATTAATTCTTTCAATTTAAGTGGAAGGTTGCAAGGGTGACCTTCTTATATAAAGGCGTTTCAATCTGGAGTGTCAGCATGATTTACCGAAAGAATTTGTGTAAAACCGCAGCACGTAATGGATTATGCAAATAAGTCTAACAAAACTACATAATTTACATATCGACTTATTAGAATTATTCTGTTTCGCAATACATTGACCAGAACAATTAGATACTAATCATAGAGGTACGTTAACATAGAATGCATGTCTAAAAAGCTTATTCTGGTTCGATATTTTCAGAAACAAGGGTAGGTAGGAATTCAATGCAAAAGTTTGAATTTTTGCAAGCATTTGTAATCAGTTTTTATACCGACTTTCAAGAGAACGTTTTGGTATTTTTAAATAATTATAAGTTATATATTTGTCTTCGAAATTCATCCATAAGAAAATGAAACAATCAAAATGTATGTTTTAGCAATACCTACCTATATCAGTGCGTCTATTGTGATCCTGATCATACCTTGGCCGGTAACTGATATTTATAGCTTAAGGTACATCAGTAACGAGTGGCCGCTCGCAAAATCCACCATATTACCTATGAGAGTCTTGTTTCAATTTAAGTAGCAGTGACTGGGCAGCCTACGAAATGGTTTGCCACAGCCAGCGCCACTGAGCAGAATGGAAAATAACTAAATCTGCAAAGTACAAACTAGGTTTCTCCCACGACATAATGGTTTTAGTTAATCGCGAAGCTGGCGGTTATTCAAAATTTAAACCGTTCAGATAATGGCGGTAGATCTTGGGTAGATCGCACACTCGCGTACTGTTCTAGGAAGCCAGTGATTCGGCGCCGGCGCGGCGCCTCGCCACAAACTTACATCATTGAAATAACAAGCGTTTGGGACGACAACGTCGGCGCGTGTGGGCCATAGGTTAACGAGGGACTAGACTAAGTTGTTGCGGGCGAGCTCAGCCAATGAGAGAGCGAGGAATACTGGACCACTCCGCCGCATCCGTCTTGCGGGAGTAACTTGTAAACATTTATATAGAGTGTCGTAATTAAATATGTAGACACGCGGCAGCGTGTCCTGCCAAGTTCAAAGAAAAAGGAACTGGTGACGCAGTCCCGTGTATACTTACTACTTATTACTCGAACCATTTCGAGCTAGTTTCGATCGCTTCACAACTCGACATATTTAGTTTACATAGGATCCCTAAGCATATCTATAATACGAAATGTATACTTTGCTAGTTTTATTGAACATCAAATTTTTCGAAAAGTATCATAAGTAGCTGTATTAATATCAAACTAACAGTATAGGTACAATACTGACAAAGGAAGTACACTAACTTATTAACATAAGTTAATTAGACAAATATAAAATAAACCTCCAAAAGTGTCGCTATCAATGAAAGTACTGCCATTGTAACTAATTGTAACCATAGGTTACCGCATATTGTTTTAGCGGTGTACTTAAATTATTGTGTATAAAGTACAATAAAGTATATGCATATCTATATTTACATGAAAACTAACCAAGTTAAATCTTGAACTTGAAATTATTTTTTTCTTCATAAATGTTTTGGATTTTCTACACAGAAGTTGGCCCCGTAAATATCTCAATTCTTTTGCTGCCCTCTCGACAGGCCCATATTCTTAAATATAATTGGCTCTCATTTTTAATTTGTATTTTTGAGGGGATCATCTTATCCAAAATCACCTTTTATACAATCGATTTAGTGGTTCTTATCATTCCAAAGAGCAGCATCAGTTGAACATAAATCATATTAAATCTTGTTATTCTCGTGCTCGAGCTATATCTAGACATTGTATTGAGTCTTTATCGCTTGAGCCGATCCATTTATTTGTGCACAACTTTCCTTATTCCTTAATCCAACGTTCCAAAGTAGCAAAACAATTGACAGTTAAATTGGCTCTATGTTTCTTTTTAACCGACTTCAATAAAAGGAGGTCCTCAATTCGTCTTGAACTTTTTTTGTTTTTTTTTTATGTATGTTACCTCATAACTCGGATATGGCTGGACAGATTTGAAAAATTCTTTTTGCGTTTGAATAGGTATACTTTCCAGTTGGTCCCATTGTTACGAAATCAGGATCTGATGATGGGATCTTGGAAAAATCGAGGGAACTCTTCAAATATTATAGGCACACCTATAGCGTTTTGGGTATTTTTTATAGTACCTTGAGCAGTTGCTTCCGAAAAGTACCATTTGGGGAAGTTGAACTGATGATGAAGAACACAGATGGCCACTGAAACTCCTCAATAATAAGTATTTCGTGGATTGCGATTCGATTTCTTGAGTACGGATGTTAAACACTTTATGCTCGTCACAATACATATGGTGATGTAGAGCTGATGGTCAAGTACCAGGAGAACTCCAGGAGCAATAATTTGTAAAAGGTGATAAGTTGTTGACATTATGGCTTTTGTAACTAGATAAATTACAAACCGACCCACTAAAAAGCGTGAAAAAAGTTTTTGCAAAAAATAGTACCGACTTCCATATCAAAACAGTACAAAGCCAAAAATAACTTTAATTTCGGAAGGCGGTGTGATAAAATTTAGAAAATCCAAAACCAATAACACCGACTTCCGAAATTAAAGTTATTTTTGGCTTTGTAGTGTTTTGATATGGAAGTCGGTTCTACTTTTTGCAAAAAATTTTTTTTAATATATTATAGTCTCTCGTTTGACCACCACCTCACCTGATGATAAGCGATGATGTGGCCGAAGGTGAGGCACGTTTATCAAGAAGTAACCTATTCACTCTTGACTTAAACACCCCAGGCTATAGCTATCAGGAAACATAGACTCTAACAGGGAATTCCAATTCCTTAGCTGTACGCACAATAAACGTTTTGTACGTAGGTATGGGTGAGATATCCACCATGTAACGATGGCGCATCGCCGTTTGTCTTGTAGTCTGATGATGGAACGGGCTCGTTAGCGTTAGATTGTACAATACCGTCGCACACTCCCCGAAATGTAACCGATAGAAAACCGATAGGCTTGCAACTATTATTTATGTTTTTAACACTGTAATGTAGAGTCATGCAACAAAAATAAACTGAATGATTGGGATATTATAATAGGCATAACATTATGCACAGCGCATAGCGAGCAGGGAAGTGCGTAGAGTGCGGTCAACCACAATGGTACCTACCTGTTACACAATGCACTAAACGCGAGTCTCTGCGGCTGGGGATGTCCAGGTCTACACCGAGCGAGTTGGTGAAGGTCATACCTGTTGAAAGTTGTTCACATAAAGTCTGCAGGACCGTTTCAATGTTAAACATACAACATCAATAAAACCTTTATACCTATTTGATATTTACTTGCTGTGCTCATGACTTCTTTCGCGCGTAAGTCAATATTATTTACGCGTTTCGCCAGGATACGCCCGATCCCGTAGGAATTCCGTGATACAAAGTCTATAGTTTGTAACGTCTTCTATCCTACGGTGAAAGTTTCATTCAAATCAGTTCAGCCCTTTCAGAGATTAGCCCAGACAAACAGAAAGGCAGATAGAAACAAAAATTAAAAAGAAATCGGCGTTTTAGTATCGATTTAATAATAAGCACTTGAGAAAACATAGTGAACTAAATATTTTAGAAAGTAAATCTTTGGTATTATAAATCTACTTAAAAAGTTTATAATAAAGTATACAAGTGAACAATTGTTAGGTATCTCTTTTTTTAGGGTTCCGTAGCCGAATGGCAAAAAACGGAACCCTTATAGTTTCGATATGTCTGTCCGTCTGTCTGTCTGTCTGTCTGTCCGTCCGTCCGTATGTCACAGACATTTTATTCCGAAACTATTAAGACTATATGTGTGAAACTTAGTAGGTCGATGTATACTGTCAACCGCTTTCCGATTTAAAAAAAAAATTAAAAAAATATTTAAAATAGAGGGGGGGTCCCCATACATGGAACTAGAACTGAAAAAATTTTTTTTTTCATGAAACCTATGCGTGTGTGGTATCTATAGACAGGTCTTTAAAAATGATATAAGGGTTTCTAAAATCACCTTTTCATAAAGTAAATTATTTAAAAGATATGGGCTTCCAAAGTGGTAAAATGTGTGTCCCCCCCTCTAACTTCTGTAATAATGGAGTGAAAAATCTAAAAAAATATATGTCTATAGATCTGAATGTAACCTTTCAACCAAAATTAGTTTGAATGAAATCGGGTCAGCAGTTTTTGAGATACAGCATATTTTCTAAAACCGCAAATATAACTTTGTAATTCATACAAACACTATGAGAAACCAAGTTATTTAGCGTTGTTGTAAAAATGTAAATAGCTAGGTTTAAGAAATTTTTAAGGTTATTTTTTATTCGTCAAATTAATATACATATTATATTATTATAGTTACTACGGAACCCTTCATGGGCGAGTCTGACTCGTACTTGGCCAATTTTTTCTTACCTATAGTAATCTAGCAGACACATACGGTCGGTCATTTGTTACGGAACCTTAAACATTATTTAGTAATCTTTATTTGTCTGATTTTTATTTTGGCGCCATTTAAATTATGGTAATATTTAAATAACACGAATGAGCCAACGGTCAATGGGTGATGGGCCATCAATATTAAAAATGGTACCTACATATGTATAAAAGTAAATTGAAGTGTATGTCTGTGATTTCAAAATAACGGTCTTTTCTCAAGTGCTTATACAAAATGCATCCGTGGCAAGTGCGACTGCTGACCAAGAGATCTCGGGTTTGATTCCCGGATTGAGCAAAAAAGTGCTAAGTATTGGGTTTCTCTGTAAGAAATTTCTTCCTCAGCTGTTTCTTCCTCAGTTGTAACCCGGAGTTTGGAAGTTGGTGGAGTAATAACCCCGTACCTCGGAAAACATGTTAAACCGTTGCGTTGTTCCTGCGCCTGACCTCTTCCCGGTCGTGTTGGATCAATAAAGGAACAGAGAGTGCACGTGTACCTTCCACATACTTGTGCACTATAATATCTCCTGCGCAGCTGGCTAATCGATTACTTATGAGACTGTCCGCCGCCGCGCCGTAGTTCAACACGCAGTGTTCTTCCTCCTCTCTCCTACATTGGTTTATGCTGTGCCGGACAAGGTCCATAATTGTGACTTATATAACTATGCATAACAACTATGTAACATTATGGTACGCAATAAAGAATTGACAATTGAATTTAGAACCTTTTTTTAAAAATGTTGTCTGTCCGTCTTTCTGTTTGTCTGGTTTAATCTCGAAACGGCTGAACTGATTTTAATGGGGCCTTCACTAGAAGATATAGGGCAACATGTAGGCTACATTTTATCCCAGAATTCCCGCGAGATCGGGTCTTACGTGGGAAAACCGCCAACGTAATATAACTTCCATGAAGTAGCGGGTACAACTATGTAGAAGTTTAAATAAAATTGCATCGGCCACAGCGAACAAAATGTTTTGTTTCCATCGGTACCTACTCACACTGCATTAAGAACAAAAGATGTTCTGCTTTTTTAATATAAATAACGAAGCGATTGCGAGGGTTCGCAGTTTTCCTGCACCCCTCAGGCGCGCGACGGGGGGCACATTAGCATAAATGTCGGAGGGCGTTGGGTCGCGCCCGGCAGCCTGTCATAACACGGGATTTAAATGACGAACAACTTGACAGGGATCACTTCAATTATTAAGTAGGTCGTGGTAAACCAGATTAAAGGTACGTAAGGGGATAATTTATTTGACGACAAGTTATGAGCCTAGAAGGGTGTGTTAACCGAGGTAATTGAGCTAATTGAAAAAATTGAATTGAGCCTCCACGGTAAGGTTTGATGTTTGGCGGGAATTTTTCTTCTTCTTCGTGTCAATGGCACAAGAAGTGAGAGTTTTTTATTCCACTTGATGGCTTTATCGAATTGTCTGAGAGCCTCCCACCTGTGCCATTTGCATGTGTTACAATTAGGGCTTTCATCCCGGGAATCTCGGTCTCGAAAATTTCGAGAGTCTCGACGATTTTTTAGTATTTTCGAGACTCGAGACTAACACTGTTGGTCACGGGAATAACGAGACTTTTGAGACTTCAGTAACATAAAAACTGTATTAAATAATTTATTAAACCAACAGTCAACTTTTATTATTTTTAATATGGATATGGCAATGGCAGCACGGTCGAGCATAGAGTAAAGCTTAGTATTAGCTGTGGAGGTTGAATAACCTCATTGACAAGTAACACAGATTTTGTCTACATATTATAAATATAAATTGCTGTGCCCGAAAGGGTCCATGTGAGCTACTACTTATATTAAGATCTTGTCAACACAATTATGATTGCAATACAAACTGAATTATGGAACTATTCGGATTGATTTGAAAGGGGTTCGAACTTTTTTGTATGAAGACTGGCATGTCGTGGCACATGCTGAAAGTGGCATGTATGTGACAATAAATGTCAGTAACATGTTACGCCAAAATTCACATTACCGAGATATTTGAAGGTAAACATCGACTTATGACTACAACGACAATCATTAAAAGTAGACTTATTACGTGTTTATAAGCATCAGATTGTATCCAAATAATCGTTTCCAGGTTGATTATGATTACTAATGTTTATTGAAAGAAAGTAGGTACATTACACGCTACTAGGAGCACGAGAATACTACTACAAATAATTATTTATCCGCTAAATTGCATCGCAATGAAACGCAGTCGACATGTCACTATCGCGTGGCGGATCATGTGATATGTTACTCAGCTTGAAAACGTTTTTCAGCAGTTGTTAAACAAAAGACAAAAGGTATGTCATTGACGTTAACATTTATTTATATCTATAAGTACAATATCAAACATAAGTGAATATTACATTTTAAAATATGACATTCTAAGATATGACATTTTAAAATATTTAAAATATCTTTAGAATCTTAATACGCCAACCTAGAAAATAGAAGCATCTATCTATCAGTAAAAAAGGTATATAGTGACAGTGATCACTCTGTTTAAAGTATGAAGGAAAATCAAGAATAAGTATGTAGAAAAGTGAACTAAGTGAAGTGCATCATTCGTAACTTATCAATAAAATTATCTAACACGTATCATAAATACTAATATACATAATCCATAAATTCAGCAGGATAGGGGTTCTTGATGCCGAGCCTAATCCATGTACCAAAGAAAGACATGTACCAAAAAACTCATTATTCATTTTATAATACAGTGAGATGAAAGACAGCCAACACGCGCGTGTGGTATTCTTTGATATGGGTTTTATTGCGAAGTGATGCGATTTAGTAGGCAAATTATTAATTATAGTAGCGGTTTTGTCATACTGCTAGACTAATAAGCTAAATACTAATAAGCGTATGGACGCGTAATGAGTCTATTTGATTGGGGTACCATGTTACTGGACATGTTTTGTTCCTCTAGCCATGCATAATACTTTCATCATGCACCGCGATTTAAAAAAAAACAAAATGTGACGTCAATACGACAGATAGGTTCTATCCCCTTTCATTGTGAAAGCGCGAAGTACTACTAAGTAGTATCCCTCTGGCGTACAAGCAGAAAGAGCTTTTTCTAATGCGGGTTACTTTTGTAACAAAATTAGGGTTAAATGCCCTTTGTTTATTACGTGCCCACTGCAAAAATGAAACAAAAACTGTAACAAATGTTTTCTTTTTTAATTTGCGTTTGTTTATGAAAGTAACTACTTGATTAAAATATCCTGATTTGACTCTCTAAATAAGAAACCTAGTTATGAGATAGTCTCGAAAGTCTCGTTTTTCTCGGGAATTTCGAGACCACACCTAGTCTCGTTTTTTTTCCCCGGGACTCGGTAATGCATCGAGACTGAAAGCCCTAGTTACAATGGACGGCTTAGAAATGCCTTAACAGACACTTTTTTATTACGGATGTGCCCACGCTTTACTTCGATCTCGCCTGAGGGTAAACAGATGAGATCTACGATGGAACAAGCGAGCCCAGAAGATGCCTGTTCACTCTAGCTTTAAAGGCTGAATGATTATAAGTGGTAGGGAACACAGAAGCCGGCAGAGAGTTACCAACCAAGTGTGAATGGTACCCAGCAGTGCGTCTGGTAGACCAGTAGTGTGAGGGCGATGGAGGGATCAGGTCATAGAGCTCCTGCGCACACTCCCCGAAATACAATCTGTAGAAAACCGTCAGGCAAGCAACGCTTCGCCGAAGAGCCAGTCTGTGAAGCTTGTCCACTAGCGCCTCGTCACCTACTTTATGCCTTCCTGCATCCCTACATGTAGGCGCTCCCTGTTGTTGTTCTCCTCTTGGCTGGTGGTGCAGTTGTCAACATGCTCGGTCACCAGGACCAGTCGTGGAGTCGGAAGCTCGGCAGAGAAACGTCGGTATTCCGGCTGTAAACTAACAACCTTCAGTAGTTACACTTTCAAGCCCTTTGGCGCTACCAACTTCTAGTGATGCAAGAGGGAGTTTAAGGAAATGAGCGAGATAAGTTTTAAAATGTATTAGTTAACTTAGTAAACAAATAATAAGAAAAAGGTATGTTGAATGTGCTTTATAGTAAAAAAATATAATGAGTATTCTTGGTAAGAAATAACAACTTTAAGGTTTATATTAGAATGGGTTCATAAGCAAAATAGTATGTAATCAATAAATATACGGCAGCGAGGCTGTTGTTCCTAACGTAAAGGCGCCTAATAACGACCCCTCAAAATCGGCTCCCATTACCGTCCGTTTCATAAAACTATCATTTTAAAGAGTTGCATTAAAGTTAGACAAGTCGTTGCTTTAGAGAAAATATAGATGTATTTGTAATGCAAATATTCATCACTTGCTTATGCGCGTAAACCAACGATTTAAAGAATAATTGCACAGTTTGTCGTCGGACTCCGGATATATCGCATATTTAGTAGTGTCCCGCTCCCGATTACGTAAGTACACCTATTTCTTTTTTAGCATAATATATAATTGTAAAGCAATCTAATGAACCTTCTAATTATTTTGATACCTTCTTAATACTTTCATAAACACAAATAATAACTAATTTTAATGAGATACAGCTTTATTTTGCTTCAAATTCAATATTAAAATGTGGCGGTGATAGGAACAATAATCTAAATTTTATTCCTATTACCGACCTAGGTCGTTGTTAGGTTTTTGACGAATATTTTAATTTCTACTTTTTATGTTATAATGCATCAATTAATAAGTAGTCGGCTATACTAATTTGATTAGTTAGTGTGTCAAGTTGCATTTGACCTATTAGCGCCATACATAATAAGAGTATCGATACTGTGAAAATCAACTTTATTCTTATGTAAATGTTTTGATGAATGTAGGATGTACAATTCTCTAATATTGTATTTTTATAGTTAAAATACCATTAAAATAAAATTAGCATAGCTACTGGCACCTGTATAATCATACAAATATTCTAAAAAACAATACATTTACTCAATACATATTCATTTCATTGGGTCGGTAATAGGTTATACAGAATTTCTTCAATAGAACCTATTACCGATGTACCTGTACTTTTTAACCGACTTCAAAAAGAATGAGGTTCTCAATTCGTCTATATGTTTTTTTTTAGTTTTTATGGATAGTGTGTTAGTAATTATTTTTTTTTTTGCCTAGTATGTAAATATTATGTAATTAACATTAATAACAATTTAAAATATTTAGAAAAAATATAAAACTGTAATTCATTTTTCATTAAAAACTATTATTAAAAATCACCTATTGACTTCCACTTACTATAATTCTTAACCCACTGCTAAGCAAAGGTTTAGTATATTCGATTAGGTAAATTTTGATTCAGAATCATGGAACGATTAAAACGTACGTAATATACAGCTAATCAACTTGACTCTGCATTGATGGCTATCGATAATGGAGCAAGTATCTATGAAACCTCAAAGCGATTTGGGATTCCTAGAACAACTCTACGTGACAAGAGAAATCACAAGTACTCCAATGAAAATTGTGGGGTTCAACCTATCTTCACCAAGCACGAAGAACGCCATTTAATAGACTGGATTCACTGTTATATTTCAATATGTAATTCATATTATGAAGCATATCTCTTAAGACTGATTAAAGGCTGGTTATAATTATAACATTCTGTATTCTAAAGAATTAAACCCACCCCATTTTTATTTGACTGAATTTGTTCTGTTCATTTAGCGGTCGGTAATAGGTGCCACAAAAACGGTAATAGGAACACACCCATGGTTTGAGTCGGTAATAGGAACATAGCCCTTTTCATCAATTTATATTTTTTTTAAATATTTGTTTCATTTTTTCGAATTGTTTCTATATCTGACTGACAAGATCGTTAGTTTCAGTACTTGAATAAAAATAAAAAATGACACCAGTTATTAAGCATGTGCTTATTTTTTGCACATAAATGTGAACTTGGCTTAAACTGGCGGTAATTGGTACGTTTACGTTACTTAATGATTTTATTATATAAACAAACGTAGGTATTAGCCATTTTGAGTCTACCCATAATATCTATCTCATAAATGCAAACATATTATATTTACATTTTGTTTGTTCTGTTCGGGCTAATCTCTGGAACGACTGAACTGATTTTAATGGGACTTTCACTCGGAGTTAGCTCAGATTATATGGTTTTTATTCCCACGGGATCGATGTTTAACATCTCATGCTAACAAAGTTGCGGATAGCTTGTACTAATTGTATGGATAGATTTCCTTAATGATGAGTCGATGAAAGTCTCTCTAAGGACTGTTGGTGATTAGCACACGCCACTACAACAAAGCTGGTCCAGTATAAAACTAGTGCAGATCACCTGCTCCTGACCGGATTCCTTTGCTTTCACATTCCCGGCGCGCGGCCGCGGTGCTGAATCACCGCGCGGAATGCGGCGCGTGAGAACCAACCTGAGCGACCTCAGGCGCTGGGCGGCACCGGGGACATTGACTTGTTGCTAGTTCTACATACTATTACGACTGTTGAAAGGTGTCATTCTATTATGTCACCCACTTATACAACGCGTAACAGAATTGACGCAATTCCTGAAAGTAGTTGGTTCAGAATCGGCTTCTGAATCGATTTTCTTCATAAAAAATAGGTGTTCAATTTTGACGGAAAAATATTTCATTTAACTTGAAATGGAAACACAGTATCATGACAAATTAATACAATACTTAATTCAGGAAAATGCGCTCATGTGCGTGTTGGCCGCTAATATTGCATAAGTGTATGTGTCTGCGTACCTACGTACATACGTTTTGCGTTTAGTAAGGATAAGTATTTTATAAAAAATGTCTAGGTTCGCTTTCAATTCATTTAGTTACGGATGTTGTTTTATAACAATAATACTTTCATTGTGCGTACGGCTAAGGAGTGGAATTCCCTGCCGGAGTCTGTGTTTCTCAATCTGGCACTCTGGTCTTGTCTTTTCTTTTCTGGGTGTGAAAATCATCAAATCACTTCTCCCGCTGTGGGTGGAGTGGAAGAGAGTGTCAGACTTCTACTGACTAAAAACCCACCCTGTTCCTTCAGCTGCCCTTGTGTTTCGGGGCCGCGATAACACGTTAGAACATTCCCGCAACCCCGTAAGGCAATGGCACTATCGGGCCCCGTCATGCCTAAGAGTGTCATGTTACCAAGCTACTGGATTGTGAAGGTAAGATAGGCAGTCGCTTCATGTAAAAAAAAATGGCCAAGTACGAGTCAGACCCGCTCATGAAGGGTTCCGTAGTAACTACGCCAAATAACTTCGTTTTTCATAGTGTTTGTATGAATTACAAAGTTATATTTGCGGTTTTATAAAATATGCTGTATCTCAAAATCTGCGGATCCGATCTCGTTCAAACCAATTTTGATTGAAAGATTACATTAAGATCTACAGCGTATATATTTTTAAAATTTTTCACTCGATTATTATAGAAGTTAAGGGGGGACACACATTTTACCAATTTGGAAGCGTATATCTTTTAAACGATTAACTTTATGAAAAAGTGGTTTTAGAAACTTCAATGTATTTTTAAAGACCTGTCTATATAGATACGACACGCATAGGTTTTATGAAAAAAAAAATTATCAGTTGCAGTTCCATGTATGGGGAAAAAATATTTAAAATAAAGGGGAGCCCCCTTTATTTTAAATATTTATTTATGTTTAAATCGGAAAGCGATTACCATAAAGATACCAATTTTCACATGTATAGTCCTAATACACACATCAAAAGTGTCTAGGGATCAAGCATTTTTATGCGGATTTCTTGAGATTGAGATGTGGCTTTGTAATAAATTTATGATTTTATAAATTTATATGGATCCTTTTTGGTGCATTTCATAATTTGAAACAGGAACTGTTAATCAAATTCGAGTAAAAGATGAAAATCAGCTGTCAATATTTTCCCTATAAAAACATACAACGCATTGAAGACATTATTAGTGCTACTGTTTCCCTACTACTGATTAAAACCAACGTTATTATGGAGCGGCGACGTCATTTAAGCAGGGAAGAAATGCTCAGAGCCGTGGGAATGATAGAAGCTGGTTCCCGGCAACGTACTGTGGCTTTAGCTCTGAATACAAGTCAGAGTGTTATCAGTCGACTTTGGACACGTTACCGAAGCACTGGTACCGTGGCTGAGCGCCATGGAGGACGGTATCGCTGCACCACACGGAGACAAGACCGATACATTCAAATCTTAACTCGAAGAGCTCCAACAATAACCGCCATGATGTTAGCCGTGAGGCTTCATCACTCTTCAGGGAACTTAATTAGCGACCAAACAGTCAGAAACCGCTTGCATGAAGTGAACCTTCATTCCCGAAGACCGCTACGGGTACCACCTATAGCAATGCACAATCGTAGGATTCGATATCAATGGGCTCTTGAACACAGAAATTGGGCAGAAGAACAATGGCGTTTCGTGTGCTTTTCTGATGAGTCTCGTTTTGGTATGAGACCGGATACAAGACGTATACGACATTGGAGAACCCCTGGACGCCAACAGCGATTAAAATCCTGCCAGGAAGTCCATCCTTATAGTGGTGGAACCATCATGGTATGGGCGGGTATTTGGATCGGCGGAAGAACTGAGTTGATTTGGATCAGAGGCAACCTCAACGCTCAAATTTATGCTGAGACGATTGTATCTGACGTCATCGTTCCTCTACAAGTGCAAATCGGTCCCTTATTTCAGTTAATGCATGATAATGCACGACCGCACACCGCAAGAGTTGTAAGACAGACTCTCGCCGCAGCTAACATCAATGTCCTGCTCTGGCCTGCTCAGTCGCCAGACTTGAACCCGATTGAGCATGCATGGGATATGCTACAGAGAAGAGCTCTGCCGAATATGGAGGGTATCCAGTCGCAAGAAGACCTTTTTTTGTTGTTGCAACGAACATGGGCGGCCATTCCACAGCGTGATTTGGATGAACTCATTTTGAGTATGCCAAACCGATGTTCTTGTGTTGTTAGTGTTCGCGGTAGAAACACGGATTATTAATTGTTTAAGTTACCCCATAAAATTTTAAAGAAAACTGTTATTTCAGTCTTTTTTTCGAACTTTAATGTTAGTGGTTCAAATGTCAAAAATCCCTTTATTAGGAAAATGGCAAATTTCTTTATTAATGCAAAGGTGACTTGGTTTATCGTTACTGTGACAAACGAAAACACTTTATTTGATGAATCCTTAAAGAAAATTTTAATTAATATCAATCAGGAGAAAAGTTATTGCAAAAATATATGTTGATCCCTAGATACTTTTGATGTGTGTAGTTTCGAAATAAAATGGCTGTGACATACGGACGGACGGACAGACAGACATGACGAAACTATAAGGGTTTTGTTTTTTTGCCATTCGGCTACGGAACCTAATGAGTACTCAGCTGCATTCAGTTAGACTGACGCCAGACCTAACTTGTATTGTCTAAGTCTAAGTAGTAGTCACGCACTGATGTGCTGAGGTCAAGAAAACTATAAGAAAACATGTGTCTTTGATATCCTTATGTCCAGAACATCACGGGTCACATACCGATCACTTGGTGGATACATCGTAGTAGTTTATCCATACAAAGTTAGCATTCCAGAGCAAATAACTTATGAATAGTTGATACCGGTAATACTGCATTTTTGGAGAGGACGCGACCATTATGTCGATGAATCACACTAGTGGAATGAGATAGCGTTAATACGAACTTACAAATGCCTCTCGTTGAGAAGTTTGACATGATTTGATGACTGATGAATATTCATGATTGATTACGTACTTCTTCTGAACACCTCAGGAACATAAGAACTTAGCCACAACATTAACTGTTTTATTTTGCTTTGCTTGTTATTATTTTAATGTTAATACATACAGAACATAACGCTTATAAAAGACCACTTGTGACACACCCCGTGTGAGAATCTATATCCATTCTTAATTATACAAACCTACTAATGCGTAGGTATATGAAACGCGAAACTCGACGTGACTAAACAGCTAACAGCTGGTACGGATTTAAATAAAACTTCTATGGACTATCTATATTCAAACTTTTTTCGGGGAGAGGATCATACATGACTCCTCTCGCTTTGGGTAGAGCGGAAGGAAGTGTCAATACTTCTAATGATTAAAAGCCCACTTCAGTTGCCCTTGCGCTCCGTGGCCGCCGTATCTCGTTAGCATTCCCTCAACCCCGATTGGATATAAAAGTATCGTGATTCACGAGGGTTTCCTGTCTTAGGACATAAGATATAATTGTTCACATCGTGAAGCATTATATATTCTTGCGATGATTTACTATTTAAATGCGGGCGACGCCGCTGGCAGAGGCTAGTGAAACATAAACAAGAAACATATTATCTTGATCGTCCTTATAGCCTCATCTGTAACAACCCTAAAAGTATTGTGAGTGTGACTGCTTTCTTAGCTGTTTATGTATGTACGCAATATATGTACATATATGTATGTATTAAGGGTGCCCACCCACGTCAAACTTTTTTTTGGACCGTTAATCTGGACAATTTTTCATCCGATTCTGTGACCGACTCAACGCACATGCCTGCACTTTGCTATCGAAGAAGCAGCACGGCATGTAAAGTGATAACGTACATAATATGTATAAGTATAGAGAGGACATAGAGAACGTAACGTAACGTACAGAGAAAATGTATATTTGTCCGAACATTCCAGTTTTCACCGATAATTGCACTGATTTTTTTTCTGACTGACTTGTCGTAACGTGTGAGTTGCACTATTGCAATCAGCACGTTCTAATTCTGATTAAGTAAGATGATATATACACATTTAGTTTGGATGATAATTCATGGTTAGCTAAGGTACGTTATATTTAATGAAATCCAATATCGCGCCCAGGAATATACTCGGGCGTCCTCAGAAGAGAAGAAGTCAAGAGTGAATAGGTTACTTTTAGGTAAGCGTGCTCCATCTTCGACCACATCATCACTTACCATCAGGTGAGATGGTGGACAAACGCAAACCTATTATCCTTAAAAAAAATCCAAAGTTTCATCACAATCTGATCTGCGGTTTAAAAACGCATACCTATAGGACGCATATAATTAAAATGATATTTCATTTATTTATTAAATAGGGACTACAAACGTCTATTGTGATCTGTTATCATACCTAAAGGTACCTTAAAAACTAGTGTTAGTAAATAACAAAGTAGTAAAATTGGATTTTAAGGCCTCTGACTACCTGTAAGGACTGTCAAAGTTGTCAAAATTACACGTTAACGGCTTAAACGTGATTACCGAGACACAGAGAAAGCTCGATATGTTGACATACCCATCCACGGACTGCTATTCTTTCTATATCATATAATATAATATAGTTTCGTTCCAGAACACATTTACTTAACAAAAACTTTCATATTCTCCCGTTATACGAACGTAGAAAAATAACAGACTTGGTCTTCCTAACTAAAATTGCGAACGGATCCAGTGATGTCCCTAAGTTGTTGGGCAAAATTGGGCTGCGTGTACCTGTTTCGTTCTTACGTACATCCCGTTTATTGCACACACCAAAGACAAGAACTAACTATAGACAAAACTCGTACATGGTTAGGTCGAGCCGTGTGTACAATGCGACTCGCCAGGTCGTTGATATCCACATCTTTAATACTAGCGTGTCTAAGTTGAAGAAGACTCTATGTAGGCATTTCTTTGATAACATTTAAATGTTATTTAATTTTTACCCATTTGTACTAAATTATAACTTTTTTTTTTCACTGTCTCTCTGTATCTAAGCTAATCTGTCTGTATTATTATATTGTGTATCTAGTCATGTAGTTGGCCATATTGGTTTTATTATCCGTATTAATTTCTCTGTCTAGCTGAGTTTTCCAAACATAATAAAATAAGATAAGTAAATATAATCTACTTGTACTTATATCGTATGTTATAACTTCAGGTCAAAATCAGTCATTAGAAGATTATAGAGTCCAAAGAATAGAGCTCTATGCAGGAGAAGGTGTCAGAATCGCCACGACACTTTTATAGCCTGAGGCTACGACCTTGCCGAAGATTATTTAATTTGGCTGTGACATTGGAAACACCCGGTGATGGAGGTCGTGCGACCCAAAACAATAGGCATCTTGTAGACCGCACTGATGTTAGTTGTAGAAGGTATACAGATACAACTCAATAAACGTTTTTTTTCCTGGTGGGAAAAGGCATCGAATGACTTCTTCCGCTCTGGGTCTAGCGGAAGGGAGTGTCAGACTTCTACTGATTTAAAGCCCACCCTGCTTCAGCCGCCCTTGCGTTCTGGGGCCGCGTTATCTCGTTAGAACATTCCCGCAACCCCGGATCTAAATATACCTATTTCTTTTAATAGCCATATACGTTTAAATAAAAGACCCTAAACTATATACATACTTCTAACAATAAACTAACATAAGGTGTCCAGAAATTCGAGCGCATCGCTGTCTTCTGATAATGTGCCCAAAAATATGTTTTTTTATTGATACTAATAATATGCTCGCGTTTGAAAAAAAAATATAACCTGATGGTGGTCAAACGAGGGAGTAATGATATGGTCGAAGATGGAGAACCTACCTAGAACTTACCTAGAAGTAACCTATTCACTCTTGACTTAAAGATCCCCAGATTATAGCTATAGAGAAACGCAAACTCCGGCAAGGATTCCACTCTTTCGCCGTAAGCACAATGAAAGTATTCCCAAAACGTTGGTGATGTCCACCACGTAACGATCTGGTGCATCACCATTTGTCTTGTAGTCCGATGATCGAACAGGCTTGGCGGAATTAAAGAGTCGGTGTATGATTTAAAAATATCTGTTTAATTCTCAAGTAACGTGCTTATACTTAGTTATTTTTCGGTTTTGCCATTCCCGAGTTTAGCCCGGATAAACATGAAGACAGATTTTTTTTAACACGTCTGTTTTTATTAATATCGAGTTAATAACTATGTGCACTTGAGAAAATACTATCATTTTGAAATCAGAGACACACACTTCAATTTTATTTACTTATATGATGATTAGAATAGATATTGTATGAGTACATATACCTACTATTATGTCAGTATCTAAAGGAGGAGCTCAGGGCTGAATAATAACACGATGATTATGATTTTATTTATTTATTTACATATATACACATACAACTATCCTTACAGGTATTAACCCAATGCGATAGCGTAGCAAAAGGAAAAAAAAAAAGTATCATTCCCTTACAGTCGGGTAAAAAACAATAAAACATACACAAACATTAATTATAATAACATATTACAAGCAGTGCTGACCTTGTAAATTCACCCAGAGAACAAAACAATAGGTCTGTCTCCCTAGCAATAACATTTATTGTGTTGAGTGCACGCGTCAGAGGCGCCTGCCTCAGAAGGTTGGTACGAGCGCTCGGAACCACCAGCAGCCGCCACACGTACCTGTCCGGGACACACAGGCTCATCTGCTCTAAAATCGTCGCATTATGCACCTTCCCACGCAATATTTTAAATAAATATGAAGTGAGTGCCACTTCCCTCCTAACCCTTAGTTCATTGTATCCTACCATACCCAGAATAAATAAAGTAGGATACACTAATGGATAAAATGGATACACACCATAATACCGCATATATAAATATCTAATAAATTTGTTCTGCACACGCTCCAACATGAGACTATACTTAATTTCATGCGGAGCCCAAATGACTGCGTTACATTCTAACTGACTCCTAACCAATGCATTATATAATGCTATAATAGCTTTTATGCTCGTGAACCCTCGCACCGTACGAAGCATGAAACCTAAATTTCTGTAAGCCTTCTTACAGCTACGCATGATATGATTACGGAAAGTCAACCCGGTATTAAAACTTACTCCTAGATCCTTGACTGCCGTGACCCTTACCATAGGCAACTCGTCAATATGGTAGTTGTGTAAGATAGGTTTGTGTGCGCGAGAAAAAGTGATAGTCACGCACTTCGTACTATTAAATGGCAAAAGGTTTTCTTTGCTCCAGCTCACTACCCTATCTATGTCCCTCTGTAGCCTAATGCAGTCATCTTCGTTTTTTACCGGGAGAGACAATTTCGTCGTCGGCAAACAACAGACAGTGAGCGTCTTTAACGACTTCTGGTAGGTCATTTATCATCAGAATGAACTCCAATGGGCCAAGATTACTCCCTTGACTTACTCCAGATCTCGTGAAATATGGCTCTGATACATGTCCCGCATATTCCACATACTGCTGCCTATCGCTCATGTAACTGGCAAAAAAATTCAGTAACTGTGGGGTAAAACCGAATGCTGCTAACTTTTTAAGCAACACGTCATTATCGACTAGGTCGAATGCTTTTTTGAAATCAAAGTAAGCAGCATCAGCTTGTCCCCCACTGTCCACTGTCGGCACCAGTTGAGCCATGTGACAGAGCAGATTACTGGTGGTGCTTTTACCCGGCAGAAACCCATGCTGAGCGTCAGAGAGTTGTGCGCTCACCTGGAGATAAATGCTTTTATGAATAGCAGCTTCCAATACTTTTGCCGGCGTCGACAACACTGCGACTGGCCTATAGCTCTCCACCGATTCTGCTGAACCAACTTTTGGTACCGGAACAACGCGAGTCACTTTCCACCTCTCCGGAAACACTGCAGCTTTTAAGCAATTGTTATATATGTGAAGCAGCGGCCTAGCTAGTACCCGTGAACAATCCCTGAATATGTAGGGTGGAATGCCGTCAGGCCCTGCAGACTTTTTCGGCTTAAGACCTTGAAGTGCTGGACATACATCTCCTAACTCTAATTGGTTCAAGTGTACACGCGCCGCCCCATTCCCGTAACCTGCATTTGCTATGGCCGCGCCTACATTCAGATCTGGTCGTTCTGCATTATACACGGAAAAAAATACTTTGCAAACTCTTCAACACAGCGTTGACCAGTCAATGCCTCGCCGTCTTTCAGAATCACTTGCGGACTTCTCTTAGCCTTTTTAGCTTTCGCATAATTCCAGAAGGATTTAGGATCATTCCGCATCTGATTCTGAATACGGTGGCGATATTGTTCTTGTGCAACTACCAATGCCTTTTTAACGTTGGTCCTACACCAA
The DNA here is from genome assembly GCA_943138885.2 of Tholera decimalis. Classification (NCBI taxonomy): domain Eukaryota; kingdom Metazoa; phylum Arthropoda; class Insecta; order Lepidoptera; family Noctuidae; genus Tholera; species Tholera decimalis. Next base: position 46,037,766 of record OW964557.2, read on the forward strand.
GCAAACGCTTCGTAGTCGACTTTCGACCCACTTGCCTTATACTGTTTATCTAAAAAGGACTTCAATCTTATGTCGCGAATTATTTCAACAGTGTACCACTCAGGATAAACGTATCTTGAGTCTACACGACTTCGCTTTTTTTTTGGAACGCAGTCATCTATAATAGAATTAATAATGTTATAAAAATAATTTAAACTCTCTTCTAAACCTAATTCATACAAAGGAGTCCAATCTACGGCCGCAATTGAGGAATACAATAACCAAAAGTCGGCTTTATTGAAGTTCCAACCTGGCGGTGCATACTCGCATACGTCATATTGATGCGGTGCAGGTTAGCGGATTTCTCTTATGTATTTTTGGTCCTAGACGGTTTCCCTCACTATTTTAATAGCAGCCTAGAGGCTATAATAATGTATAAATTACAAAATGGTATATTCTTGCCTGAATTCGTACCCACGAACTACAGGTCGTCAGTCGGGCCCCTAACCATTGCTAGAACTGCTCTCGGCCTCGTCCCATTACTGCAAACCATGGTTTACTAGGGAGCAGCATGCGGGCCTGTTTTTATTAATTATTTTTTTATTCTTGATGAGCTCACTCTTGATTTCGATCTGGCCTGATGGTAAGCAATAGATGAGGTATTCGATGGAACGAGCGAGCCCAGAAGATGCTTGTTCACTCTTGCTTTAAAGGTTGAAAAGTCATAAGTGGCAGGGAACACAGAAGCTGGCAGAGAGTTCCACAGCTTGGCTGTGGACACAATAAATGTAGAGGAGAAGCGCTTGGTACGACAAGACGGTATATCGACCAAGTGTGGATGGTACCCAGCTGTGCATCTAGTAGACGTATAGGGAAAGGGAGATGGAGTCAGTTTGACATTTTCCCAACCCCCACCCACCCCTCCCGTGCCCTCCTCATATTCACCGTGTCGTATTTCAATTGTTTTAGGGACACTCTTTTCTCTTTAATCAATTCCAAAGACTATCGTAATATATAATATCATCCAATAAATTCTGTGACTTGTATTTGAAGACCGATCTATATTTCACCCTTTATTTTGCTCAAAATTGTACCTATGCATTAACAATATTAAAATCTCTGCGAAGATAAATGGTTATTTGTCGTCTCTCCATTACAAAAGCCTCTTTAGGACGTGTTACCACCTGATTCTGACCATCTTCCCACGAAAGTGCCCCTGGGCATTATTGATTTAATTTGTCTGTACTCGTATTAATTTCTATATTGAAAGCCCCAGAAGTAGACTGTTGAATTCAGATTACAGTCAGATGTGAAAATAATATGACTGCTCCAGTGTTCGTGACTCCTTTTGTGAAGTGATTGTAGGTTGTTAAAGCGAATTTTTCCTGTGAAAATAAATTTTATTTGACCCATCATACGATGTAAAGGCACACACTAAATACAAAAAATAATATTAATAAAAAACTAAATTAAATAAAACAGCACTGCGAGTGTCTCGCGGCTGTGCCAAATAGGCCCAGTTCAGCAAAATGGCAGACAACTGTAAATTACCTCTCGCTGGTTTTCACCTGTAGCCACGCGTTTATAGTTCAGTCATAATGAAGAATAATTTTGAACATTATTGTATTTATTTGCCGCCAATCCCCTTGGCACATTACCAGCCGATGTTACGTTGACGGTGATTTCTTTATTTATGTTATATTTTAGGTAAGATTAAATAGTTTGTATGAAAGTACACATAAATTTATAGGAATTAATCAATTAACTGAAGGTACTATTTAACAAATAAGTGTCGATGCAAATAATTATGTTCTTATTAAGATTTAATGATTATTTATTAGGCAAAAAGAACACCTACAATGAATATAAATTAAATAAGATACTATGACATTTGTTAATAACATTTATCTTTGTTAGAATATCATAAATGAAAAACAAAAATTAATTATATTTATCTATTCTTTTTAACTTTTGTACATAAATCAAACGGCATAAATATCTAGATTTTTAACATAGTAACAAAAACTTTAGCAAAGTCTTAACCACAGTGAATTGGTTTAATGTCCGTAATTGTATTTAGTAGATCTTTATATAATAATTGTATGCATACGTAATACTTTTACCGTAATTTGTTCTGTGACTCTTTAATTTAATTAATGGTCAAAATTCAACCATAATTTAAATGATTTCGAATGCATTATTAAGTATACAGAAATATGTGATTTTTGCACTACTTCTCCACATAAACTTTAACTGTGCCAAATTCATACTCCTCCGTCGGCGTATTTTTGGCACAAAGGGGTAGAAAAGTTTTTCTTCACGTATAAATTATTTATATTGTAGCTTTTTTGTTTGTATTTTTACATACTTAGTCATAGAAACTTCTTTTAGTAAATTTTATTTCAGATCGTTTATGACGAGTAAGTGTTTTTCTCACTCGTATCATATCTACTCGTACACGGTGCATATTTTAGGTTTGCACAACTTACAAATGTCCGCGATATTCATTTTTCACAATTATGCAATTTTCGGTGAGAGATATTTTTTTCATGGAGTGGAGTGTTTGATTATAATCCTGTGCTCGACTCCGTGTGAGCTTGTATTACATACTTATATTGAGATCTAGTAACATGAGATTTGCAATAAAGACATTGAATAGAGCGCGGCGGTGTCCTTAGCCGAGACTTGTCTCAGTTTCTATAATGCCTGGGTCGACTGTGTCCCTACATCCGTGTACTCCTCCCCCTCTCCCCCTCAGTGCGCGGGGCGGAGCACCGCAGGCCACACCTGCAGGCGGCGAGGCTCCGCCCTCCGCATCACACTACCGCTGACGCGAGCCACACCGCCTGAGTTATGAGAGGAAGAGTGTGGGAGTCGTTTGTTGTGCGGTTTGGCACGGCCGGATGAAGCAGTTCGTAATTTATGTAAACGTTTTCGTCTGAGACATACGAGTACTGTGGAAGTACTTTTCATGTGAAATTGTGGACCGCACACGTAAGCTGTTAATAGGAAATCAATGAAATGGAGCTAATTGATTTTGAATTATGATTATTTTCGTTTAATTAAATATTACACGGAAATGTTTTATTTGACAATGATTATGGGGGTTTGAATACTATAAATAACTAGAAGAATTCTTGATAATGATCATAGCGCACAATAATGCAACCGTCACGGTTGCTACGGCGTAGCGCTACGCCGTAGTAACCTAGGAGTTAACAGCGATATCTACTTAATATCGTGATGTAATAATACTAGCACTTCGCCCGCGACTTCATCTGCGTGGATTTCGAAATAATGCACTAAATTAATTTTTTATTTGATTTTTTTCATACGATAAAAAGTTTTTGAATTCTATCATTAGTTTCGGAGATTACCCCTACCTAAACCGTACAAACAAATGCTAACTCTTTAGTATAGATTAATATAGATATTAAGACAGTTTCAATATGCTATTTAATATTGACACATAATGTCTAAACAACATAGTTCCAAATCACAAGAATGTATTCCCTGAAGGTTAAGGACAAGGCGTAGATAACATTGAGTGTTTATAATAATATTCATTTCGTCTATTATGAATTGTCTGATCCTCTCTGTCTCTGGCTGCCCTCCCCTAGCGACTCCCTAGACTGAGATCTGTACTCCACAGGGGGTGTATTTAGCGTGTAGCCGCCTAGTTTTTTTTTTATATTTAGTAAAATACCTGGCTGGAGACTTTAATTATTATAATTAAGGCAGCCACAGGCAAGTCCGGTAAAGCAGTAGACGACCTCGTAGGTTGACTTGCGAGAGGCAAACCACAAAAAATACATTAATATCAGTTTGAGCGCATGTTACAGTTGGGAGGGCAATTATTATTCTTTCTGAATAAGCCTGAAATTAATGTTTTGAATTGAATTACAATATAACCGACAAACAGAAATGTCAGTTGGAAAAAACTTAAAAGCACATTGAATAGTCCGGGAATCGTATCCGAGACCTCGTGCTCATACTCATTATGAGATGGAATTAAACCGCTTTCGCTCGTGGCTTGTGTCGAAAGTCGAGACTGTATTTCTAGGAAGGAGCTGTATTATAATTGTCCGCCATCACTGGTCCCCGAGCGTCGCGACCGCAGACCGGCGTACCCCGCTCTGCCGCTTTTTAACCGACTTCAAAAAAGCGGGGTTCTCAAATCGTCAAAGATTGTTTTTATGTATGTTCCCCGATTACTCGGTGACGGCTGGACTGATTTGGAAAATTCTTTTTAAATATATTATTTTCGCTAAGTGTTACGCATGCTCTATAATTTTAGAGCATACGTAATACTTAAAATCTAGCAAATCCGATAAAAGAGATCATTGTTGGCCGACTGGTTGCAGGCCTGGCTTACGAGACGTACATAGGCCATTAAACCAGTCAGGCATATTTCCTTTATATGGTCACCACTGTCCTCAAATCGATAAAGAAAAACATCATGAGGAAATGCATGTTCTACTATCAAAAGTTCAAAGACATCATCCAGCAACCCGCCCTGCGCCATCTTGTGGATTATGGTCTATTCTCTCTCATAGAGAAGAGGCTTGTGTCGCAGCAATGGGAACGATACGTATAAGCTGGTTATCTATACATATTCAAACTCAAAATCAAATATTTTATTTCACACAGGCCTACAATGGGGACTTATAAAACGTAAGAAACTAGTGCACAGCTCGAAATTGATCATTTCCTATGGAGAATAACGGACAGGAAACTCCATAATTTCTCTTTACAAAATATAATTGATTTTCACCATGTATTCATAATACAAATTCATTATAAAAGTCTCCCGCTGTGTATGACTGTCTCTTCTAGATAAACTAAAAGACTACTCAAAAGGTATACGGTTTTCGCCAAGGGATAGAGTGAATGTATAATGTGAATTAGCTGGATAAGACGTGCGAAGCCGGGCCGAATCGCTAACTGAAAATAAAAATCATGCTCATATTTCAACCTTCGAAGCATTTGTTTCAACCGCACATGCATCCCACAGGTGTGAAACCTCACAGACAAACTACATAATTGACGCACAGCCTAGGGACTTACACAGGGAGATTCAGAAGTGGTCATGTATGTACGTATAATAAGGGCCTACTATTCAACAACAGAACGATCACAAAAACACAATTTGTGATGAAAAGAACGAAAAGTGACTTGTTCTGTTGATACAAGTCATTTTATTTTTATCAGATCAGATTTTATAGAGATAGCTATTGACCGCGACTCGTTCTTGTGGGAGGTTTTCCCCAGACAAATCCCGAGCCCGTGGAAATATCGGAATAAAAAGTAGCTTACCTATTTGTTATTCCTAGAATTCAGCAACATAGCAGAAATCCTAGAATGATGAATGATGTAAGTAGATACGTACCAAATTTCATTCATATTTTTTATATTAGACCTTTTCGCTTGCACTCATATTCGCAAACAAATAAATGATTATATCGTCGGCGCAATAGTAAAGTAACCGAACTGACAGTTTGCCTATTTTTTCTTAAATATAGAATTGCTATGATTACTGTTATATCTTCCCTGTGGTAAAATATGATATCTCTAACATTTTTCATTTCGAAGTTATCGATATTATTCCTAATGCTTATCTGCATAAATTGTCTTAGTAAAAAAGTAAAATTTATTAAATAATAATTCTAACAATGTCTACTCAAAGCATTGACTCGGAAAGTACCTATATTATTTTTGTTGACTAATAAATTTACAAACTTGAAAAGATACATAGAAGTGCCTGTTTTTGTTTCTTTTCGCTCTCCTGAAAAGTTTGACATTTGCAGATTGGCTAGTTTACTATTTCACTGACGATATGCATTCTGTAGTTTTTGCGTGAAAGAGTAGAGAGAGTAGAGAGAGAGAAGAGAGAAACATCTAAACGTCCATCCATCTTCATAAACATTTATAATATAAGTAGATTTTGTAGGATATTTTTAGGGTTCCGTAGTCAACAAGGAACCCTTATAGTTTCGCCATGTCCGTCTGTCTGTCCGTCTGTCCGCGGTTTAGCTCAAAAACTATTGGTACTAGAAAGTTGTACTTTGGCATGAGTATACACGTTAATGACGCCGAAAAAGTGGTAAAATAAAAAAATAAAAAACAATTATTTAGGGTACCTCCCATACATGTAAAGTGGGACAATATTTTTTTTTTTCGTTCTTCCCATAGTGTGGCATATCGTTGGATAGGTCTTTCAAAAATATTAGGGGTTTAGTAAAACCGTTTTTTGATTAAGTAAACCGTTCGTGACTTATCAAGCTTTAAAGTACCAATTTTCGTTAGAGTCAAGTGTCCCCCCTCTATCAACTAAGCGGTTATAGTTAGAAATTCAAATGTCACGGCAGTAGTACCTATATATAACGAAATTTAAAGGAAAACTATCACACATAAGTGGGCTTTACAAGTTTACGGGTAATAGTCGACCAATTGTATTTGACTCGAAAATTTCGAACAACTCTATAGAAATGTCGATAGATGGCGCTAAGCGCCAGTTGTATCGTGCTAGCTTCTTGTGACGATTGAGTAGTGTAGCTCTGTGTCCGTATTTAAATTCAAAACACCGACTATGACAAGTTTTATACAAATCTCTAAAAAAAATTGAAACGTTCCGTGCAAAATTGTCGGATCAGGTGAGGATTTGTATAGGAAGTCAAATTAGTTAGGTAGTCATGTTTGGCTTTTAGTTAGAGCATGGTACGAAACGATCAGTCAGCGAATACGATACGCACTTGGCTGTTATAAAAACTACGGAACCCTACACTGCGCGTGGCCCGACACGCACTTGACCGGTTTTTTATTTTAAAGTCTTTAATATGACGACCCCTTTATTTGTTAAAGTAATTCCGACACACTTCATCGAATGGACACACAGTAATGAACTAACCACGACCTCGCACTGACCGCAGAAGTTGAGTTCCGACCATTGTGTCATATTGAGTCATCTATTAGCGAGCCGCACCGACCAGCCCACCGTTTTACGAGTTAATGGCCTCCTTAACTCATTATTATTGCTACATAGGCCCTAAATTAATAAGTGACACAGGTTTTATTAACGACTCATAAAATTAGGGTCCGATTCCTGTAACCGATCATGATTGCTTGCAGCGGCGGTTATATTGGGATAGGGATTTTATTGGTTTTGTGTTTGATTTCAAGTGTTTGGATATTGAAATTACATTGGTTGGAATGGTTGGTGAAATGTAATAAAGGAGCTCGTGGCTAAACGACAACAGCTACGGAGGTCAATCTTTAAGGGTAAGCAACACTTGTCGAGGCCGGGTTATGGATGGGTGAGCATCTATATGTCTAGATTGATGTCTAGAGATTATTTACTGACGTTGACAAAAGTTTTACAATAACATCATAGGAATCTGTAACACTTGTGCATTGGAAAGCATGTCAAGTTTACAATAACCCCGGCTGACCTTTGTATATCAGAAGCCAGACAATCTGAGAGCAGTCTTGCCAAGGGGTATTGTGTTACCCAGCTACCGGGTTGTGGTCTTGTAGAGGTACACTAGTCATTATGTAGTTGCAAAAAGCTAGGCATATGCCTAGCATATGATCATGATCGGAGAATTGTATTATTTTCTTTTACACCCGGACACTCAAGTATCAAAGACCTATTTTCGCCTCACCCCGAACAATAGATAAAAACCAGCCGTAAGAGCCGAAACTGCGTAAAGCGGACGCCCGCGACGGGCACCCGTCGCGTGACAATGAGCGTGTTGTGTGTCGGAAATCGGATTATTATTACCTGCGCAGTGTCGCTAGTATCTTTTGTACAGCTTCACGTATTTATAATAATATTCCGGGGCCGATTAGAATAATTCCGGAAATGAGACAATTTAAAAAGAATCTCCATGATCTGTTAGTAAACAAGTGCTACTACTCTATAAAAGACTTCCTGTTAGACAAATCACTGCTCCAATACAGTCTCCCTCGGTCTTCATGTGTTCAGTGACCCACTGATATGTACCTAAGAATTATTTTTTTTTTTGCTTTATTTTTCATATGTAATTCCTATTAATAAGCAATTTGAGGTAATAATGTTTTAATGTAATTTAATTTATTTTATGACTATTGTATGCCCTAAGGGCGGGACATAGCTGATCTGTATTATTATGTAAGACCTGTATTATGTACTACCTATGATCCACAATAAAATATTTGATTTGATTTGATTTGATTCAAGTTTAACGGTGTGCATGTAGTCGAGTCGATGGAAAACTTAATATTTATTGCGGAACAAAAAGGAGGCGCAGGGTCTGGTTCCCCGCGACGGATGCCCGTGCGGGTTCCCGCAACAGAGCACTTTGGTATGGGACCGCGCGGGCGACCACTTTGCGTAGTTTCGGACCTAAGAGTCAGGTTTGACCACAAAAGTTACAAAAGAATCATATACATATTTAATCTGTTACTAAGTGTCAAACCATAGATGATTTATAGCTTCCGTGTATCTAGTTTATAAACTGTGTTTTCTTTTTCTTTTTTTGCCGCCCCAGTTTCCGTGATAACATTTAGTCTTTTCTAATTCAGAAGGTCATGGGTAAAATAAAAACCCTAAACTACATATACAAACAAACATGTAATTTAACCCCTTACTGCATGGATTTTTGTATCTTTGCGGAAAAAAATATGTTGTATTTCAGAGTTTATAGGATCCATAAAAAATAATAAAAAAAATGTAGCAGTCTCTATAATTTTTTTATAAATTTTTAAAAAACTTTGCATATTTGGTACGGCATGCATTTTATATACCTCCATGGAATATACCAAATATGGGACGAAATACAATCAGGCCAACTTTTATCATCGCCCTATCAATAAAACAATTTAATATAGTCTAATATCAAATATCCTCTTTATTGGAAACAAACTAGCATAACCGTAATCTAATAACATGAAACAAAACAGCAATCAGCCACTACATTTACTCAAGTACTACTGGATCTAGAGGAGTATGATAATCCAGAAAACAATCGATAAGACAAAAGTCGCATAGGTACCAACAATGCCAAAAAACTTTGAAGTGTAAATATGGGACGCAATGCGGTAAGGGGTAAGGGTATATACATACCAAGTGCATGGCTATGATATTGGCGATATGACAAGGATTTGGTAATCCTATGTCTTCATGTGTGGAACTATTTAGAAATTTCAATACATTGATACCAGAGACTGAATTTTTCAAATTAAGAAGATTGAAGAGAATAATCGTGTTATAGGCAAGTGACGTGGAAAGTTATTGACCCTCGTAGTGCTGTGACACGTTTGTTATGATTGATATTCAAGAAACATATGAAACCAATAATTTCGTATCAATTCGTTGAGTCACTCATTTTGTGCTGAAACTGGGCATAGAAACTCCATACCAGATGTTGTCTTCAGCCCTTTTGGATTGATATGGGGTTTCCGTTACACGTTGTAAACACATCTAAAAACAAACTAAAATATGGCATCCAGAAATTCGTGCACATCGCTGTCCACTGGTAATGTGCCCAAAAGAATTTCGGCATGACCACGTTGTATGGCCTCTGTCCAAGGTAAAAGTCAGCCCTTGGGTCACGCGAAGTGTCAACTAGGCGTTTGGATAGATCTTTAAATAATTTTTGAGCACTCGGACCCCACGACCCCAAGGTTTCAACCCAAACGACTCGAAAATATGACTACCAACAAGGTTATTATATTTCCGCCGCTTGAGGTTCTCAGCAGCCGCAGCGGCAGCGCCAACACAGCAAGACAAGCTAGGAAGATGGGATGGCGCAAGAGTATCGACACAAGTTGCGTCCCACACTAAAGGCCTACCCATCTTCCAAGGAAATAAAGACATGCCGTCCGGTCTTTTGCCATCGTCGCGTGCCGAGCTATGAGAACTGCGCTGCGGCCGCATGAAAGGCCGTGGTAACCGAGGCTGTTGACAACTTCGCCACAGCGGCAGCGATGAGCAAAACAATAGGGAGCACCTAATCGAAGGGAAGCAGCGAGGCGGAAAGTAGTATCATTGAATGGTGCCTAAGTTCAATGACGGTAATGCATGAAGCCAGAGACCCGACTACCATTCACCCACAGCCAGCAGGCTGTGGGTGAACTGCTCCACAGAGCGGCTCATCCCACCGCCTCTGAGATAATGGGTTTGGCCTTTACTTTATTAACTTCAAAACGATTTATATTAAAATAATAAAAATATATAGGTATACAAATGTACCTTTGTTCCTCAATATAAGTATATTTTTATTTGATATGTGAAATTGACCCCATACTGAAAATTTATTTATTTACGTCTGCACGAGTCCATATTTGAGTCTCAGAAGTTCGTGTGTCCTGTAAGTAATGTAAAGCAAAAAAAAAACCGGTCAAGTGCGTGTCGGGCCACGCGCAGTGTAGGGTTCCGTACTTTTTATAACAGCCAAGTGCGTGTCGTATTCGCTGACTGATCGTTTCGTACCATGCTCTAACTAAAAGCCAAACATGACTACCTAACTAATTTGACTTCCTATACAAATCCTCACCTGATCCGACAATTTTGCACGGAAAGTTTAAATTTTTTTAGAGATTTGTATAAAACTTGTCATAGCCGGTGTTTTGAATTTAAATACAGGACACAGAGCTACACTACTCAATAGTCACAAAAAAATAAAATTGAGGAAGTAGTTTGCTGGGGGAGATTCGTGTTTGATATTATATAGCAAAATAATAAAAAAAAACATGTGTGCAATTCACACGTGGTAGAAGTGAAACCTTTCCAGGACATAAGAAACACTGTATAATGCTTCCTATCTCATTTTCTCCGACGTTAAATCTTATGAATTTATGTGTCTGTCTCTTTTTACTGTCGCTTTTTCGTTTCATAAAATTTCAAATTACAACGACGCTAAAGAAGTTTTCACTTCAAAAAACCCTGTTTCTAGCTGCTATTCAAGGCTAATATTTAAATGAGTTTCCCGTTTTATTAAGGTAAATAAAATATAACTTAATTTTAATTACTTTTGTAATAGATTCTCAACTCACCCCTCAACTCAGCCCTCAACTCACCCCTCAACTCCCCCCTCAACTCCCCGCTCAACTCCCCGCTCAACTTCCCACTCAACTCCCCGCTAAACTCCCCGCTCAACTCCCCGCTCAACTTCACGCTAAACTCCCCGCTTAACTCCCCCCTCAACTCATTCCTCAACTCATCCCTCAACTCATCCCTCAACTCACCCTTCAACTTACCCCTCAACTCAGCTCTCAACTCAGACCTCAACTCACCCTTCAACTCCCCGCTTAACTCCCCGCTCAACTTCCCCATACAACTCCCCGCTAAACTCCCCACACAACTCCCGGCTAAACTCCCCCCCACAACTTCCCGCTCTACTCCCCGCTCAACTTCCCGCTCAACTCCCCACTTAACTCCCCGCTCAACTCGCCGCACAACTTCCCGCTCAACTCCCCGCTCAACTCCCCGCTCAACTCCCTCCTCAACACCCCGCTCAACTCCCTCTCAACTCCCCCCCCAACTTCCCCCCAACTCACACCTCAACTCCCCCTCAACTCCCCCTCAACTCCCCCTCTACTCCCCCTCAACTCCACCCTCAATTCCAACTCAACTACCCTTAACACCCCGTCAACTCCCCCCTCAACTTCCCTATCAACTCCCTCTCTACTCCCCCCTCAACTCCACGCTCAACTCCCCACTCAACTCCCCGCTAAACTCCCCGCTCAACTCCCGGTAAACTCCCCGCTCAACTTCCCGCTCAACTCCCCGCTTAACTCCCCGCTTAACGTCCCGCTCAAATCCCCGCTTAACTCCCCGCTCAGATCCTCGTTCAACTCCCCGCTCAACTCCCCAGTGAACTCCCCGCTAAACTCCCCGCTCAACTCACCCCTCAACTCACCCCTCAACTCCCCCCTCAACTCCCCACGAGACCCGCCTCAACTCCCCTCAACTCCCCGCCCCCCTCTCAGGGCTACCTCAACCCCCGCGACCTAACTTCTAGGTCTAGGTCTAGGTCCAAACAGATACTGTCGCTTTTTCGTTTCATTAATTTTCAAATCACAACGATGCTAAAGAAGTTTTCACTTCAATAAATAAAAACATTAATTTGAATTCACTCTAAAAACGGGCCCAGATAGAGCGATAGTAACTGGAGAAGGAATTATAAAATCCAACTTCACAGGGGAAATTTGAAAAAATATGATCTATTTGAGTACCACCGCGTGTATAGGGAAGTGGTTGTAATAAAGACTGGTAACCAGCGTCACGTATTAATTTGAAAGCTGCAGTCGTCGTTACGGAGATAGTCTTCACTAAAATCTCCAAATATTATGCAAGGACTGTTATGCGATAGTAAATTACTTACAAGACCTACTGCGCGACTATTGGGACATTTGCGTGATCTATAAAATGCTATAATCTTCACTGCATTTATTTCGAAAATTACTGCTTCACAGTGGTCACCTCCAGCAATGTCAATGTAATAAATACCGTGGGTTGCTATACACATCAAAACCTGGGTTTGAACTAGACTATTTAAGGCCATTTGTTCTAATTATTTCCTTAAAACTAGCGCGATACAACTGACGCTTAGCGCCATCTATCGACATTTCTATGGAGTTGTTCGAAATTTTCGAGTCAAATACAATTGGTCGACTATTACTCGTAAACTTGTAAAGCCCACTTATGTGTGATAGTTTTCCATTAAACTTCGTTATATATAGGTACTACTGCCGTGGCATTTGAATTTCTAACTACAACCGTTTAGTTGATAGAGGGGGAGGACACTTGACTCTAACGAAAATTGTTACTTTAAAGCTTGATAAGTCACGAACGGTTTACTTAATCAAAAAACGTTCTTGCCAAACCCCTAATATTTTTGAAAGACCTATCCAACGATATCCCACACTATGGGAAGGACGTAAAAAAAAAATATCATCCCACTTTACATGTAGGGGAGGTACCCTAAATAATTGTTTTTTTCAAAATTTTAGGTAACCGCTTTTTCGGCGTCATTAACTTGTATACTCATGCCAAATTACAACTTTCTAGTACCAATAGTTTTTGAGCTAAACCGCGGACAGACGGACAGACGGACGGACATGGCGATGGCGAAACTATAAGGGTTCCTTGTTGACTACGGAACCCTAAAAAGCCGGGCCAATAGGACGTGAAAATATGAATACAATTAAATATAGAAAATAAGTGACCATAGATAAAATAAATAAGTAGATTTGGTCAACAGACGAAATTATATCGGAACCGTGTGTCTCCAGTTATGCGCTGGGCGGGGCAACAACAACACATGCAGTTTAATAAAATCAATAGATACGCACTCGCGCACACACCCGCATTTCTTAAATCAGAACGTACTATACAATCAATAATAAACCTTATTCCGTCAAACACAGCGTGTATTTACCATGCACCGTAGAATTTACCCACACAAAAACATCGGTCGCTATCGTTGTTCTGTGCAAAAGCAATTTATTTTACATATACGCTAGTGATTGACTAAATCGGAAAGTTATCGATTCTTCCATTTATTATTGTACAATTTTTTTTGGGCACCTGAAAAAGAACCAAATAAAAAATGGCATGTCCAGAAAATATTACAATAACAATAAACATATTATTAAGAACATAACATTACATAATTATTATTAAGTACTACCTACTAAGTATTAAGGGCTACCCTGGCGCTTTCGACTTAAATCTTAATATTTAATTATCATAGTGATAGGTCAAATAGAAGTCGATGTTAACTTACATTACGCTCTTGATCGGAACATACCAGCCGTATAGGTTGTATAGAATCCTGAAAAGTTGAATGACTGATTTTATGAATACCCTAAATCATGAGAATAGCTTTCAGTAATAAAATAAAATTTAACACACTTCTGCAAATATCAGTTGTACTCTTAATTTTGGAATTGTCCATTCAAAAAGCCTGCGACTTTTCTTTAGAGACTAGAACATTTCTGCGTTGAAGTGAACCGAGCATATGGTGCTATTTTTTGTAGGGTACCAGTTAGGTGGCATGCCTGTGGCATCAATCTATTTCTTTTTTATGTTATCATCTTTTGGGAAGCTGAAAAGTACGAAAAGAACTTATTTATCATTTACATACATCCTAAGCTACTTCTAAACATCACCATATAATAAGCATCGCAATAAATACGTAACACACTATAAATCAAGATCTAAATGATTTTGACGTATATTGCTAATCCATTGCTTCATATGTTCGAAATATTGGTCTGCTCAACAACGTAAATACCGCAGTGAGTGTTGTTGATTTAGCATAATGAAACCGATTCCTACTGTAAGTGTGTTACGCAACTATTACCTGCGGGGTAACTGCAGGTAATAGTTTAGTAGGTTATAATAGGTTTTTGTTATAAGAAAAATCCTAGTTAGTAGAGAAATTGTTAAATATATGAAAACAAACACACATCCATGCATAACAAATAAATAGCATGAATATATTGACTTATTTTAAGCTCAATTCAGAAATATATTATCTGAACCATGCCGATTATTATAACGCATTCGAAGCTTCAATGGAAGCAAAATACAAAAACCATAAAAAATAAAGAAACAGCATGAGGATAAGGCATAACATACGATAATTCTAAACCGAAAAACACCACCGATTATTAACCTAAAATTAAAGTAACTTACTTTACGAATATTCGTTACGCATTTCTCTACTACTCTGTAAAAAAATCAAAATAAGTAAAAAAACATTATTTACATCGATCTTCCAACCGGGCTAAAACGGTTGACAGATTGAAAAATAAACTATTGTAGCGACGGCGACGTCGGAACTCCTTACGCATGCTGCGGGCGTAAAATAAATTATTATTTTTTTTTACTTTTTTGTACACTTGACTTTTCAACGTATTTTTATTTCTGACATATCATGTAAAATAAAAGTTAAACATATTTTCTTAGAGGTTTCCGTATGCTATAAAAAACTTTTTACCAAAAAATTAAACAGACACCCAAAAAACACTGCAAAGTGAAAAATAACTTTAATTTCGGTAGTCGGTGTTTTTAGTGTTGTATTTTCGTTTTTGGC
This sequence comes from Tholera decimalis, assembly GCA_943138885.2. Classification (NCBI taxonomy): domain Eukaryota; kingdom Metazoa; phylum Arthropoda; class Insecta; order Lepidoptera; family Noctuidae; genus Tholera; species Tholera decimalis. The sequence goes on from OW964557.2 coordinate 46,052,828, forward strand.
ACCGACTTCCGAAATTAAAGTTATTTTTCACTTTGCAGAGTTTTTTGGGAGTCGGTTTAATTTTTTGGTAAAAAGTTTTTATTTCACTCTTTTTAGTTGGTCGATTTTTAATTTACCTAGTTACAAGAGCCTAAATGTCAACTACTTATATTCATTTACAAAATATTGCTTTTCCCAATGTTGGGCTGTTATTTGTTGAGGAGTTCTCCTGGTAGTTCACCATCAGCTTCACTTCACCATATGCATTGTGACGAGCATATTGTGCTTAATAACCACATTCAAGTAATCGAAGCGGAACACATGAACTACTTATTATTCCTACTTATATATTGAGTAGTTCCAGTGGCCATCGGTGGTCTTCATCATCAGGTCTACTTCAAAATGGTGCTTTTCGAATGCAACTACACAAGTTACTATAAAAAATACTCAAATCACTATAGGTGTGCCTATAATATTTGAAGAGTTCCCTCGATTTCTCCAGGATCCCATCATCAGATCCTGATTTGGTGACAATGGGACCAATTTCAAAGTATACCCTTTCAAACAAAAAAAGCATTTTTCAAATCGGTTCAGCCGTCTCCGAGTAATAGGTGATCATACATAAAAAAAAAAAAAAAATATACGCGTCGAATTGATAACCTCCTCTTTTTTATGTCATCGGTTGAAAAACCCCTAAACTATAATAGCAATATTTCATTCGTCAATCGACATTGCTGTCGATAGCCTACGTTAGTGGATCTGCACAAGCACATCACTAATTCGTCGCAAGAAGTGGCGGCCTCACTACGCGATGAATCCGCGTAATACAGTTTCGTATGTTATGTTTACATTGCTTGTCCAGTTACTTAGTGACGAACTCAGGTAGTGGTTAAGGAGCAATGTATTTATAGCAAAAGGAGTACAGTCGCTCTGATATTTGAAAACAAAAATAACATAGTAAAACCAAGAAATATTTTACGATTTATTGTTTTTCATAATTTTAAAGACAAATATTGTAAAATACTTGTACTTACATATGGTAAGTGATTCCATGATTCACATAGATTTGATTTTGGCTTCGGTTTTTACAAGATACCACAGAACAACTCGGCATTCATATAAATGTTATCACGATCGCCGTCGAAAGCGCACTAGTTCGCGGAGACGGCCACTTGCCTGTGACATGAGCCCTGTGGCCATGTCGCGCGGACACCGATACGCCCCCTTACCACTTCTCTGTATTTTTGATTTCTGTGTAAGTGACCGTGATAGTAGTAAAAAAAAATACAACTGAATCAATTCCGAATGAAATCGGTTTTCCAGAGGAACAAAAATACAAGCAGAGACAGTAACACAGGTAAGAGAGAATTTCAAAGTTATCTGTTTTTATAAAAGGAACTCAACTATAATCTTGAAGCAGAACAAACATGGTGACATTTCAAGAAGGGTATTCACTTTCATCTAATTTCTCCAAATGATCTGCTTCCATAATTGTCATCGTCGTCCCAAAAGAATTCTTATCAGAGACATCACTTCAATAGCCAATAAATCTGAGCAGCGACCTTCCCATCTCAGCCCTATCTCCATGACACCGTGATTACTTGACCCGCGTGGCGCAGCTCAGCTCGGGGGCGCGATATTGGCGCGCGCCGCGGGTCGCCCTACATTATGCATGCCGCGCGGTCCCGCCTGCATTATGGAACAACCCCTCAGCTTATCTGGCTTTCATTAAATTGTCACCGAATTGTTTTTTCTAGTAATTGTTTTCAAGATGTTGTGTGGATCACGGTAGACTGCCGAGCGTGCGGCAATGTGGTAGTTTGTAAGAGTTTAATTAAGAATCGTAACTGATAAATCCAACAAGACAGCTTTTATGAATGTTGATTTTAAATAGAATCACAAAAAAACATGGCATTCATTATAAAGTTTTTCTTTTAATAACAAGTAGGTGACTGCATTTATGTAACAACCTATTTTCCTTCTGCTTTGAATACGGCTAAGACTACAAAATGTAAAAATATAGTAACTTTAACATGTATTTTGGAGTTTGCTGTGTTCGTTTTCCTTAAAATAAACAAAGCAATTGAACGATTACACACAGCGCGGCCATTTCGTTAGTGAGAGAGTGACGCATGCCCTGACATAATCTGTGTTGCGTGGTGTTCATATATTATAATAATCGTCAATATAATTTCGCAGGAAGTGACAAACCAAATAAAAAGCCTGAGTAGTGTATAATTGGGGTTCCTGGATCAGAGATCCAGGAACCCCAATTACACTTGTGTCAAGTAAACAATCAGTCAATCAATCAATATTTTTGTGAACTAGACAATCAGTCAATCAATCAATATTTTTTGAACTAGACAATCAGTCAATCACAATTTCTATCATTCATTACATCAACATTCAAATATTATTTTCATACTTTCTATTCTAATTGATTATTTTTATATTCATTAAACTCAATCTTGATCCAGGAACCCGCAATTCTACACTTGAAAATAGGCTATCTATCAATCAATCAATTCAGAGATCCAGAAACACCCAAACTTCAACCATCATTCATTACATTCAAAAAATGAAATAATAGTGTGGTCTATGAGACTGTACTAAGAGATAAAATTTTCATTTAGTATGTATGATGGTGTGTATTTATTACGGAGTAATGTGACCTTCGAGTAAAATACCAATTACCTACATCGTTTAAAAAATCGTATTCTTAATCAGTTTTACTAGACGATAGATAGTTATTATTACTTAATGAATAAGTGACTAAGTAGTGATAGCGTATACTACCCGCAAACGACTAGGAACTGAATGATTTGAATAATCAATTTACACTATTTTTACTTTTTGTGGGTGGGTTGTGGCTGGTATCGAGATAAAAGAAACAAAGTTTGCTGTCAATTAAGTAACACAATTTATTATTATTTTATAAAAAGCATGAGAAGAATAAATAATCGATTACAAAACATTTGATTTGATCCACAGTTGACATTTAATTATAGACATTTTCCGTAATCGCATATAGATATAGTTACTTAGACTCCATTGCTTTTTAGTAGGTTATTCAGCAGACAATCAATCTCATCAATCTATACTGCTCCACTTTAGAATAAAATTATATTTTTGTTTCTTTAAAAAATAGACGTTTTGATTCGTCGACATAATCTGTTCCTTTTACAGCATTTAAATAAAAGCAATCAGGAAAAAATATAGCATGCTGCATCCATGGATCATCGTAATACTCCCAATCTTCAATGCCACCTCCGCACGAAAAGCACATAACTTTGTCGTTTAAACCACTTCCACAGTAAAAAAAACCTGCATCAGCCATTTCCATAACCAATCGTCGCTTTGAATCTACTGTAGCCCAATAATGTTGGAATGAACATAATCGAATTTTATGTACATTATATATTTCATATCTAGGGCTGAAATAATTTTGAATCATTTTTAAGAACGTCTAATATGGGTATGTATAAAAGAATAATGAAGTCTTGTATCTGATGCTCTTAATTTATAAAGATATGGTGCTCCAAATGGAACAGTAATGACCTAGATAGCACATTTCTTTGTGGCATTCTATGTCTAATGCATTTATAATAAAATAAAACAAAACATTTACTCATGGAAAAAACATTAATTATATTGATAAGATATACAAAGCTAAAAAATTACTTAACTTATATTTTTCAGGACAGCCCTTATCTTCTAAATTATAAACAATTAAAAATACTTTTATCATCAATCCACTTTTTCAAACATGTTACATTTTTTAAAGCACATGCATTCGAATGATACACACAGCTAAAAATATTGTTATTACTAGACATTCCATAATCATCAAATAATTTTTGTAAACTAGGACAGTTCTTATCTTCTAAATTATATACATTATCATGTTTTACAATGTTTCTTAGCCATAACACTTTTTCACATCCTTTAACATAAATGTTTTTATCTTTCAGATGAGGTTTAATATAATGCGGCAATTTTAAGTATGGTATAAAACCCTCTTCCCAGAAAAATTGTCTGTTTCTCTCTATCCAATTTACTTGGAATTTTTCTTTTTTTGTAAGTTTGTAAAATGGGAATGGTGGTTTGATTAATAACACAATAATTTGATTTCTGAGTGCTATTGCTATTTCTTTAACGATAAACTCATTACTTTCGGTCTTAAACCCTTGCACATCGACTATGGCGTTCATAACAATTTCCTTACAATACTGCTTAAGGGTTTATATTCAATCAGACGATCGTTAATGATTAGACAATAGGCAGATGTATTTTCTGGTATATCTTCAGAACTTTCTATTTCCAGTCTCACATCTACAGCCCCAGTTTTCAAGGCTTCGTTCTGTCTTGAGCAATCAATTACAAATAAAGGCGCCTTTTCTTTAAATTCTTGCAAATCAAGCATCGGCTCACACCGGGTGTTATAATAAGACTGACGGAATTGGGTGAACATTTCATATAATATACAATATTTGTCTTCAGAAAATTTTGCACTAACCGATTCGTATGGATAATATTGAGAATTTAAAAAAAGAGTAACATTAGTTATTTTACCATGGTCAAATATTGAACAGTCTTTAGTCTTCATATTTTTTCTATTTGTCTGCAAACCAAAGACCACATACCTTGGTTTTTCGAGCTGTGACGCAGTCTTCACAACCCAGGAATGTTTTGTAGTTCTAGGCAATAAAGGGTATTCATACAAGTCCCAATTTCTAAAAGCTATTTGAATCGGGCGATCCTTTTCTAAATATTTAAGCAAACTTAATCTTTCCCGGTCTGAAACTTTTATATGAGGCACACGCCATTGCACTCTCTCTATAATTACTTGAATGGAGTCATTATTATCATCAAGTTTAACACTGTTGAAATTCGAACTGCTTCTATTGAGTATAAGTTCATGTTTACAGTTAATCATGATTTTATTATAATCTTCCGCAAATCCTAAAACTTTATTCAGCGGTATAAGGGCACTAAAAATACCATCGTGATCTTTAACTCCTTTCAAATTCCAACCCCAAATAGCAGCAGCCTTACTTTCCCCCTCGCTCATAGACAGATATGATTTTAGAGTGGTAGTAATACCTGCATTTTTTATGCGGTCTATCTCAACACCGTTAATTTCATATCGAATGTCTTGAAATAGGAATGATATATGATTATTAGTAAAATTAACAATCTTTCGTGTTAGTTTTCCTGCTGCATCTTTCGAAGCCACGGTGGCTCGGCCTTCAATGTAAATGTAGCTGGCTGAAGGTAATACGTACAAATCTTGCTGATGTATGGGTATACGTATTTCATCATTTTCATTAAAGCTGTTGCTATATGGATTATAAGTATGAATTTCATAACTCACTATGGAGTTATCGAATTGTGGTAAATCATTCACCTGAAGAATACTCATAATTTAAATCCCAAAGCTCGAAGAAATAATTTGTTATCTTTCGTTAATTTTTTTATACTTCGTATATGTCTTCGTCTTCTGACGGTACGAGAACGAGTAAAGCTATTAACTTTGCCAGATGATTTTATATTATGAACTATCATTATTTTTATTTTTAAATCTCTCTAATAAATCTGACATTCGTCTCTTGTAACAGATAATGTTAAAGTGTTCTCATATGAGTACGACACGTAACATTTAAACCTTTTTTAAGTTTTGATAAAACCATGCTTTTTCCAAAACTCGTTAAGAAATTTAATGCATAAATGCCCACAATTGAATAAGTTATTATTTTGCAAATTATTGTAATTATAATTGATATTGTCTGAACCTACATAGCGAACAAATTCTATTGGCGGTTTCAAGTTACCGTAACTATCAAAGTATTCAATATATTCATTTAAAATTACATAGGCTACCCAATGTGTACCAGAATTTTTAGAATTATCTAAATTTATGATTCCACACTCTTTTAAAAACGGGGAATTCGGTAAGGTATCCCTCATATACACTCCCCGAAAATATGGAACGTCTCTAGTAAAATAAACTATATCTATATTAGTAAGAGCACGATTAGGTAGCCTATGATTTAGTTTTTTCTCTTTAAATTTGTGTATATTCCAAGTCCATCTTTGTACCGGTTTAGCAGCAATCCATTTCCAATAGATACACCGCCTGCATTCTTATTATGACTTTTCATTTCTTCTAAACGCTTCTTTGCAACTCTATATTCATTTATAGTTTTGACGATTCCAGCAATTCCACTTGCAATACTGCCAGCAGCAGACAAACCAGCAAATATAGGTATTAAGGGCAGAACACCGCCAGATTTAGGAATTGGTATGATGCGTGGAACCCTGGCAGATGCATCCCGATTCAACTCTCTAGCAGCAGCATAGGCCAATTCTATTAGTTTTTTCCTACACTTTGGTTTAATTTTTTTAATGCACTTTTTGGTATGGATTACTAAACTTTTAAAGTTTTTTTTGAGTCCAGCTCCAGAACTTACTTTCGTTAGCATTATATTATTAACTAAATTGGCGGCAAGTTGTTCTCCTGTGCTTGTATCGGAAGATAAAGCACGCTTTTTTGCCATTTTTAATAAAATTATATCTGCTTTGTGACGATCTTTCAAACTCTTGGAATTATGATATGCTATATCGTGATGTTTACAATATTCGTCTAATTTGTTTACACCCCTATCACCTCGAGCCAATCTTTCACGTAATCTAGTTCCGGGGCCGCAATAATTATATCCCGGTAAATGGAGCTCAAATGGTAAATTATTAATTAAATTATTGACAAGTCCTTCTCCTTTCATGTATACAAACAGAATGGAGCCATTATTATAGAGCATGGTGTTATATTTATAAACCACTCATAAAACATTTGTATCGCCAATCCAACTATTTTCAGAGGAGGATAACCCCAACCATTTCACGAAAACTTTTCTGCCTTTTCGTTTCAAAACTTTTTCAACAAGGTAAATGTTAGGATGTTTAGTTTTTTGTAATTCTTGATCATAAAATGCTCCTAAAATTGGTTGCTCTTTAACATCTTGTAATAAATATGTAACAGGATTTGTGTTTTGAACTTTACTGATCTTAAATATCTCTGTAGACCAATTTGGAGTGTAACCTTTTTCAAAACAACCTTTATGTTTACTTATTCGTACAAAATCGCCTGTTTTAAACTTACAACATATTTTTTTCATTCCATTTTGATTGAAATATCTCCGTAGTAATTTAATTTTATTGCTATGATTCACTTGAACGGGGGGTAAACCAATTGTTCTGTGTTTGGTATGATTATATCTATTAATGATATTTGCAAGTGTCCCGTCCGTCCATTTATAATTCCCTTTGATACTAAATTCCTTGAAAAGCTTACTTTTGATCGTCCTTATTAACCGTTCTACAATTGAAGCCTTTTTCGTTGAATACGTGCAGTAGTGGTTGATAGAATAATTTAATAATATTTTTTTAAAACTTTTATTGTAAAATTCTTTTCCTAGATCTGTTTGCAAGTTTCTAGGGATACGTTTTTCTCTACTCAATAAAGTATTGAAAGCCTCAGATACAGTTTGTTTATTTTTTTGTTTAAGTGGAATAGCCCAAGCATACTTAGAGAATCCATCAATGATGAGTAAAATATATTTGCAGTTGTTGTTAAATTGGGAGAAACTTTGCAAATCCATTAAATCTGCTTGCCAAAGATCATCGATATCTTTTAATATTACATGTCTTCGTGGGAAATTTATTCTTGCACTTCTATGAATTTCGTTTATAATTTCTCTTTTCACTTTGCTCATTCTTTCGACTATCACTTCTGAATTACAAAATTAGACTAAGTAAAAGTTTATATGATAAACCCTTTTATTCTTCTATTACACCCGCTTCCTTTAGCTCTTCAATAATTGATAAAATTTCGTTATCGAGATTAGTATTACCTGCCGTTTTTGAAGCAATCAAAAGTTTAAGCCTGTCCACTAATTCATTAGGATCATCCCAATAAACAAGTTCAGTATTTTTTTTATATTTTTTAAGATATGGTAGACCAGCACCTCTTTTTTGCCTAGATTTTACATCTGTAGGTTCTTGTAAGCATTCTGAAAATAACGGTTTGATCACCTGAGAATATTTTAAACCTTTATCACCTTTAATCTGACCTGCAGGGTTAAAGTCTCTTTTATGAGCATTAGTTGTGAGGAGTATTTCTTTGTACACCAATTTATCTTTTAAATTGACCAAACTTAAATCAGGTTTTTTGCGAAGCAATAGTTCTTTTAGACCAGGTGTTATTTTATACTGTTTATTAGCTATACGAATGTTATACACTTTACCAGAGTTCTCATGAGTGGTAGATAAATTAACTATTGTATTTCCGATCATATGTTTGTTATTTTCACTACGTATACCAAATGGTATATTCATATCTTCGTATATTTCAATGATATCTTCTTTTTTCAACGACGCGTTATTATCTTTTTCTGATTCATTATCTCCTTCATCTTCCGAATAAAATTTTTCTACTGAGCTTGACTCATTAGATGATTCATGTTTGTACATATCATGATATTTATCACATAAAAATATTTTTGAACTTATATCAGTGTGTTTAATTTGGTCATCATAAGTATCTTCATTTTTAATTGTAGAAACTTGCTTGTTATCTACGATAGCATTAAGAGGGTCTGCAAGAGGCTTAAAAAAATACTTCGAATGAGTGTCGGTGTTAAACTCATAATCTTTCATTTGTTTCACTTTTTTCTTTATAGCGTTCGCAGACTTTATTAATTGATCTGTAATTTTGTGGTCCATTATACGACTTATACTGTGAAGCATTTATGCTCAAATGATATATGTTTTTCTGCACTCATAATTTATATAACTATTAATCACAATAAATAAAGTTGTCAAATGAGTGTCTATATCTGCCTTTGTTTAAGTCACAATCCTTATTAATTGTCAAAAAATCATAAGGATGTATCCAGATTTTAGAACACAGATCTTTGAACTTCGACCACTCTATGTCAGAACTAACATGTTCATTGTATATATGTTTCATGTTAACTTCATCTTGCTTGAAAATCATCAAAAAGTTAACATTGTCACGTAATAACTGCTTTGGTATTTTTGAATACGTTTGAGATAAATAAAAACAATCTATACCTCTGTGTCTGCCCATTGTAAAATAATTTCGTATATTAATTTGCTTTTCACAAACCACATCATCAAAAATAATAACAGAATTTGGTAATGCATCGTTAGGATGAATAACTTCGTCATCAGAATTAAATTTAAAAAGTCTTACTTCTGGCACTCTTTCTAAAATTTGTTTTAGAAAAATATATTTTGGCTGAAAGCTAGTCTTGGAATACAGGTAAACATTTTTAAACTTTAAACCATTTTCATGGATTAACAGACTAATCATGACGTTCGTTTTCCCACAATTTGAAGGGCCACATATTATACATCTTATATTATTCGGAAAAAGAACACTATGCTTTGCATGTAACTTATTTTCCTCTACATCAATATTTTTAACTTCTAATGACACTGGTTGCTTGACCCACTTCATGTTTGTATCTGTCAGAAAAATTAATATATTCTAGTATATATAATGCTTATCAGTGATAAAGAACGGTAAGTAATTATAACCCCAATAATCAGATCATAGTTCTTTTAGGTTTCGTCAAATAAGTTGACAAATAAATAAAATGGTAGTATATACGTATATAATATCTATACAGGTAATGTTGATCAAGAGTTACTAATAAAACAGCAAATTATAGAGTACAAGTAAATATGTATGTATTAAATAACAACAATAATTTATTCTATTTATAATTATAATTATTGACAATTCTCATATTTAAATTTATCATATAATAAGTTTACAATTAATGTATAAAAATACTCGATTAACATATGTAATCACAATGACCCCAAGGTACAGTGTCTATTTGATTTCCCAGAACATGCCTTTTATCGTCTATCCTGTTTAAAACTACTTTATTTACTTCTTGCGAGAACAGCACATGCTTCATTGATTTTATCATATTCATCTTACGCTTTAATGTTAAATTTTTAAATAAAACATCTTTATAATTTGATGATTTTAAACGTCTTGTTACAGGCTTTGATATGCCTTTAGCCTTGTTTATTTGTGTATTTAATGATTTAATGCAATATAGCTTTGCTCTTAAGCCTGTAAATTCAGTAATTGGGTCACCTCCTAACTCATCTTTAAATAAACCAGGAATTTTTTCGTTCACCTTAGGAATAAAGTAATGATTATTAGTTCCAAAATTACTTGTATCAAATTCTGATATATTATCATACATGTCTTTATAAAAGTCTTCGGTCTGTATTAAATACAACAAACTATCAGTATCAGTGTAGCATAATTTAGCTTTGTCACCATATTTATTCTTTATGAAATTATAATGATAATTATATAGATGACACTTAGAGAATTCTAGCACCGCAAATCCAATATATATCGGTCTGTCTAAAACAAGTTTCATGGGACTCAATTGTACGGCTATAAAGTTTTCATTAAAGATAGAAACACTTTTTAAATTAGGTTTTGTAATTAATTTCTGTGCACCTACTATTTTATTCGTTGTATTCAAATCATCACTCCATTTAGTGACTAATTTAACCTCCACTTGCTTACGTTTATTTTCAATAGTTTTGCCAAATATTGAGTTATTTAAAAGCTTAAAAAAATCTCTTTCGAATGATGTTGAAGCTGCTTGTCGTAAGCTAGTATTTAAGTCTATATACTTTTTCAAAAAATATTCTTGTTTAAAATAAAGGATTCTATGAATTTTTTTTAAAACTAGACCATTTTTAAGACATGATTTTAAATGAACATAGTGAATAACGTAGTTATATTTATCATACAAATTTGCAATTAATTTTGGTGTTTTCCCTCCAATAGGTATGAATTTCTCGGGAGCAAAAGGCAAGTCGCTATGTAAATTATGTAAATGATCTGGATACGCTAAATCTACTTCTAAAATGTAACCGTACTCGCCATTATCCGGAACATCAAACAAATTAAAATTTTTGATATCATTATTTTTCATAAATTTAAACTCTGATATTGGTAATTTTTTAGTCATAGCATATCCATAAAGATTATTACAGTCTAAATATATCAAATATGTTGATGGTTTAGAACTATCGAAATAAGGTAAATAAATGTTATTGGCTTCAGCATATCGATGAGAGCACTGCGCTAATCCTCCACGTATTCCTTTTTCCAGCATTTTATAAATGTCTAAATCATTAATCAATTCCAACTGAACACCTGTGTAAAGGAGCATAGCATCCCAACTTAATCCAGGTGAAGTCACATAATACGCTGGATCGAGTTTGTAGTGCTGCAGACAAATATTTCTAAAATTTTCAAATATGTCACATAATAATAGTACGTCACACTTTAAATACAAGTCAGTATATTCACCAAGAGAACTAATTTCAAAACATTTCCACACAGTTTGGGCACGTTGATATTCAGTATCTGTTATATGTTTCATCTGTAAAGTGTTATAAAAATGATTCTTTGCTGGAAGTTGTGTTTCATCATATGTTTGCCATGAACAAATGTACTCATACGGATATACGCCTTTGCTTCGCAGTAAATTTAATTGGCTTTTATCTGGGAAATGTGATGATAAATGAATAAAATCGTTCTCCGTTAAACTTTTACTCAAATTGTCAATACTTGAACTAAGAAATTGAAATGAATCTATAAATTTAATCTGTATAGGTTTACATCCTGTACCGGTTTTGATTATTTTAGTTATGCTTATATATTTTTCTTTCGTTTTTGGTATAATTTTTATCTCGCCATCATATTTCGATAATTCTGTTATAAATATATGAGAATCATAACCAGATAAGTTATGAAAGATAACAGGTATAAATGAACACACTCTATAAATTAAATTGCAATGTGAATGCGCCGCGCCTCTATACTCGGATGTAATATGATCATGATCACAAACTTTATCATCAAATAATAAATGATTACAGATATGGCATGAAGTTGCTTTGTTATAATTATCAGTTTGCTCTCTCGTCATAGATCTCATGGGTTTCTTAGTCATTAAAATTTTGTGAATTAACTTAGCTTCTTTAATTAATCTCTCAACAAACACTTTTACACAGTCAGGTCCTCTATATGTCACGAATTTGTTCAAGCTCCTATCATGTGAGCAACATACATAATATGCAAAACAAGACGGTTGATGTAGTTTATTTTTTATCGTACTTTTATCATTATTGTTTTCTTTATAATTTAATAGTATACTTTCAAAGTCAGCATAAATCACAAAGTTAATTTTTTGCTTTCGCTCATAATTTTTGAATTGTAATGTATTGTTTTTATCAGGCAGTATGGTTAAAATTTTGGAACAACTATGAGAATGATACTTTTTTTCAGTAGTAAAAAATTGCAAACATGTTTCACATAAATGTATTTGACCTTTGTGACATGTAACTTGTCGTCGCACTAAACGCAAAAGGTTTTTTATCAAGCAATAATGACCTTTGTTTTGTTTTTCAAAATACAGTAAGTTAATATGTTTATCTTTCTTACAATTCGTTACATAAAGAGGGCCAGTTACAGTACAACGTTCATCTAATCCATAAATATTAATACTCAACTCACAATTATTCTTTTCAAACAATTTGATATCTTTAGGTAAAGGTGGAAATGAAATTCCTTGTATATTAAATATTGAACTTAAGTGTGGATAGGAGTTTGTTCTACAGACATTACTTTTTGCTGGAAATAATGCTGCAGCAATACTCCATAAAAAACAGTATTCATCATTATTGTGTATATTCAAACAACTCTTTGTGTTTTTAATAACTTTTGGTAGCTCTAAATAAGTACCACCTCGCATGGGGGAATATTTATTAATATTTATTTCTAAATGACTTATACAGACAAATGACCATCCAGATTCACAATGCTCAAATTCAGTAAGTTTTCTTTTAAATATTTCTATTTTATTTGAGAATAAATCATTAAAGTCAGTACTGCTGTATACAGTTTCATATTTCGTATTAAATGACTTGAGCTGCTGCTCATTTAATTGTGGTAGTAAAAAGTAAGCAAACAGTTCGAAGTTAACTTTAATGCACGTATGTTCCAGTAATGATAACTCAATGATTTTCAAAACATCTTTTCGCTTATCACCCAAGAACGCCTCCAGTATGAGGTACTCGTCTTCTATTGATGGGTTTAAGCGGTAAGTCATAATTCTATTTTTAAATGCTGTAGCTACAATATCAACATTTTCAAACTCTGACTTTATTAAGGAATTCGATTTATGAATATTCGTTCTCTTATGATATCTGTATTTATGTTCTGGAATCTTAATTCTGCATTTATCACAATGAATATACTTTGATAAAGAATTTGGCTCATAAACATTCGTATCGTATTCATTTTCTGGGATATCAATCTGGTATTTATAATTATTATTATCAGAATTTGCTGATGCCCCATCACTGGGGTGTGTAACTGGAAAAAGAACAATATTTTTATTGTATAGTTTAATTATTCGAATTAAATGCGGTTACAAAATAATATCTTAAAATAAACTCATTCTCTAAGTGTATAATGATCATAATTATATGGTATAGCATAGATCTCATAATGTAAACGATTTTTAAGACTATTGATAAGAGCTTATAAAAGTAGGAGCACATTTTTTAAACTCCTTCCTAGCGCTTGTTATATAAGCATTTAGGTGATGCCAGGACTCTGAATCCTCATCGCATTTGTTTTTAATGGTGATTACTGAGTGCCGCCACCTATTTACTGGTTGGACCCGCTCTATTTCATCGCATTTGTATACTTTGAGTTCTATATAGAACTCACCTCTTTTTTGCTCGTTAATTTGTCGTGAAAATCCGTTCGCTAGTCTCCTCGTGATGTATGAGTATATCGGGGGAGTATTTTTGTCCGCAACAACATCAATTTTATCATCGTCACTGTCGCTCCCAAACAACTCGCGAGCCGTTGACTTGGTGACAGGAGTGATTGGGTGAATGGTTGGCTTAGTTTTCTTACCCATAGATGGGTGGGAGCTGCTCGCCGACGAATGCTTGCGCTTTTTGTTCTCCTTTGGCTTGGTTTTCACAGGTGCATGCTCCCCGTCTGCCGATTCGTCCTCCGAAGGGAAAATATGGTCAGCCGTGTTCTTGGACCTGTAATAAATAAAAACAATGAATTAGTACATTAACAATTAAATTGGTTTTAATTATGTAGACAACACTAAGTGCATGAATTTATTACTTGAATGAATGAATATTAAAAATTATGAATCACTGAACACCTTTAATATTTATAGATGATAGACTCGCTAACTTAACTGAATTATTGAAGAGGTTAATACATGAATGATCGAATAGTGACAGGTGGATAACAAATTTACTACATTTCTTATCCACTCTAATTATTCTTTCTTGTTACTAATAAGAAACTTTAACAGATAACACGAAGTATATTGAAAGGTGAGTAGATACTTACATTTTAGAAGATTGACGTTCTTTGGTAGTGTAAAAACTGTAAGATGTCACTCCTCCTAGCTGAAGTGTTGATGTGATCCAGCTTCTGCAGGATGCACTCTTAAATAGTGGTAAATCTACGTCACGATATCCCATATATGGAATAGGGACACGCGTTACTAAAATGCTTTATCAGCCCTAACACCAAATATGTAATCGTTTACGTTGTAGAAAAATATCTTGCTAAAATATAAACATCAAGATAATGCAATTTGAACTAATCTTCATCATATAAGATACCTACCTACCTATGTAAATTCGCTAAGTTGGTGGGTGGTCCGGTTCATATGTCTTTAAGGCCCCTTCTTAACTAGACGGCTTTCCGCTTGGTCTAGGCACGGTTTAAAACCGTGTCTACGTCCGGTTGTTAGTTAGGTATGAGATACTATAGAGGTTTGTTAACGACACCGGTTCGTGAAGAACCCGGCACGGCGCCGGCCCGGTTAGAAATTTTCTCGTTAACAGGGGCCTTAGGTTGCGCTCTGGGTGATGCCACTTTCTGTGTGTTGACTTTTAAGTCACCAGTTCATAGATAGCGATGCAGTGTGGTAGCGTTGCGGTGACGTTTGTATTGTTCAAATCTGTATTAGCGCGGTCATACATGATGTGGACACAGAATAATAATAGCGTTTTTAGGCGGATTTCTATGAAGTTAAACTAGTGTATCGTATCTATCCAGGCACTCCCTAACATTTAAACGTCACAGCGACGCTATCGCACCGCACCGCTGTCTATTTACCAGTGGCTTTATATTATGGAATGCATTCAATTGTAATCTGAAACTGTAGAGCATCGTATTGTCTCGAATATATAAAGTACACTTACATGTGTGTACTAATTTTTTCACAGCAATTTTGAACTTTATAGTCATTCAAAATTATTTATTAGAATCCTATAAAAAGGATAAATTATCTTGAAAATTCAAATATTATTTAGTTTCCTACCATCAAGCGCCAGTAATCAACGAGTAATAACTATGTCGGTGAGTATTAATTTAATTATTTTATTTTATATTTAATTTTATTGCAAAGTTTAACTTGATTTAATGACAGAGCCAAGCATTAGATTATTGACTTGAATAGTGGAATGCTTGCAATAAATAATTATAATGTATTTTACGCTCAATTCCATCACTCCTCCATCACACGAATTTAAAATATTATGTAGACCTTTTATGAGATATAGGGTAGCTTTTTTATTTTTTAAACTAAGTTATTATTAAAGTTTTAGTTTAAACAAACCACGAGAATAGTTACGTTGGTAGAGTGGTTGATAAGTGGTGCTATTTGTCAAAGGGCTTGGGTTCCGTTTTCTAGCCAAGTTAGAAGCCAGCAATTAGGTACACACGGCTACATATCAAGCTATACATTTTCCGTACAGTGAGAGGTCTGCTTATACTATATGCAGCCGTGTGTGGAAATATATTATTTGATAATAGGTACTATTGTTTGAACGCTTTGTTAAACTTTATTCATGAAGTGCAAAGAAAATAAAAAATAATGTATTCTGTTTCAGATACCGAGTTGGGTTTATTCACCGACTTCACCTTAGTTAATGATAGAACATGATGTGATTGATAAAGTCGTAAATTATTTGGATGAGGAAGAACAACAACGAAACCCATTTGCTTCAAATACAAATACAAATAATAATAAGGAGTTGATAAGTTTTTACAAAACGGTTTCGACCGGTGGCACAAAAGTTATACGGATCGAAATTTACGATGCAAACCAATTCGAAAGTAATTCTATGTGCCAGTGCAGTGCCGAAATATGTGTTCAGCATATTGTGAAGAGCATTGACACTGATAACATCTACCTACGTGTCAAAGACATGCTACCGTATTTAAACAATACTTTTTATCAATCCTTGTAAAAGAAAAAACGGATCACCTAGAAGCACCTGGATCCTTAATTCCTACTTATTTTGTTTAATTAATTGTAATTATTTTATTTCTTTTATTTGTAATTATATGAAGTAATAAATACTTGTTTATTCATTGCAATAACGTAGTTTCATTACAGAAGCTGTAAAACTAAATCACCTGTAAGACTCTAAGTATATTTTCATTACTTTAACGTAATTCACCAAATAATATTCATTTGAAAAAATCTGCTAGTCATTAAAGCAAACATTGTGGTATAAATATCACGTAGCAACAATACTCGTCCATTTGTGAGATCACAGCTGCATTGAGCAGATCAAGTATCTAATTTTTGCTAAGTAATAAAATAATATCAGATACTCGAAACCAAACACACATGTAAAAGACCGAGTTTAATGAATATAAAAATAATCAATTAGAAAGTATGAAATAATATTTGAATGTTGATGTAATGAATGATAGAAATTGTGATTGACTGATTGTCTAGTTCACAAAATATTGATCGATTGACTGATTGTTTACTTGACACAAGTGTAATTGGGGTTCCTGGATCTCTGATCCAGGAACCCCAATTATACACTACTAGCCTGGAAATAATTGCAGGATTGTATTGACTTTCCAGGTAGTTAAGAACAAGCTCTGACGCAAGATAAAGATCTTTGACAAGCCGCCGCCGCGCGCCGCCTACGGACGTCGTCGTGGTTAATAGTAGTTATCATTGACCACGTCCGTCATTGAAGGCGGCGGCGGCTTAACTCACAGTTCTCGACATCTTTTGCTTAGCCTGTTCCCAACCAAGTCGCTTATATATAGTAGTTGCAAAATACTATAGATAAGTTAGTAATTTTTTAGAAAACACGGCCAAAATCTCATTTAATAAAGTTTTTTTTTAATTCCTTGGCAATTAGTACGGCTTTACTCTGCAGACCATCGCCTGTCATCTTGTGCCGAATGTCCAGTGTCTGTGCTTTGAGGACATTATGACTGCGTCAAATGACGGCACAAATACTGGGCCAGGCAAGGGATTTAGTTAAGAATAACAAAATTTTTAACTGACTTCAAAACAAACAAAAACACTACTTCACACTAAAAAGCGAAAAATAATATTTGGATATATATATACATACATTGGATGTATCTACTCATCTGGTTGAAGTCAGTGCCAAGCCAATCAGCCGGGTCTTGCTGCGGGGATCTCGTTTTTCTAGATGGGTAACACAATACCCTATGACCGAACTGAGTTACGACTGCATCTGTCCGTCATGTAACTATTTATTAGTTATTCAATTCTATTTGTAGCGAATATATTCCAGTACTATAGGTAGAGACGATACTTCCAGACTGGAAATATAGACCTTTTGTAGTTAGTGAATTTACACTTAGTCGTAATAATATAGGCATTTATTGTATTACACTCTTATTTATTTATTTATTAAAACTTTATGCAACACAAAATATTAGGCATTCTCTACCAGTCAACCATGGGTGGTGAAGAGATAACATGGCAGCTGCATAAAAAAAACTTACATACATATTTATCATAATACATACCAAATATATATAATATATATTAATAAAAAGTAAAGTCTTATTAGGGTGAATTGCCCAAGCAAAAAAAATACACGGCAAACCTGAGAACGGTAGTGCAATGTGCTGATTTTTAATTTTATATATTTTTCTCAACAACGTAAGTACTTCTCTACCTTGGCAAAAAAAATCATTGATTTCTACCCTCTCATATACCAAAAATAAAATTACAAGGTGTTATTTTATCATCACGGTGGTCTGTCCTGAACCCAATTCCACTCATAAAATACCTTCCCCTGCAAATACATTCGTAATATGGATTTAAATCGATTTTGTTATCATTAAATTATAATAAATTTGATCAAATAAAACTATTTTTGTTTGTTTATCTTTTTCTCATGGATTTGACAGGCAGTCAACTTTTGTCTTGAAAAAAGTTATCATTTCAGAGGACAGTAAGTTTTAGTAGAATAGCCATGTCAACATTGCGTTGTTACGCCCTTCTCACCTTTCCTCACTTCGGATCAGTCCGGCTCAAGCTCTCGGCGCGAACGCATCGGTCCCGACGTCTTGCGGTTTCCCGCAAAAAAAGTAAATATATCATTTCAGTAATATGGGGACAAAAATAGTTTCATTCCGGTGGCTGTTATAACTCGTGCTAGTTTCGTTTAATTTGTTTCAAAATTTTGTATTAAATTCGCCGTAAGTACTGTTTTGTTTGAGTAGTGTTCATAATTTTTTAATAATTTTATTTCGGAGTTAAATGTAGAACTAACCTCTATTTTATCATCTCAATGTTAACATTTCAGTGGATTGGGTGGACTGTTATAGCAATTACAGTCCACCGGAATTAAACATATCTCCAAAATGATAAAACCATAAAGTTTTAGAGATCCTTGTGTCAAACACAAAGTCATAGTTTTGTAATGTACTTTTACCTAGAGTGTAGATTAGATTATTCGGGTGTATTTGTTGTGTAATATTTGTGTTTAAGATATATAATATATACACATATCTATTTAGTTAGTACATGTATATACTTTAGATACACATTTGTTCAGCTCAACGATAATGTGATTATAAAAAATATAAAAATATTTATTTATCGTTACCAGCATTTACGATAAAGTTTTCCAACTTTTCACACAACAACAACCAGAAAATTTACCAAAGTTTATATAAGTAAAGGAACAATTCATTCATATCATAATAAACATTACATTACATTAATATCATTCTTTGAGGTTATTGTAACTGAAAAGAATGATATAATATGTAATACTAACTGTAAAATCTGTATATTAATAATGATATTAAAATAACTGTGTCCCGTCTTAGTGTTTATCTGAAATTTGTGGAAATCAAACCTAACAAAGTACGGAACCCTGGCTGCCCGGCACGGTTGTTCTTAGCTGTATCATTTCAGTGGATTTATTTCATTCCGGTCTATCATTTCGGTGGTAATTTTTATCATTTCGGTACACACTTTTCATTTCAGTGGACTCTTAAAAATTCATCCTTAAATATTTATGTAAGTTTTGATGAAATTTGATGTACACTCACGCACAATGTTATAAAATAGGCTAAAGTTTTATTTGTCACTAAAAATACGTAGATAGCATTGGAATAAAAAAATCCCACCGAAATGACACATAAAAATCTCTTGTTGAAATTCACCCATTAGTGCGGTTCGCTTGATGCTGGGCAACTAATGTTTATCTCAGAATAAATGTTTTTCAATTTAATTTCAATTAATTCTCACAGCATCCTGTATCCAGTATCTGTTGTTGCTACATGAATAGAATTTGACTCAGAGAAAACTATAAATAAAAAGATCTTGAATATAATGATCTATCGTATTTACTACACGGATGTTTACTTACCTGCTTGCATTGTTGGGTGATGTTGCATGAGTGAGTGTTCATCTAAACTGTTTGTTTCTTCACCTACGTACGTATTAACTGGAATATTTTGACACAAACGTGGGAGCGTTTACATCGCAACAGAGTTTTATAGGAGTTGTGTAGGTTTTGTATGTACAAATTAAAATGTTAACGAGATTCGCGTGCGTAAGGAACAAAAATGTTGCATTCATTAGACTGACGTGGCACACAATTACTTTGTATAATTTCCATCACCACTAGGTACTACTAAAAATAGTGACCGTAAATATTATTACTATGACACCGACGTAACTGGTAGTGGTATTAATGGTATCCGGTCTGAGTGCCGAAGGCGGGAATTCAGGCATTTTTAAAACTTTCAACGTAGAAAACAGCAAAAATCTGTATGTTAAGTTTTTAAGAAAGTCTGTTATTTATCTACTCGCCTAGCCAGGACTACAATGATCTCTGTTTACTCTTTTAATCCCACCAAAATCACTGTCTACTCGCCAACATAGCAGTAACATCACGACATTTATCCAAATTAATCGCGTCGTCGTGTCGAGTCGCGCTCGTGATATTGAATGTCCCGTTGGCGGTGGCTCAACAGCTCAACAGCTCACCGTCACAGCGTGATTTCTTCATTACTGTGTCACCCTGCGCGCTGCGAGCCACCCTCCACAGAAACGGGCGCCGCGGTTTACTGCGAGGGCGCTCGATTATCATTTTGTCATTGTAAAGTATCAAAAACTTATGAAACGTCTCTAGAATTCACTTGCGCAAACTTGACGCGCGACTCACATACTTGTAGGTTATATTGTATACAAAGCTCAAAACTTTAAGGTTTTCGTCTCCCTTATAAATGCCTACTCTTTTCGGATAACGGCGTCAGATTATCATGTAATTTTCAGTAATAAAAAAAAAATAGATTTGGTCACTGTTGCAAGCACTAGGTAACTGTAATTTGGAAGAAGATACTGATTATCGACATATAGGTTTAGAATACCTATCTCGGGAGTCAGGGCTCGCTAAGTATTGTAATGGTTTTAAGCCAATTTTTTTTATTAATGTTCCACTAAGCATCATCAGAGGCATTAACGCGTATTTTACGTAAACCACTATGTACTGAAAACCTTCAGAAATGTTAATAATTGATCACTTTACGCTTCAAGAGCCGTAAGGTGCAGAACTCACGCTGGTGCACGGGCACCTCTACGACAACGCATTGTTGACGTATAATACCCACTTCATTGATTTGGATATATTAGCGCTTACACACTTTAAGTTTCAAAAAATGGCTATTGAATTTTTAGAACAGCCATTTTATACGCACTATTTAAAAATACGCACGAGTAGATACTTCTTACTTTTCTGTACTAACAACGCACGCATTAAATTTATCCTTAAAACATTATTCCGCGGACATTGATGTGGGTTACACGTTTACTTAGTTATAAATTTTATTTCGTCACACTTGTAATGTGTAACTGTTTTATGTCCCAATAAAGTAAAATAAAATAAATAAAGAGAGGGGGCACACTGTTTGTCACTCGGTTCAGACTAAAATCCTTTTCTGCGGTGAATTAATACGTCGCCCAGCATCAGGGTGTACGTGTCGCGGCGCCCCGCCCGCCCTGGCCCTCGGGCGGCGCCTCCGCCCTCCGGACCTGCCACACTTGCGCGCTTCCGGTGCCGCATCCGGCCGCATATCCGGCTTCCGAGACCCGTCGCAAATATTGTACCAGTGAATTTAAGTTTTAGAAAATCATGAAATGAATTGGAACTGTGATGTAACCTTTGTTGTGTTCTGTGAAACTAACCCGACAATTTTGTTAAACATAGCTAGGGGTTATAGATAGAAACATTAATATGTGTACTATGTTTTGCTTATATATCGCGTAAAAAAACAAGACATACATAAATATTAAAGAACTATTATATCAAAGAATTAGTAGAAACAATTCGTTGAATGTTTTAAATAAGTTTGAGTGTGAAATGAGTCAGTTTAATGAGAACATGTTAATAACTTTACGTCTACGTAACAAAGAATAATGTAACCTTCAGTACCAGTGATGTTGTGGCTAAGTTCGAGCGAGCACCGCCGCTTCCAGCATCTGTACCACGGTGAACTATATGTTTAGTTATGTCAATATGCTACCGCTGGTTGTGCTACCACCGGGGTTGCGGAAATCTTTTAATGGGATACCGCGGCCCCGGAACGTAAGGTCTGACACTTCCGCTCCACCCATAGCAGGATAAGTCATTAGATGATTTTCCCACGAAAAAAAATCAATAAAATGGTTGTGCTTCTGTAGCACCGTTTCTTTTTTTACTTAAAAGAACAGAAACACATATTCTATGCAATTATGTGCAAATCAATCCTATCCGTAGTATAGAGTATGACGGAGAGCCGTAACAGCATCCTTAAAATGATATCGAAAAGTATGGACTCGCCCGTCATGTGTCCTGTACGTGAGAAGTACGAAATACGCTACGTTTTATGCTGTCTGTTTCTCACTAATATTTTTCTTGAATACATTATTAATACTTAATCACCACTACACATTATACCACCTAACCACAGTCCTTCATTACTTCAAAACGCTTTTAATAATAAGTGTACAATAGCGGTTGTTTATTATTTTACTATCTAGGTAACTGTTTTGGTCCATAATTAATAAAATAAAATAAAAACTGTTTGTAAGGTTTTCTGTTACTTATATTTTTCAATGGACTGTGTAGTATTCTGATAATAAACATTTTATTTTCGTAATATTGATAGCAACCGCAAGAGAATCAGATTCTACAGTAGATAACGACTTAATAAAATGAATTGTTGTGTCATGGCTATGTACCGTTACTATGTGCACGGTAGCTGTTATCAGCACCCGCTGATAATTACTGACTTAGAATTATCCCCGTTACCTGCGGGAGACTCCCCTGTCAATATACTTATCAAATGATGAAATGCATACTATTTGTTACGGCAACTTGCCATCATTTTCAAAGAATTTTATAAGTATTTTATGTTTGTACTGATAACAAGCGCGGTGCTTCCTCTGTGTTGTATGAATTAAAACCGCGAATCGTATGTCTCACGATACTTTATACGCTTACTATGTCGAATAACATTGTACACGAGCAAAGTTGGATATAAAATAAACTCTGTGGTCGTCACTTCACGTCACCATGTGGCTTGACATTTTAATCGTTTAATATTGCCATTCAAAGTAGCAATGCTGCCAGAGTTCTGTTCACTTTCCCTACGGCCCTTCTTATAACTCGTTCATAATCCCCTTATGCTTGTATTTATTTATAAATATCGAATTTAAAAAATAAACACATATAAACATAGTATCCTACCGGTATTGGGAACAGGATCCAAGCTGTCGGCGGTCAGGGCTCCAAATAGAGGAATATCCTAACGATAAAAGTTAAGTGTCGAGAAGTACCTCTTTACCCTTACCCGACAGCCTCACAAGGTGTTCATCGAGGCTCGTGGCTATCAAGCCATTGGCTGACACATATATTTTTGCCAATGTCATAATTGACATATGATTGCTGAGTCAAAGCAAAATTTGGTTATATTATTTAATTTAATTTATTATTATTACAAATTAGATAAAAACTTATACAATTTGGCAAAAAATATCTGCATAAGAATGCAGACCTAGAATTTAGGCAGGTGACAAGTATATTGTTAGATTTTCTTCCATTGAATGCCAAATAAAATCGATAGGGAGATGGCAGGTCCTGCTCGCCTCATATCGAAAAGATTAACCCAGCAGTGGGGCAAAATACTAGGCGAATAATAATAGGCGAGATAGGTTAGGACATTTTACTTTTAAATCTTTTTTCTCAAGTGATTATAGCTTTTCTTTTTGTCCGGGCAAATTTCTGGAATAGCTGAACCAATTCTTCCAAAGGAGAAAGATAAAAGAGGCTATAAGGCAAAACCGGTATCATTACTTTTTGTACATAAATTAGTAGTAGGTACTTATGTATAACAAAATTAATACTAAATGGTTTTTTGTTAAACTACTGTATTTTCCTACGTTTACGGGGTATAATTGTCCTTTTTATGCTATTTTCTATATTTTCTTGTACCTTTGAAATGTTCGACTGAATTGCCCATTCAGTATCCGGAATTCTTTTTACGCGTTTTGCCTCCATGGTGTAGTGACCCTCTAAGATAATAGATGGCGCTAGTGGTTGTAGAATACGGTTAGTTACCCGTAATAAATACGAAAATTTACTATATTCTTATTTATAAGTACAAAAACGGATAAATTTGGATTAAACAAATTAAGGGTGGTATTCAACTCGTTATATATTCACGTAATAATCTTAAAATCCACATATAGAGATTTACAGGCACTAATTATAAGTTAAGTGAAAATTATAATAAAATGATAAAAAATTACCATTTTCTGATTTTCAACCGACGACAAAAAGAGGAGGTTATCAATTCGACGCGTATATTTTTTTTTTTTTTTTTTTTTTTTTAATGTATGATCATCGATTACTCGAAGACGGCTGAACCGATTTGGAAAATTCTTTTTTTGATTGAAAGGGTATACTTCGATACTGGTCCCATTTTCATAAACGTCAGGATCTGATGATGGGATCCTGGAGAAATCGAGGGAACTCTTCAAATATTATAGGCACACCTATGTCGTTTTGGGTATTTATTATAGTAACTTGTGCAGTTGCTCTCAAAAAGTACCATTTGAGGAAGTGGAACTGATGATGAAGACCACAGATGGCCGCCGAAACTACTCAATAATAAGTATTGAGTGGATTGCGATTTGATTACTTGAATATGGATGTTACGCACTTTATGCTCGTCACAATGCATATGGTGATGTAGAGCTGATGGTGAAGTACCAGGAGAACTCCTCAACAATTAACGGCCCAGCATTGGGAAAAGCAATATTTTGTAAAAGGTTATAAGTAGTTGATAATTAGGCTCTTGTAACTAGGTAAATTAAAAATAGACCAACTAAAAAGAGTGAAATAAAAACTTTTTACCAAAAAATTAAACCGACTCCCAGAAAACACTGCAAAGTGAAAAATAACTTTAATTTCGGAAGTCGGTGCCAAAAACGAAAATACAAAACTAAAGACACCGACTACCGAAATTAAAGTTATTTTTCACTTTGCAGTGTTTTCTGGGAGTCGGTTTAATTTTTTGGTAAAAAGTTTTTATTTCACTCTTTTTTTTCCATTGTATTCACTTAATTACCTATCTGCATGCCAAATATGAACTTTCTAGGTCATCTGGAACTGGGTTATAGTTTTGATCTATAGGTCAGTCATAAAAATGACGATTTTTGGACGTTAATATCTAAATAACCGTTTGAGATATGTTTATAAAATTTGAAACACATATGTATCTCGCCAGTCTCAATATATGAGCCAAATTTGACAAGTTTAGGTGAAATAGTTTTTGAGTTATGAGGGGCTCAAAAGTGGCTCCAAATGGTTCGTGTAATATTACACACGGTGAGCTGCGCGCCAGTACTTGGCTTGACACGCTCCCGCGTGTCTAGATACATGATATTTTACCAAAACTATAAGTGTATCTTTATTTTTCTAAAAGCATAACATGACTCATTGTATTAGTAACGTATGATAAGGTTGGGGCTGCCCCGCACGCTGCGGACCAGGGTAACGCATCTAAATACTTGATTACCTATCGTTTATAAGTCGTTCAAGTAAAGAATAAACACACAGACCGCACACGACTGGCTATACATCTCGTATGCTTATCATGTTGCCAATCACTGACAACAGTGTATTTTTGTTATTATAGATCCTTATGGCGCGCTGACGGGATGCGCGCGCGCCTCTGGTGGACAGGTGCAGTTGTGGCAGTTCCTGCTGGAGGAGCTGGCCTCGGGAGCGCCAGGGATCTGCTGGGAGGTAAGTACCTGATGTCCAAGAGCAGCACATAACGAAGGACTAGGTATCTTGGGAAATACACAGTCAGTAGTCACCCAATATCTGAACGCATAACGGGCATGTCCAGTTATTAGAAAATATCATATCCTTGAATAGAAATACTTAAATGCTGTTTATTGTACACACCATATAAGTTATAGAAAATTCCTGTTATAAAATTTTGCACACAACGGAAAGTTTAGTCAATCTTTGGATGGATTTAATAGAGACAAAGGGAGACAATACTGCTCGTAGTCTTTGGTGTAGTATCTATATACATTTATAATATTATATGCAAAGTAAAGACGTATCTACCTAAATATAGAGACATTAATAGTAATGAAAAAGTATAGAACTGAAATAAAACTGCATATTTTTTTTACAAAAGCTCTACATATCAATAATAATAGTAATAAGCGGTTTAGGGATAACATCAAGGATAAATAAATGGAATCGGTTCGTTTTTGTTAAATTTACTACAAGTTTATCATTAGAATTAATTATTTAATTGTTTTAAAGGTGGGCAAAGAGTTAGCAGACCTAGGCTTATTTAAATCAGACGGCACCAGTGCGTGCGTCTCATGAAGTTTTACAATATGTAAATGTGTTGACAAGCTTGGTTACTAATTGCGTTGAACCCTAGGGTCCCCCAAACGATGGCGAGTTCCGTCTGTCGGACCCGGACGAGGTGGCGCGGCGCTGGGGCCGGCGCAAGCAGAAGCCCAACATGAACTACGACAAGCTGTCGCGCGCGCTGCGCTACTACTACGACAAGAACATCATGAGCAAGGTACGTCCCGCATCGCGCACTACTGGGCTCAGCTTGCCTCACCACAGCAGACTGACAAAGCGCCAAGACATGCCCAACATATTGCTGGTAGCCATTGCTTCCAGTCTACTCGTAACCGACTGCCAGGTTAGTACTACTATTTTATATGGAGCGACTGACTATCTGACTTCCACAACTAGAAGTCCGAATTAGGTAGTTATTTATGTACTTACACTGATTTTTAAAACGAAAGAATAGAGTGGATATACCCCAAATCCCGGGATTAATTTTGAAGAGCAGACAAATTCCGTGATTTATTAAATAAAAAGTTATTTACTTTTACATAATTTAAACCACTGCACGCGCGACGTTACCAAATTTACATAATATTGTTGGTCACACGGGATTGTCTATTAGAAATCCCGGGAAGATCCATATTAATATCAGCATTTCGATGCGAGTACATAAATGACTCTACCTAATTCCGACCTCTGCTGATATCTGATGTTCTGCTTCTGATCCGTAACTACTGTCAATATGACAGCCGTGACCTACGGCTTAGCGTGCTTTATAAGGCACGGAGAAATCTCCATGTGTTAAGATGGTCAGTAGTCACCCATCCATAATAACTAAAAAACTTTTTACCAAAAAATAGAACCGACTTCTCAAACGAAAATATATACAAAACTAAAGACACCGCCTTCCGAAATTAAAGTTATTTTTGCCTTTGTAGTGTTTTTATATGGAAGTCGGTTCTATTTTTTGCTAAAAAGTTTTTTTTTACGCTTTTTAGTGGGTCGGTTTGTAATTTATCTAGTTACAAAAGCCAAAATGTCAACTACTTATCACCTTTTACAAAATATTGCTTTTCTCGGTGCAGAGCCGTTAATTTTTGAGGAGTTCTCCTGGTCCTTGTCCATCAGCTCTACACCACCATATGTATTGTGACGAGCATAAAGTGTTTAACATCCATATTTAAGTAATCTAATCGCAATCAACGAAATACTTATTATTGAGTAGTTTCGGTGGCCATCTGGGGTCTTCATCATCAGTTCCACTTCCTCAAATGGTGCTTTTCGAGAGCAACTGCACAAGGTACTATAAGAAATACCCAAAACGCTATAGGTGTGCCTATAATATTTGAAGAGTTCCCTCGATTTCTGCATGATCCCATCATCAGATCCTGATTTCGTAACAATGGGACTAACTAGAAACTATACCTATTCAAACGCAAAAAGAATTTTTCAAATCGGTCCAGCCGTCTCCGAGTTATGAGGTAACAAACATAAAAAAAAAGTTCAAGACGACTTGTAAACCTCCTTTTTTTGAAGTCGGTTAAAAATCATTTCAGAACAAAGAACTATGCGACTGCATAATTTAGCATATCTATCATCTTCTTATCGTGTGGGTAGTAAGGTCTAACGATCCCAAACATTCACAAAGAAAGTTGTTTCCAGTTTGGCTAGGACATTGTAGGCCTGAATCACCTAATTGTCTGATAAAAAGATTGTTCCGGGCTTCGGAAGGCACGTATAAGCCGATGGTCCCGGTCGCCAAATGTCGGTCGTTAAAATAGACCAGGACAGAGGCCCTTGAGGCGGTCTAGAAACTCTGAGACTAGGGTGTATGGGGTCGTTAGTATTTCAATAAAGACCTATATTATGTATCTGCTTGTACCATGCCTTCTATTTATGAGTAAGAATCGGCCACCGAAACAGGATCGATGCGGGCTCAGAGCACATCGGTGGCTCTCACATGACTTCGAATATTCGGCTCTAGGACTTGCCTCAAGATTTTTTTGTCGTTGCTATCTCGCAACATTTATCTGAAGTTACGATATTTGTAATATTTTTCCTCAAGTATTTTTGTTGTTTACTTGTTGCGTCCTTCTACTGACGACTGCCAACCAAAGAGCTACAAAAAAACTGATAAACGGAGCGTGTATTTAGCTTACGTTATGTACGCGCTAGTTTTGTCATTATCGTTCACTCGCGTAAGCCCATACGCTGGTGTAAACAAATATCTCTATGCCGAATCCTATTTAAATCCGTTCACCCATTTTGACGTGATTGAATAAATGTTTCTTATGTACTAGTACCTACCTACATATTTATAAAGTTATACTAGTTAGTGCTAGTATGTATGTATATCAGTTATATTTATTTACCTATAAAAATATCCACAAACTTCCTAGAATTCGTATAATTTTGCTCTCAGTTTTCCTGTGGTCCAAGATATTCAACAGTAGGTAAATACAGTGTGAAATTACCTGCGTTGTGTAATACCGAAAGGAGCACAGTTAGTTAAAAAACGCCAGTTAACCGCGCTTTGCGATGTAATGAAAATAATTTGACTATTTATATAAAAGCAAAAGGTCACTGATTCACACACTCACCACGAGCTCTTAGAAACTACAAGTGCTAGGGATCTCAAATTTTGCATAGGGGTTATTTTTAGGACGTAGGTGCTCGCTAAGACAGGATTTTGCGAAATTTCCACGGGATCGGGATTTACACGGGAATAAATTCCCAATTCCAAGTTGCGGACAACAGCTAGTTTATAATAAACATGATATATGAACTCGCTGCCGACTTCGAAGTCGACCGCTGCGCTGCTGGAGTGGGCCTTAACATTTGTTTAATGGCTGACGATGAACATGGCTAATCGTCGAAAATCTGGAGGTTTAGAAGGAGAGCCTTTGTCTACCAGTAGCTCTATCATAAAGTAGGCGTGTCAAAAAACACAAGTGTCATTGTTACAAGTGTCAAGTGTTAGCATACAATCTTATAAATATTTATCTCAACTAATATTGTAAATACAAAAGCAACTCTGTCTGTTACATTTTCACTCCTAAAGCAGTTAACCGATTAGGATGAAATTTGGTACAAATATAGACTTGACCTTGGAAAAGGACATAGGTTACTTTTAATTGCTGAAAAAAATCTTTTTACGCGACTGATGCGGCATGCAGAAGCCATTTCTAGATAAAAAGGGTTCATTAAGGGTCATTGATTCGTCAGTAGTTACTAAGCATTATGTTTTTCGGAAGCCCCGCGTGATATATAAATGTTTTTACTGAGTGTTGTGTGTTCGCAGGTGCACGGCAAGCGGTACGCATACCGGTTCAGCTGGGCGGGGCTAGCGGCCGCGTGCCAGGCGCAGGCGGGCGACGCGCCGCCATACTGGCACTACCTGCCCGCGGCACAACCGGCCCCGCACGCTCATGCACACGCCAACCCCGCGACAACTACCCCCACGCAATAGGTGCCTACCTACTACGCCGTAAACGAATTGCTACGGCGTAGCGTGTAGCAGCATTGAGCTACGTGAGCTACGTGACTTCATTGTGAAATGTGGTGCAGGTTGGAACCCATGTACCACATGTATTATACACTGTTCATTGCAATAGCTTCAAAGTGAATTCATTGAAAAAGTTATTATAATCACGAACATCATATCTACTGGTTAATTACTAGCGACAGGTATGTGGTTATTGGATTTTAAAGAAATGAGTCGTAGAAATAACATGACAGTACTCAAAGTTGTCATAGGCATGGAAATCTGGTAGATAAGATTTCCTATACTGGTTAATTTAATTGCAACAGGTATGTGGATAATGGATTATACCTAAATAAAGTCTAGAAATACTACTGAAGACTTATTTGTTGTTTCAAGTAACTAAAAGTAGATGTGAATCTAGTGCAGTTTTGTGAGGCTAAGTCGGAGATAAATATATATATTTTTAAAGTTGCCCCACATTAGGAATTTCTCATGTATTGTGAGCGCATTTTATAAAAACCCAGACCCATAACAACTATTTATAGGTCAAACAAACGTTTGTTTAATTGTGGGAATGAACTCACGACACGCAGCGCAGTATTCAGTCGCCAACCAATGCGCCAAACGTGTCGTTGTCGCTAAAATATTGTAATTTGGGGTATCCAGATAAAGGCCACATGTTGGGTCGAACTCTAATTATTTTTAGATAAAAAATGTCGTACCATAAGATAACCTGCATTGCAAAGATGGCTGACGTACACGAACACGTACAAGCTATACTATAGATATATATATATATATATATATATATATATATATATATATATATATATATATATTTAAATCAAGCAGGTATTTATATATATATATATAAATACCTGCTTGCTGTAGATGAGGGCTTGCGCTTAGTCTTAACAAATACTTGTAATTGTAATCTTAAGTTTTAGGCTAATTTATTATTAATTCTAGAAATTATAGTTATTAAAGTTCTGTAAGAACTGCTGTAGAGTCATGTTTGTAGAATACAGACTTTAACTGCTTCGGTATGGAGTGAGCAGGGATGCCGTGGATACTTACTTGATATAAATGGACGATATGGATTTTTACTTTAATCCTTACTTATATTCTAAATGCATAAGTAACTCTGTCTGTCTCTGTGTGTTACGCTTGTATGTCTAAACCACACTACAGATTTTTATGAAATTTGGTACAGAGATATGTAGATTATACCTTGGACACGGACATGACTTTTTTTCGCCAGCCACAGGCAGAAGCAAGTTTCATATATTTAACAATTAATCCTGATATATTTCTTTTGCAAATGGAGTCCTTAAAAGCTTAAAAAAATCTTAATTATGTGAAACTTACTTAGTATCAGTGTTCACCCCATCTAATTATGTCTATTCTATTTATTATCCGTTGTTTGAATATCCTCTTCTTTGTTGGTTGTGAGACTCTCTTCTAACTCACAATTAGAAGAGAGTCTCACAACCAACAAAGAATATAACTATGATAATATAGCTATGACGGTGTTAATGTTACCTTCCCATATTCAATCACACTTGATTTGCTTGTATGTTTCAATAGCTAAGGATTTTTATATGGCTGATTGCTATTTTATATGTACAAATAATTTTGAGAAGGTACAAGTTACTGGTAGATTATCTGTTTAAACTGAATCATGTGTGAAAAATCTATCTATTTAGTGTTTTAAGTTAATGTTATTAATTATATGTCGGTAACTTATGTACAAATATTGAACACACAACTATTTCCGCGTTCGTGCTGTTGTTCCTTGTTTTTAAATTTCTAATATTTTAACCTCTAAGTTATAGATTCTCTAAAAAGTGTTTGATTGTTCTGAATCTCTTTAGAAGAATCACTTTTCTGATTGCAGCCAATATCCATACACAATTGGGGTCACGGGACATTCTACTATATGTTGTATTTAATGTACCTAATTGTGAATGAGGCGATAATGTACGATAGGTATGTAGTTAGTGTTAGTTGTATGTAGTTTTATTATTATAGGTACTTTACTGATACGGTACTTGAATGACGGTGCCTAAAAAAAGGTGCACTGATAGTTTTAAGTGATAATTGTGTTTTTGATGGTTGAGTATGTACATAAGTAATATGCTTTCTCTGTTTATTTGTATTTTTTTTAATGAATAGGTATTTGTAATTACGGTCGGAAGTCAGTGCCAGTGGCGTAGCTGAAACTTCGGAGCCCCCCCAGTCAAAACCTCAATAACCCAGCGATAACCCAAAAAATGCTAAGTCAACCCTACGTAACCTAGAACTTACCTACTAAACTAACTCATTTTCCTAGTACTCAAAATACATCGACTTGAGAAGCTTATTAAAAACTCATAACTATATTAATTTTATTTCAAATTCTCTTTTTTATTTGTTTAAAACTTCCTGTGTTAGGTAGGTTCCGATTGCTTCGGATTCACGAAGTTCTAGGTTATTTTTTTTTTAAACACTGAGACCCCCTAACACTGGGGGCCCCCCTGCGCCGCGGGGTCTGCGGACCTTCAGCTACGCCACTGTTCAGTGCATTGTGGCTGGCTGTCTTAGGAATGTCAAATTACATTGTTTGTTGCGTTACTTTCTGGTTTCTTTTTATTGTGTTACCCAGTTACTGGGTTATGGAGGTTATGGAGGTCAAATAAACATAAATACTCGTACTTAGCTGAATCTGGTCAGACTGAAAGTTGACCTCAATATAGTTGGGAAAAAATCTAATCAGATGATGTTTTTTTAACCTTTTTGTTCTTCAGGTATTTCTTACAAACAACTTGTAAGGTTTACAATTAAAACATATCTACTAATTAGTCATGAGCTCCAACTAATAGGCTATATTTTTTTTTGAGAAAAAAATGCTTGTTTATTAAAGTGTAAACTTGATGTAGCCCACAGGCGAGTGTTTGCTATAAGTAGCAGGCAGGCACCCGCACCGCACTGACTCTGACTGACCGCGTTATTAAATGGTTCCATATTGTTACGTGTCGTTCGCTGTTTTGTTGTTACGTTCATTTATAGATTAATCACAACAATGTAATCTAGCATAATAATTCTGGTTACTTAAGTAGTTAATTGTTATTAAAACGTTCGTTAATTGAGTACATGAGTGTCCACTTCCTTCTTCCCAATCGATTGATTGGGACAAAATATTAAGTCTTATTTTTTATGTTATTTCTTTTTATTTAACAATATTTCACATTTTTTTCAAATATTATAGGTGTTAAACTATAATAACTGAAATATTGTACAACTACGTCATCACAACTCAGTTCCTTGTTAAATGTGAATACTTTACATAAACAATAAATCCTTTGAATAATGAATTGATGTAGTTTTTATTGTGCGAGTAATTGTCAGTGCTGCGCTTCCTAGTCAGATGAGCGTGTGAAAGGATGCGTGCTATCTGCGGCGTGCAGCGCCTGCGTGAGGCCGACTGATCCCTGTGCTTTATACTCATGAGTACATTCATAATATGACTAGCTTTTATCCACGGCTATGATCGCCATAATAATAATAGTGTTCCTGACTGACTCATAGTCACTATTACATTTGACAATCAATTTACCAAAACAGTAGCCAGTCTAAATCTTTAGAAGTTTACATGATGTTTGTCATGTTAGGATCTTAAAGACGAGAGACAAATCTGTAGATACATCATTATTTCAAAATTTATTGAGAATGCATATTTTTCAAGTTTTCTTAAAGTTAATCCGGTTGATAATAGGTAATAATGTAAAGTTCTGCATCAAGTAGCTACTGAAAGCCTTTTGGCCAAAATGTACAAGTTCATATCAAACGGCAGTTTGTCTAACGATAGCCGCTGTTCAAAAAAGCACTGAAAGTTGCCATAAAATGTATATGGGACCACCTCTGAAACATGACCTACTATACCAAAAAAAATAATCATTAAAATCCATTCATAATTGGCGGAGTAATCGCGTAACAAACATACAAAAAACAACACACATTCGAATTGAGAACCTCTTTCTTTTTGAAGTCGGTTAAAAATAGTTTCGATGAAGGAACGTGCAATATTTATAATGATTATGTACAAAATTCATTGTAAGCGGCTGTCCTTGCGAGGGCGGATACCGCTGGAGATAGCGTGCCCACGCGCAGCGCCACCCGCAGGGGAGCGCAACCCGAGGCCATGGTGTGTATCATTCATTGACCATCATGTTTATGAATGTATACACGCCATAAGCACCACAGCCACCCTGCTCAGAACAATATTACCATCATTGTTGGGTGAAAGCTCCAAAGCTTTTTTGTGACTGTCCACTTGAAGGTCAACTAGGCGTCACTCGGGGAAATAGGGACGCGTTGCATCAGCCAAGAGCACTAAAGCATTGTGCATAGACCCCGAATTGCCGGTTTTTTTTCGGTCACACTTCGGGGAGAGCCGAAGTTGCACGATTTCATTCTGCCTCACCCACTCTATCATCGGACCACGAGACGTTGAGCAATACATTACCTGTACATGGTGGACATCTCACCCATACGCTCAAAACTTTTTGGAACGGTTTAATTGTGCGTACAGCTAAGGAGTGGGATAGAAGTTGAAGACTCGACTCGAAGACTCCGTTGATCCGTAGTTCCTGATAGATACAACCTTTAAGTCTATAAGTTACTTTTTTGAAAAATAAGCAATATCGTTGACCACGTCATTGCTTTCTATGGTAAGATTATAGTCAAACCTGAGCCCAAAAAATAACACTGCACTAATTTCAAAGTTTTTAAAATGTTTGAGTTCTTCCTATAATTTTATTATTTCACAAAATTAACACAATACATACACATTATAATTATTTACAAAAAAGTGACCCATTTTATTTAAACAATTTTCGTTTTCTAGTCTCTTCATTGTATTTTGAATCAACTCTCTACGACTCCTCATTACTGAAATACATATAAAAGTTCAATGGAAAAAGTTGCATAATTAATAAATTCTTAGATGTTAAAATATCAGCAACAGAAGATCACAGAGAAAACAACAACACATTTAATGTTAAAATACGGCTTTGAACAAAGTCAAGAAATATGCAAAAAGTGTGAAATTCTGGAAATTTATCAACAGATTATTGTATATCTAGACCTGATAGGTATATAGTGGATTATACACGGTTAGCATAATTCTTTACGTAATTGAAAGTGGTGCCATGTACGAGGGAGCAACGCCCAGGTTTTGGTTGTGATTATCCAGCATTCAGCTGACTTTCGCAGCTGTCTAATTCTCTCTGTGTCCAACTTGTGTGAGTTTATATTTGTTCTTATTCCGTTAAAACTCCCTAAGTACTGCTCCAACTAAAGGCCTAACTATTTCGAAAGACAGGTGGTGCACTTTACCAGAAAACGTCAAAATACTGAGTAAATTAAATCATGATCTCTATGATCCTAAAAACAAAATCGTTGTCGATACAACTTTCCCATCACGGCTGATCACCGAAGGTTGCGACGCCCTGCGCGGCGGTGGCAGCAGCGCGCAGGCGACGCCGCCGGCACGAGTCGCAACAAGATGGCGTCGCGGCCGGCTGCCCTGCTCACCCTGCTCCTGTTCTGTTCATACGGTAACATCTCGCTATTATATCTTCATGTCCTTGAAAACACAGTGCAAAGTTCCCTTACACACACCCTCTGTATCTCAAAGCTCTGTAGCATACTGCAACAGTTTCAAACATCTCACAACATAAAAGTCTAAAGTAAAACATTTCACATTTTCATTGTTCTCAGCCTCTTTCTTTCATCATTTCATCACACTTGGTGGGTATACCGAGTTGTCGTACTAAGCATTTCTCCTCCGCATTTGTTGTCCCCACAGCCAATGTGTGGAATTTTCTGCCGGCTTCTGTGTTCCCTACCTCATATTTGTTTATTACGGGTGAGTCTGCTCTTGACCTCGATAGATGAGGTCTACATGCAACGAGTGAGCCTAGAAGATGCCTGTTCACTCTTGCTTTAAAGGCTGAAGGGTCATATGTGGTACCAGCAGAGAGACAAACGACCCACCAGTCTTTAAAGCAAGAGTGAACAAGCATCTTTTGGTCTCATTCGGAATAAAAAAATAATGAAAACCTTTAAGTACTTCTGATATTTCAAAGTTTGTGTCTTAAATTACGCATACTTTTAGACTAAATACCATTTCTCTGTGTTGTAATCTCACTGTTACTGTGTATAATAATGTCTAACCAGCTGGAAAGTTGTCATGCTATGGTTCGATACCGGGTGACGCCGGTATTGAACATGATGCGTGTGTGCAGGGGTCCCGCCCGGCCGGTGCCAGTGCAGCAACGCGACGCAGCTGTCGGTGCAGGTGGACACGCTGCTGGCGGAGTACGACCGCGAGGCGGCGCCCGCGGGCCGCGTGCGCGTCGCGCTGGCGCTGGACGTGCGCCACGCCACGCTGGACGAGCCGCGCGCCGTCATGCGCCTGCTGGCCGACCTCAAGATGGTGAGCTCCAGGCACAGCCTGCCCCCGCCGCTGACAGTGAACCAGTCGTAGTCAGTACTCGAAGACAAAGCGACCAATATCCACATCATAGCCACATCCTAAAGTCATAGGACACATATAAACAAAACTGAAGTGTCTGTCTGTGTTTTCAAAATAGGTAACTGTGTGTTCTCAAGTGCGTGTAGTTATTTACACTTTGTCTTGATACTTTTGTCTCTAATTTTGTCCGACTTTCTTTTTGTCCGGGTTAATCTCTGGAACAGCTGAACCGACTTTAAAGGGACTTACACTGAAAGATTAATGATATTATAGAGCAACATATAGCCTAGTACTTTTATCCCAGAGATCCCACGGCATCAAGATTTAAGCGGCGAAAAACCTCCGACGCCAGTGAAGTTGCAGGCACTGTTATTTTCAACCGACGACAAAAAGAGGAGGTTATCAATTCGACGCGTATATATATATACTTTTTTTTTTTTTTTAATGTATGATCATCGATTACTCGAAGACGGCTGAACCGATTTGGAAAATTCTTTTTTTGATTGAAAGGGTATACTTCGATACTGGTCCCATTTTCATAAACGTCAGGATCTGATGATGGGATCCTGGAGAAATCGAGGGAACTCTTCAAATATTATAGGCACACCTATGTCGTTTTGGGTATTTATTATAGTAACTTGTGCAGTTGCTCTCAAAAAGTACCATTTGAGGAAGTGGAACTGATGATGAAGACCACAGATGGCCGCCGAAACTACTCAATAATAAGTATTGAGTGGATTGCGATTCGATTACTTGAATATGGATGTTACGCACTTTATGCTCGTCACAATGCATATGGTGATGTTGAGCTGATGGTGAAGTACCAGGAGAACTCCTCAACAATTAACGGCCCAGCATTGGGAAAAGCAATATTTTGTAAATGGTTATAAGTAGTTGATAATTAGGCTCTTGTAACTAGGTAAATTAAAAATAGACCAACTAAAAAGAGTGAAATAAAAACTTTTTACCAAAAAATTAAACCGACTCCCAAAAAACACTGCAAAGTGAAAAATAACTTTAATTTCGGAAGTCGGTGCCAAAAACGAAAACACAAAACTAAAGACACCGACTACCGAAATTAAAATTATTTTTCACTTTGCAGTGTTTTTTGGGAGTCGGTTTAATTTTTTGGTAAAAAGTTTTTATTCTGTAGTTATGTTATTTTTTCGCTTTTTCTAGGCAAGTTCTATATTACCCATAATTCACAGGCAGTACATATTCGTGTTATTTTCCTTGAGGGAGAACAGCTATGAACCTGCCCTCGTAGTCCACATTCAGTCCACCTCATACCTACTTTGCTAGATATTACTTACTTAATTCATACAATATTTCCATTAATTCACTTTAAATTAATTAACAATTTTAAGTTATCAAGAACTATCACGAAGTTCCAATTCAAACGGAACCAAATCCAGGAAATACTTTGTCATATGAAAAAGGATCATCAAAATTTGTTGGTTAGACGTGGCGGAGATAATCGGAGGCTGACCTAACATATAGAAATATATAAATTAAAAGCAGCTGCCGACCTTTGGAGCCGGTTTATAAAAATAATGAGCATATTTCGAGATATAAGCGCCTACGCTATTGTTATCTTTCCGCGGCTAACGGATAAGCTGGTTCTGTGCAATAAAGTATTAGGGGATGACTCAAATGCGAAACTTTTATATGGTAAGAGCTAGCAGATCGATAATGCAATGTGTCACAGTGTTGATGATGTAGGCTTATTCCCCGCCACTTTCATTAAACTACTGAAAATTATGTGTAACCAATTTTTCGAACACCACTGAAACTGTACCTACCTACGTGTTATACTCTGTCCTATTAATAACTCACTCCGACTGTTTTTACTTCTATCTTTCTTTTACCTGTCTACTGCATCTAGTTCTATTCTACTATTACTATTCTATATATATTCTAGTCTGCGAAACCTTGTAATTGGCCTCCTTTCATTTTTCAATTATCTGTACGAGTAGTCTCGATGTATCTGGTATCTGTAGCTGTACATTTTCCTAACATCATCTTCAGTATGTTCAGCCATTTTCCAACTATGTTAGAGAAGTCTACCAGTCAAACCTGATCCAGTTAAGTACTTATTAGTAGATTACTTTGTTGTGGTGGAATCCAGTAGCTTGGTAATACGCCCTTGAAAAGACCAGTGTAAAGGGGAATGCCCATCAGCCACACAAAAAAATGCTTGATATGAACAACAACAAAATATACGCTAAATTGCACTACAAATCGTAGGGAACGCATAACAATTTCAAAAATTATCAAAAAACTAGGTAGAAACCAGTTCTATCCATTTTTCTAAAATATAGGTTAGGTCAAGGTTAAGAATTAATATGCAACAAATAAACAACAAAACAGCATTCAAATGTTTTAATCATCATTAAAAACCACTAATATGTCATCAAGAAACTGTGCGGAGGATAGATATTGGATTGATACCGGGCCCATGCTAAATACCATATTATTGATATAGTATTGGCACAGGTACCAACTGTTCGTCGTCCCACTAGGCAGTTACAATAACGATGCTGTAGAGTTCTACTTCCAGACAAAGAATTGTTAACTATTGTGTAAACAAAATATATTTTTTGAGAAATATGCCTACTTTGTATTTTCGCTCGTAGTAAAAAACAATTACCCGGAAGAGTTAGATCCTCAACCAATGCATTATCCATTCCATTCCATCAATCTTATAATTACATACCATTATCTCGTGTATGCTCGCCATAGTATGAACGAGCCTGTTTTATTTGGTAAGTTCCACACGCCAACAAAACCATTTCGCTGTATGTCACTTGTGGAAAATCAGCAACCTTGTTATTATTTACACTAATACTTTGGAATTGCGCTCTTTGACGATTCAAATTATTATGTAAAACAGGTTCAGGTCCGTCGAAAAGCCGAGTCGTCGTTTAGGCGGGTGCAAAAGTCCGTGTTGAAAAATAGGTAACATGTAAGTCAAATAAAATTCTTAAAAAATGGCCACGGTCGTCGTTAAATATTTAAAAGCAATCTGTTTAAAACTCAAGTCGCACACGTAAAACCATAAATCAATTAAGTAATCAATCGAAAATATGAAATGCAGTAATGTCAAACTGTCAGATGTCAGTAAGGCAAAGGACATAATTATGATTCATACAGTCTACGATACGTTTTCCATTTTGAAAATAACTTAATTATAATTAATATCGACACACATAATTATATTGTTTTAATTACATTGACGGTATAAATAGGTCGAACTATATTAAATTCATGATTACTATGCAATAACTATAAAATAGTTCGCTAACGATTATTTGTCAATTCTTGCTTGGCTGAATGTCGATTACTCACGTCAAATAAACACTGACCGCCAACATAAAAATAAGAATGGATTAGGCGGTTATCAAGTTAAATATTTTTATGATCGCGATATTTTCTCCCTAGGTTTACAAACTTAAGAATTATTTCATTATTCATATTTTATTCTCAATAGAATTAAGGACTATTAGTAGTTTCTGTCTATTTCAAGCATTTTATAGGCGTTCCCCTTTTGGCATCTGACCTACCCGGATCGACTGTACAAAATGAAAGCCGAGACAAATGGCTTAACGCTTTCCCAGGCACGGAGGTCTCTCGATATGTTCTGATGGTTGCCCATCCCCGGACTGATCTCGGCAACTGTTGCTTAACTTTGAACATCGATACGTGCTGTTGCTATTACATAGCCATTTCGTTTTCCTGAAATAAAAAATGTATCAAATTCTTAATGAAATGAACGTTGGTATTCTAGTGGTGGCAAGAGCCGCGCGTGCAGTGGAACGCGTCGGAGTGGGGCTGCGGCAGCGCGCTGACGGCGGCGGAGCGGCTGTGGCTGCCCGACGTGGTGCTGCTCAACGCGGCCGCCACCGGCGCCGGCGAGCCCGCCCTGCGCGCGCGCCTGGACGCCGCCGGCGCCGTGTCCTGGCTGACGCGCCTCGACGTCACCGTGCCTGTCAACCTGGCGCTCCAGGACTGGCCCCACGACACGCAGGCCGCCACCTTCAAGTTTGGATCCAGGACCTACAACGATGACGAGCTGGTCATCGATATTAATGAATTTAAAGTAAGTTACTTCTTCTGGTTCTATAATGTAGATTCTAATTATTTTTATCCATACCTCGAACCACATTGCTTTCTTAGCATCCCGGCATTGGAAAACAGGTATAAATTCACCAAACGCCTGAATCATTTTGCGAGCATAATGTGCAGCAATGTAACAGTTTAAATTTTGAAAATAAGTCGCTTCTTTACGGGCTTTGAACGCTACTCGCTGCAATTGTGAGTCCTGATTACTGGGGGCCATAGACAGGTTCCCGTAATCCGTCGTCTTTGGACACTGTTTAGGCGGGATGAGGACATTATCCGTCCACTACCGACGCCTGGTGTGCCTGGTTAAAGATGTGAGAGCAACGGTTATCTCCCTTATCCTTTCCGCAGCTTCCTTCAGCGAGCTAACGTCCACGCACCGAATCACATCCCAGGTCTCTGCAATATTGACCGAACCACGGTCGGTCAGCGACAGACCAAACCAAATTCTAACCTTACTACAAGTTACTTTAAGTGTCTGCTTGAGTAACATTGATTGAATTGAATTGAATTATGCAATCGTCTTCTTCAATTCTATTGTGAACGAGTCTGTATAATATTCCAGCATGCATTAGTATTCGAGACGGGCTCGTGGGACATCAAGACAGTGTCGGGCGAGGCGTCGGTGTGGCAGCGCGGTGACGAGCCGGTGAGCACGGCGGCGTGGACGGTGCGGGTGACGCGGCGAGCGCCGGCGCACGAGCTGGCGGCCCGCGCCGTGCTGCTGGCGGCCGCGCTGTTGCTGGGCGCCGCCGCCGCGCTGCCGCCGCGCCAGCGCCCCCCCCTCGCCGCCTGCGCCTCCTTCACCGCCGCGCTCTGGTGAGCCCCGCACCCTCTTGTTACCTACTGCACCACGACAACATGGGCTTTAAATTCCAGACAATTGCTTATATGCGAGGATAACGCAGGTGATATCCTCGCGTTTGACCACCATCTCACCTATGATGCGATGATGTGGTTGAAAAATAAGCACTCATGCCTAGAAGTAACCTTGACTGAAATACCCCCTGTTTATAACTATAAACAGGGGGTATTGAGTCTCTGTTTCGTGATTACTATCACGAAACAGATACTCCGTCAGCGTACATTCCTTAGCTGTACGCACAATGAAAGTATTCCCAAAACGTATTGTGCGTATAAGATGGGTTGTCCACTATGTAGCGATGGCGCATCACAGTTCGATGATGGTACGGACTTGGAAGAATTATGTAGATTTTTCAATTCCACCGATAGAAAATTGAAATAGTTAGCAACTCCTCGCCGATATTCAAAGCTTTGACTCGACCAGCTTGTTCCACCTTCTTTTGATCCTTCTACCGAAACCTGGCTCTTTAACTTCAAATCCTACTAGTTAGGCCAAGAGCTGGCAAACCTGCCATTAAATATTATACTTACTTACAAACTTACTCACACTCGCGTTCGATTTTTGCTTAGAGCAGTTTACGTTACATGCGATCGCGCGTATCACAGTGTAAAAGTGCTTACGCACCAAAATAACGTCGTCCAGTCGCATGCATCGCAATGACCCAGTTATTGCGTAGTGCTGACGGTCAGCGATTATTATTGTTAAGGCGAAGTTAATACTCACTTAACTTCTACAATGGGTTCGACA
This sequence comes from Tholera decimalis, assembly GCA_943138885.2. Classification (NCBI taxonomy): domain Eukaryota; kingdom Metazoa; phylum Arthropoda; class Insecta; order Lepidoptera; family Noctuidae; genus Tholera; species Tholera decimalis. The sequence continues at coordinate 46,094,900 of OW964557.2, forward strand.
AAGCCAACATTGAATACAATTAGCGTAAACTTGAAAACAGAGACGGAACATCTGTTGTACAAGTACCTTTGTGATGAACAAAATAAGCGTAAAGAGCTGGAAAAGAATCTAAGTGACCTCAAAAGTCATATAGAAAATCTCCAGCAACAGCTGAAGCATCAAGCGGAAAACCCTCCGAAGTCAGCAACTATAACCGCTTCGACCACCACTGAGACTTCTCCCCCGCGTGTGGAATATACCACGGACGAAGAAGAACTAGCTCGAGAAACAGGATGGATACGGCAAAAAAGTAGGAAGAAAAGAAAATTGAACACCTCTCCCGCCCAACCTACTGTGAATGAACACGGAAGTGAAGAAAATAAAGGTAAGGAAAAAGTCATTAAAATTCCTTTGCCACCACCAATCATAGTAGATGGTATCCAGAATTACCAGAAATTCTTTGATTTCTTGTCTGAGAGCCAATCAGCTGATGCGTTCAGCGTTAAAATGATGAATGGTGATACAGTCAAAGTAAATGCCAAAAACGAAGATTCTTACAGAACAATTACAAAAGCTCTCTCTGTCAACAATTGCCTTTGGCACTCCTACGAGAACAAGCAAGAGAGACCAATCAGAGTAATGGCAAAAAAATTGCATTTCACATGCATTCCAGAACGAATTGTTGAAGATTTGCGTAGCAAAGGCTATAAGATACTTGAAGCAGTCAACAAATTGAGTTGGAAAACTAAAGAGCCACTCAATATGTTTATGCTGACATTTTCAAACGATGAATTAACTGGCAAAATATATAGCATCAAAACTATATTGGGATGTAACGTAGAAATACAATCTTTAAAATCCACTAAACTGGTACCTCAATGTAAAAGATGCCAAGCGTACGGCCATACCCAAAAGTACTGCTCCAAAGAACCGAGGTGCGTAAAGTGCACAGGTAAACATCTTACAAAGGATTGTAAAAAATGAAAAGAAGAAAAACCAAAGTGCGTCCACTGTGGAGCTCCACATCCAGCTAACTACAGAGGATGTGTCGTAGCCAAAGAAATCCAGCTAATTAGAAACAAAAAATCAAAAGGCAATAATACGAGCCCTCAACAGAACACGCATACTGGTAGAGCCGAAAGCACTAGCCAGTTCAAACCAAGTCAAAGTACAATTAAAACTACAATTAAAAACGTCTCTTATGCCCAAGTTACAGGCGGTATGGACAAAGCACCTTTGACTGCTATGGACAGTGAAAAAAAGTTGGATGAAATCTTAAAGTTAATGTTATCATTTGACGACAGATTAAAAAAAAATGAAAATAGCAACAAAACCGCTACATCTAAGCCAAAAAAATGAATACTACAATAAAACTTATGGCGTGGAACTCAAATGGGTTACACAAACATCAAAAAGAGTTACAAGTAGTCTTAGACATAGAAAAGATTGATGTGTGCTTGATATCAGAAACTCACTTTACCAAACAATGTCATATTAAGTTTAAAGGGTATAAAGTATATCATGCACTTCACCCAGATAACTCTGCAAGAGGTGGCAGTGCTATTATTGTAAAAGAAAATCTTCGGCATTATGAACAGTTTAAATTCGAAGAGAAAGAAATTCAAGCAGTCGCGATTTGTTTACAAACCAAAAAATATCCTGTTACAGTATCTGCCATCTACTGTCCACCACGTTATACGATAAAAAAAGACCACTTTATGAACTTTCTAACTCATCTAGGAAGTAGATTTATCTTAGGAGGTGACTTCAATGCTAAAAATACGTATTGGGGCTCCAGACTTACAACTACTAAAGGCAAAGAACTACTGAGTGCCATAAAAGAGCTGAAATGTGATGTCATATCAACTGGAAAGCCCACCTACTGGCCAACAGATCCAAATAAAATTCCAGACTTGATAGATTTTTTCGTAACCAAAGACCTATCTGTAAGATCAATGAAAGGCGCGGGTCAGCAGCAGACTGGTTTATTCCAACAAACTCAAATACGTTTCTCCATGTTGCTAAGTAAACAACCTGACAGATGTCACACATCTCCCCACCAAATTAACAATTATCCTCTAAACAATAATACACCTTAAATAACTAATAACAATAATATCATAAATCTAAAGTACAACTACAAATTAAATAAAACACCTTTTAGCTCTATTGAAAGCGCGCAGTGCTCGAGCGGATGCACCAAGCGGAGCGGGTGACGGCGGCTGGGATGATGGTCCCGGTCCTGGGTGAGGCAATGACAATGACTGCTTGACCTGTGGTGACTTTAACACCTCTAAAGGCTGCATATCCTTATTGTCACTCTCACCACTGGATGTGTCCTCGGGCAGTTCACCTTCGACCCCTTGTGTGCCTCCCTTTGAAACCGTATCCTCAGCCCCGGCCACACCACTCATTCGGGACAATGAATACCTATTTCTACTGCTAGCTGGAATTATTTGGTCGGCATGTCTACGCCATTCCACGCCGTTACCAATGCTCACTTGGTACGAAACTGGACCCGTTTTTCTAATTACTGTGGCTTCTTTCCACTTGTCCCCTCTCGCCGTGTAATCGCGCGCAATGACCGCATCCCCGACGCTGAATTCCCTATTAGTCCCTGAGTACCGGGCTACCTGTCGCTCTTGTTTAGCGCGCACCGTGGCTGCCACGTCCGGCCGCAACGCGTCCAGAATGCTGCGCAAGCGCCGCCCCTGGAGCGCTACTGCCGGTGAGACTCCAGTGGTCACGTGCTCACAATTCCGGTATTGTAAAAGAAATTTACTGAGAGCGGCATTAACGTCGTCACCCTCGTACATCGCCCTTTTTATAGCTTTCTTTATTGTTTTAACGGCATTTTCAGCCGCACCATTTCCCTGAGGTCTATAAGGAGCCGAAGTTGAATGTTTTATACAATTTTTATCGCAAAATATTTTAAACTTTTGAGAAGAAAACGGTGGGCCATTGTCCGTCACGAGCTGCGACGGTAAACCAAAACGTGCAAATACACTTCTAAAAGCCTTTATTGTAGCCGCAGCATGTGTGCTACGCATCGGCAGGGCCTCTATCCATTTAGAATGCGCGTCCACCATTATAAGGTAACACCCGCCCCCGCAATCCGCGAAGTCGGCATGTACACGCTGCCACGGGTGCAGTGGGAACTCCCACGGATGCAGCTGTGCGTGTGGCGGCGCGTCTTGCACCGCGCGGCACGCCCCGCACGCTCTACACACTTCCTCAATGTCACGATCTAAACTCGGCCAGTAAACGTAACTCCGTGATAAACTTTTCATTTTGTTCATGCCAAGGTGTCCCTCATGGACTTCATTTAGAATATCGTTTTGAATAATCCGAGGGATTACTATCCTATATTTATACATAACACATCCTCGATCTACTAGTAAATCATTTTTCCTGGCAAAAAATGGTTTTTCCTGATCGCAGCTCGGGCTTGACGGCCAACCGAAAAGCACATAACCTTTGATTTTACACAGCAAAGAATCTCGTTCTGTTTCTCTTGCAATATCTTTGAAACATATGGGCATCGACTCTTCTACGAGGTTTAAATAATCTACGGTGTCTACAAAGCGACCCTCTCGAGGTAACGGTAATCGTGACAAAGCATCAGCCGGTCCGTTGTCCGCCGATCGCACGAATTCTATATTAAAATCGTATGCAGCCAGGCGCGCTGCCCACCTTTGTAAACGACTTGCAGCCGTTTGCGGGATTCCCCCTTTTTTCCCAAAAATATGCGTCAACGGCTGATGATCGGTGCGCAGTGTGAAGCGCCTTCCGAACACATATTGGTGATGTTTGGTGACACCAAACAGAATAGCAAGCGCTTCTTTATCCAGCTGGCTATAGTTGCGCTCGGGTGCACTGAGCGTGCGGGACACGCAGCTGACGGGCCGCTCGCTGCCGTCTGCGTACCGGTGCGCCAGCACGGCACCCAGTCCGTACGCGCTGCTGTCCACCGACAGTACCAGCTCGCGCCCTTCCTCGTAGTGTGCTAATACACGTTCGCTCAGGAGGGATCGCTTCGCTTCCACAAAGGCTTTATCACACTTGGAGTTCCATTCCCAGCAGCTGTCCTTTTTTAATAAGTTATGTAAAGGTTGTAATAAGGTACTCAAACCAGGAATAAATCGGCCGTAATAATTAAGCATTCCCAGGAAACCTTTCAATTGCGATACATTTTCTGGTCTTGGTGCGCTGGAAATAGCCTCCAATTTCTCGGGATCCGGTCTCAAACCGTCTTTATTAATTATAAAACCCAAATATTTTACACTATCTTGCAAAAACCTACATTTACTGAGTTTCACAGTCAACCCAGCGTCACGCAGCCTTCCGAGTACAGCTCTCAAATTACTCATATGTGTAAGCCTATTGGAGCCAGTTACACAAATGTCATCTAAAAATACTACGCACCCCGGCACCCCGCGCAGAGTTTCTTCCATTATTTTCTGAAACTTTTCCGGTATTACTGACAAACCGTATGGCGTACGACGATACACAAATGTACCAATATGTGTAGTTATAGCAGTATATGGTTGCGATTCATCCGACAAAATACACTGCTCGTACGCATGTTTCAAATCGATTTTAGTGAATTTATCACCCCCACTAAGGTTAGCAAACAACTCTTTGATTCGCGGCAATGGGTAGTAGTCTCTTTTTAATTTTGGGTTGATAGTTATCTTATAATCCCCACAAATACGTATGTCACCGTTTTGTTTAACCACGGGGACTATTGGCGTTCCATACTGCGAGTAATCTACCCGATAGATCGAACCGTCGGCCTGCAGGCGCTCGATCTCCCGCTCGACAAACAAACAACAAATTCCAACAAACTCAAATACGTTTCTCCATGTTGCTAAGTAAACAACCTGACAGATGTCACACTATCAACTAGCTATATAACAGTGAATCAAAGCTATGACATGAATTCAGATCACTCTGCAATCTATTTAGAAATTAGTGAAACCATTATATTTAAAGAAGACATTCCCACACTCGTCAACAAGTGTACAGACTGGGAGGGCTTCAAGTCCAGATTGAATGATCAGTTAGACCTGAAAGTTTCATTAAAAACACCCAAACATCTAAACATTGAAGTAGAAAATTTTATAATGCAAATCCAACAAGCCGCGTGGGAAAATACACCTGACCTCAACAAGAGGACAAGAGGAAACATATACCCTTTCAGAATCAAGCAGCTCATAATGGAAAAAAGAAGGCAGAGAAAAAAGTGGCATCAAACTAGGTGCCCCGATGACAAACAAAAATTAAATAATCTTACAAAAAAAAACCGGTCAAGTGCGTGTCGGGCCACGCGCAGTGTAGGGTTCCGTAGTTTTTATAACAGCCAAGTGCGTGTCGTATTCGCTGACTGATCGTTTCGTACCATGCTCTAACTAAAAGCCAAACATGACTACCTGACTAATTTGACTTCCTATACAAATCCTCACCTGATCCGACAATTTTGCACGAAAAGTTTTAATTTTTTTTAGAGATTTGTATAAAACTTGTCATAGCCGGTGTTTTGAATTTAAATACGGACACAGAGCTACACTACTCAATCGTCACAAGAAGCTAGCACGATACAACTGGCGCTTAGCGCCATCAATCGACATTTCTGTAGAGTTGTTCGAAATTTTCGAGTCAAATACAATTGGTCGACTATTACTCGTAAACTTGTAAAGCCCACTTATGTGTGATAGTTTTCCTTTGAATTTCGTTATATATAGGTACTACTGCCGTAACATTTGAATTTCTAATTAAAACCGTTTAGTTGATAGAGGGGGGGGACACTTGACTCTAACGAAAATTGTTACTTTAATTGGTCTTAGCAATCCCCTAATATTTTTGAAAGACCTATCCAACGATATCCCACACTATGGGAGGAACGAAAAAAAATATTTATCATCCCATTTTACATGTATGGGAGGTACCCTAAATAATGTTATTTTTTCAAATTTTATTTTACCACTTTTTCGGCGTCATTAACGTGTATACTCATGCCAAAGTACAACTTTCTAGTACCAATAGTTTTTGAGCTAAACCGCGGACAGACGGACAGACAGACGGACATGGCGAAACTACAAGGGTTCCTTTTTGACTACGGAACCCTAATTAAGAAGACTAATACAAAATTTCAAAGATAACTCAACCAATACCTATCTTCAGAACTTAAGTAGCGACCAAAAAACAGACTATTCCATTTGGAAGGCTACTACCCATATAGCCATTTTTGGTCGCAGATTTGTAAAAGGTGTAACAAGTCGCATTAGTTTCGTAACTGATACGACACCTTGCGACTGTGTGGGGGTTCGCTTTTATGTGTCGTAACCGTTTAGTAACAAAGCGACCGAAAGTAGTTTTAGTAACTTTGTGTTGTAGCTGTGTCGGCTTGTTACAGAAAAAATTGTGTACACACGTTTTACACACTTTGCGTATTGTATGTAACTAGTGTACAATATTAGTAACAATGTGTGGTAACTGAGTGATAACATGTGTAGTAACGTTACGTCAATGTTTCGCTTATAACACTAACTTGGCTAGATGGAAGTCACCAGATCAAGTCATTCTCAAACTATTGTCTTGTCTTAACTGCCGGTATAAAGTTTAATTTAAAAAAAAATGAGTAAACGACCCAAAATATCACGTAGATTGATAAATTCCGATGGACTTCCATATTTTACAGGAGAGTAAACGAATGAACGAACCAAAATAACACAAGTACAAGTAAGCCTATCCTACTTACTAATATTTATAAATGCGAAAGGTGGTCAGGATTGATGTTCGTCGTCACGCAAAAACTACAGAACGGATTTTGATAAATTTTACAGTAATATAGCTGATACATACAATAACACATAGGCTACTTTTCATCCCACTGCTGGGCATGGGTCCATCGCAATATATCTAAATCCTACGCGGCCGAAGTCGCGGGCACAGCTAGTTATTAATAATATTGTTGGATGTTGTGTTGTTCCTATTGTGACAGATACTTACTCATCATTTTGTTGATTTTTCTAACGTATTCACTACCGAATCCAGAAAACAGTGCTTCGTGCTAATTCTTCGCATATCAATATATTTGCAACATCACTTGATTATGATTCAGAAGAATCAAGAGAATACAATTTGCAAGATGTGAAATGTAAGCTTTTATGTATGCTTTGCAACTTCCAAATGGTATTTATTCCTGTATTGACAACGTTAGGGTAAAAATAAAATGAAAATATAAGAAAAAACGATTTTTATTTCGAAATCACAAAATCATCAATTGCACTATAACTTCACTAGCATTAGCTACTTTGTCTTTTGGGCACATTACCAGTGGACAAAGATGCGCACGAATTTCTGGATGCCATATTTTAGTTTATTTTTAGATGTATATATGTAGTTTAGGGTTTCTATTTAGTGTTTAAAGTGTTAAAATTTAATGTTAAAAACTAATAAATATTATGTTCATCAGTTTAATATGCAGTCATATAAAGTGGTATCAAAAATAGTATATTTGGACGTATTGAGTATTGGTTAGTAAACCTAAATAGAGCAATAATAACAACAAAATTTTATAATTTAACATCCTATTCACTGTCGTCTCCATCATCTATCAATCATGAAGATAATTTGTCAGCATCTTCGTAGTTTTACTTTTGCTGCACAGTACATTAAGTTATCAGCTGATATTCATAGTTTTAGTCTCATGTTTTAAATCCAAAAATTTGTTTTTTATTTTCACATCAGAGAGTATAGTCACTATTTTCGATGCCTTATTGGAATATTTTTTGTCTGGCGTACCGTCGTCTGTAAAAAGAATTATTAATTTATGTATTAATAAAGAATTTTATTGAGACAATAAAACGGAATTAGACGGAAGTATGGTATGGAGATCCAATGATCTCCATACCATACTTCCGTCTAAAACGACTTTTGTGTCTGTGTTGTGTGCGTGTGCACGTGTGTTACATTACATAATGAGCGTATAGAGGAGTGTGCTATGTGTAAAAGTAATTAAAATAAATTATATAAGTACCAATATCATTTTCTTTTACATCTAACTGATCCTCTGTTTCAGATTCATATTTTCTTGTGTTCTTTTGCATCTCCAGATTCGTATTTATCATCATCTACTATATTTGGCATTTTCATGTTTATATTCATCACTTCCTCTTTTTCTTGATCTAAACTTTTATTATTTGTAGAAGTATCCTTTCTCGTTTCGCTCCTTTGTTTTTCGATGTACTTGTGTTCATTTCACCCCTAAAATAAAGCACATTGAATGATTTCAACTTCTATGCATTTTATATACCTAATCGTATTCTATGGTAATTTAAAAGTCTTGAATAGAACAACATTAGAAAACTAGTAAAATCTGAGTTCTTAGTTATTTGTACAGACAACAGCTCTCTCTCACCCACGTACTTGGTACAAAGGATATTAAATCAGAACAGCCTTCTCTAGTTAAAACAATGCAATATGGCATTTTGCCTAGCAAACTAAAGTTTGGGAAACTGTGAACAAAAATCAAGGAGAGACCATTTTTAAAATTCAGTTATTTTGTGACGAATTTACGTAACATGTCCACACAATGTCGACACATAATCGTAACTTTGTAACTTGTTGTGACGAAAATATTTTTCACATAACAAAGAATATATTCTCATTATTTATCGATAGTACGGTTTATTACTGCTAAAATAGTTTGTTATTAAGTATTCAACTGTATTACTGCATTCAAATAGAAGCTTTAGATAATAGAAAATAAAAATATCATTAAAATAAAAACAATGTGTATTTTCGCCCGAATGGTTAAATTATGATATTAATGTGGCGCGTTGATACATTTCAACCTATCCCACTAATTTACACGATGAATTTAATTTCCCATTAAGATTTGAGTATTGAGGACCATATTAATCAACAAAAAAATCTTTGTTTACTTACCTCGGTGATACTGTTATGATGGCGGTTTCTTATTTTTTTAATAAGTAATAAAATTCACGTCACTTCACGAGTCAATGTCAACGAATGAGCGGTTATGAGCGATTGAATGAATGATTTGTGGGAACTCTGGTTAAATATGGTAACAATGTTACGACACAGCGACGTATATTAGAAACCGAATGTTACTGTGTCGACTCTTCCCCAATTTTAGTTGCAGCAACTACTCTAATACGGAACGGCGACGAGATTATGTGTCGAGAATAAATCAGTGCCCACACTAGGTGTCGAAACCGTTACGTCATATTCCCAAAAATGGTTATATGGGTAAGTACTTAAAAAGGCCGATTACCCATATCCCACCTATTAAGTGTGAAAACGAGCAATGGGCAATCACGAATGAGCTAAAAGCTAAGAGGTTTGCGGACCACCTAGAAAATATTTTTCAACCAAATGACGGAGAAACCTTTGAAGATCGCACTTCGGTAAATAATATGATGACATCAGAAAATGAAATTACCATAAAACTAGTTACACCGAGAGAAGTCGCACGAGAAATAAAACAAAATATAAGCACAAGAAAATCACCAGGCTACGATTTGATAACAGGTGAAGTACTTCATAACTTACCAAGAAAGGGTTTGACCAAGTTAAGAAACCTTATTAATGCCGCACTGCGGCTCAAATATGTCCCAGACTTATGGAAGGTGGCTGAAGTAATAATGATATCTAAGCCTGGAAAACCGGCTCACGAAACATCATCATACAGGCCTATTTCCTTGCTACCAATTATGTCCAAGCTATTTGAGAAGCTGTTACTCAAACAACTTAAACCAATAATAGATAGTAAGAACATAATACCAGAGCACCAGTTTGGTTTTCGAGAAAAACACTCTACTGTTGATCAAGTGCATAGGATTACAAACGTAATAGAAAGCGCCCTTGAAGACAAAAAAGTATGCTCTACTGTGTTTCTAGACGTGGCACAGGCATTTGACAAAGTATGGCATGAAGGCCTTATACATAAATTTAAGAGCCTGTTACCGAAGCAGTTTTCAGATATATTAGAATCCTACATTCTGAACAGAGTCTTCAGAATAAGGCAAGAAGATACCTACTCGGAACTGAAGGAAATTAAAGCTGGCGTACCGCAAGGAAGTGTGTTAGGGCCGGTCCTGTACCTAATATACACTTGTGATATTCCTGAATTAGAGCAAAACACGATTGGGACCTTTGCTGATGATACAGCCATAATAGGTGTAGGAAACAGCCACGAAGAAGCAGTAGAAAAGGTACAAATAGCTGTAAATCAAGTTTATAATTGGATCAAAAAATGGAGGATTAAACTTAATGAATCTAAATCTTCTCACATAGACTTTACTAACAAAAAAACAACAGTATTTTCCAGTTTACATTAATAATAAAAAAGTTCCATACGAGAATACAGCCAAGTATCTTGGTATGACCCTTGACACAAAGCTACGCTGGAAAGCCCACGTCAAAAAGAAAAAGGATGAACTAGAACTAAGATATAAAAGAATGTATTGGCTGCTTGGGAGACACTCCATGTTGTCGTTACATAACAAATTGTTAATATACAAACAAGTCCTGATGCCAATTTGGACTTACGGTATTCAGCTATGGGGCTGCACCAAACAGACCAATAAACTTATCATACAGCGATTCCAGAACAAAGTGCTAAGGGAAATTGTGAATGCACCTTGGTACATTCGAAACGACGATCTCCATCGGGACCTAAAAGTTGAGGTCGTCGAAAAAGTTATTCAAAAATTTGCGGAAGCTCATGAAAAGAGACTTCATCAGCATGTGAACATCGAGGCAATCCAGCTTCTCGATCACACAAATATAGTTAGAAGACTAAAAAGAACAAAACCGTTCGAATTAGTGTTTAGTGATAGTGAATAGTGTAAAGTGCAAAAGTGCTACCAAATAAACACAATAACGAAGTGTATTCCCCTTAAGGGTATTTTTTCACTTCTAATGACGAAAACAAAAAAAAAATGCTTTGGTCAACTTTACGTGAAATAGCTGTAAATATCAATAATTTAAGTCATAACCTACTACAAAAAAATATGTACCGAGCTTACAACTTTTTAGTTTTACGCAATGAAATTTCGAACGTCCATGGTAGTGACACTGAATCCAGGGAAGTGACTTTCCATACAGTTTTTTTAACCATGGAAATAACTTCAAATCATGGACGTGTAATTCTACATTATTTTATATAAAAGATGAAGTCACAAATCAATAAATAATTAAAACACTGGATTTATTAAATAAAACAAATGTTTGGAAAATCAGCTTTAATTGCTTTGAATTTTTAACTTTAACTTAAATCACATGTTTTATCTTAGAAATTATGGTATCAACCATATTTTGTAATAAATATGAACAATATTTTTAAAAGTAACTGCTAAAGAGATCAAAAACATTGTACTTATAGCACTTTCTAATTTCAGTCTCAATAAAATCTTAATGTATATTAAAACCTTCAAGTTATTTTATAACTTTAGAAATATTTCTCAATTCAAATATTTCGAGGTTATCATAGTTCTCACTGTCAAAGATCCTCATCCTCTCTTTTCATCATGTTCCTAATCTTCCTGTTCTTCAGTCTCACTATCAAGCTCGTTATCTTCTTCTTCAGTCTGATCATCAAGTTCTCTATCCTCCAGTTCTTCAGTCTCACTGTCTAGTTCCTTATCCTCCCGTTCTTCAGTCTCACTATCAAGCTCGTTATCTTCTTCAGCCTGATTATCAAGTTCTTTATCCTCCAGTTCTTTACTCTCACTGTTTAGTTCCTTAAACTCCTGTTCTGCAGTCTCACTATCCAGTTCCTCGTCTTCAATCTCACTGTCAAGTGCCATATTCTCCTGTTCTTTAGTTTCACCATCCGGTTCCTTATTCTCCTGTTTTTCGCTATCTCTGTCATACAGTATATTAACTAAAAGAGGGCTTTCACGTTAACCCGCAATAGTATAGCATCCATACATGCTATATAAATATTAACATTCGAAAACAAAATGTTTTTTCTTTTTTATATTAAAATATTCACTAAAAATGTTAAATTGACTGGCTTCATACAAGTCAGGGTTAGCTTTAATACGAGCTCTTCGTTTTCGTTCGCATTCTCTTTTTTGTTTACGAATTTCTTTTGCTGTCTTTGGTCTTTTATTTCTCGCCATCTAAAAAAAGTAAAACATGCATTTGTATTAGTGATGTGCCAACTCAGAAAAACACAACTCGAGTTAACTCGAGTTGAAATTCACGTAACTCGAGTTCAACTCAAGTTAAGTTAACTGGGTGAAATGAAACTGAGTAAATGATTTGTTTTCGTAACAATATTTAAATAAATAGAACAGATTCAGCATAAATATGTATGGGGACCATTATAATTAAAGTGGGTAAAATTTAAATAAAAAAGAAGTGTATTTATTTATCATTTATTTATGTTTTATGTATTTAGGATTAAATTTTCGTAACATAAATAAAGTATTTTTTATTAATTAACAACAAAACTATATTTGTATGAATCTGAACACTGTTTGCACTTAGCGTGTCCATTCACTGGCGATTCAAATACATCCCAAACAACAGATTTCCTTTTTTTAGGTCCCGGCATTTTTTTCTATACAGTACCAAATAATTCGAAAAACTAACAACAATAACAACCGGCACTCTAAAATAACCTCAAATCTGCAACAATGCAATGTTGTGTTGTTGTGACATTGACATAATTGACATTTGTAGCGAATTAAATGAATGAATATAGTCATAAATGATCGGCAAACTTCGTGCCATCTCAATGTCTGTCATTCGGCTGACGCGCTAGAGCGGGAGTATTCAAATCGACTAAATCGAGTTAAAGAGAATTCAATTCGAGTTGACTCGATTTAAGCCCAACTCGAGTTAAGTCGAGTTAGTAAATCGAGTTGACACATCACTAATTTGTATGTAAAAGCGTTTTGTGTATCTATGTATATGGCAGTAATTAAACAAACAAAATAATTGGAATGATCCAAGTTAAAGTTCACATCCCTGGACCTGTGGTCACGTCCATGGAGGAAAAATATCCACGTAATCAATGGAAGTGACATCCATGGAAAGGACATTTTTTGGTTCAAATACGGAAAACTAATCTAAAAAATCTCGCCTTTGCAACCTATTTCGGCAATCGTAATTTGACCACCAAACCTACAAAACAGCAAAACAAATGTAAATTTAACATTATATACTTACTTGGCAAAACAACCACAGTAGTGACCACGTATGCTTGACGAGTTTTAATTAGGTAATCTTATTGTTTTTTCACGACAAAAGTATTACAGCCAGTAAGAAATTGACATCTCATTATGGTTATGACAGTTGACGGCTTGTCAATGCTCACATAAATTCGGACACACGCAGTTTTTTTTCTCGGTAAAAAGTTATTTTGACCTTTGTCCATGGAAGTGACCAAAATTTAAGTCACATATTTTAATTAGGTTTTTTGATCTCTTTTTTATCAATTGAATATTAAGTTATAAGCTGATATGGGTCAGTATTTGTTAAAGTTTAAGATAATATCCTTATATTTTAGAAATATCATGCTAAAGACTGGGAAAAAATTATTATATCTGTAAAGAACAATGGCGAATCCTCTAACAAATTTTTGTTGGCATAATTTTGTAGCGTCTATTAATGGAAAATATACAAGAGTATAGAGTTTCAATTCATGATCATTTTTGCCTTAAGATCCACTATTAAAGGAACTCTTGAAAAAAAGATATTCGTTGAAGAAGTTTTAGAGGTTATGTCTGGCCATTATTACGTAAACCGATTTATTGGAAGCAGACTGGTACCGCAGACTTGATTATATCCATAGTCAACGCTAGTGTGGAAAACATAGACCTAGTAGTGAGCCATTGTCAGTTGGCCAGGGGTCTCCCGCCCACGATCTCACGGCAGCATGGAAAAAGTGGCTGTCGCAACCGAAGGCTGGGCACGCCGCAATCGCGGCGATAAGTCCCGTTTTTGAGAAGTGGCTGGAGAGACACCATAGCGTCCTCACCTTCCACCTGACGCAGGTGCTTACTGGACACGGGTGTTTTGAGAGGTACCTATTTCGGATTCAGCGGGAGGACACGCCCGGGTGTCGACATTGCGTGGACCACCCGGAGAACACGGTGGAGCATACGGTGGAGCCGTGGAGGTGTGCCCCGCTTGGGCAGAGCTTTGCCGTTTCCTCGTTGAGGCTATCGGCAGCGGTGACCACTCGCGCCCGGCGCTGGAGCGGAGCGAGTGGGAATAGAATGCAGTCGCCTCCTTCTGCGAAGCAGTAATGCTAGCGAAAGAGAAGGCCGAACGCGCGAAGGAGAGGAACTCTTCCTCACTCCCCAGCCGCCGCGGACGACGCCCCGTGCGTCGGGGATCGCGAGCCAATCTCCGGCCACCATGGGCGCGGGCTTGCGGACGGCGAGCAGGGGTAGTTCACCGTCCGGTAAGGACCAGGCCCGGGTCAATGGCGCATCGTGTTTCACGCGCGCCTCAAAGAGCTATCAGCACCAGTGACGGGGCCCCATAAGGCCATTGCCTGCCGGGGCACAGCCCCGGTAATGTTCTAACGAGATACCACGGCCCCGGAACTTAAGGGCAGCTGAAGGAACAGGGTGGGTTTTTAGTCAGTAGTAGTCTGATAACACTCTGGGTAAAGCGGAAGGGATTCCGTTTTACCCAGAGCGGGAGAAGTCATTCGATGATTTACCCCCCACCCAGGAAAAAATGGGTCCCCCGCCGCTTCCAAGGTATTAGAATTTGATTATATCGAAAATCTGTTTTAAACAAGTAACTATGCGTTATGAAAGCTATAATTACAGGCATTAAGTATTACAAGTTAATTGCGGCTCTGTCTCTAGGATGGCAACGCATGTACAATACCTTTTGTAATACAGATCCATATAGGCCGCGGCGATCACTTTCCATCAGTCGGAACATCTGTTTGCCATCCTCAAATATGGATCTTAGTCGAATTAAATAAATAAATACAATAAAAGTAGGTAATAGGTACTTATAAAAATGAAACAATTTGTTTTATATATGTATGTATTTATTCTTCATCTTCTCTTATGATATTATCGTCCAAAAAACCTGCTGGTGTAGTAATAGTTGTCTGATGTCTGGCCCATCCGAGATACCAAACTACCGTCATGGTATGCGCGCAACATCCGACAGTTCGTCTTCCCACTAAGCAACTGCAACAGTACTCTATTATTCCTGCACGGCCGGGCACATTATTTTCTATTAATATAATTATACGTATTGCCTTCTAGAGACATGGCGTGATTTAATTTTGCCTCTAATAAGGGTTGTATCACTGCTGCCTCTAAGATTGTATTCAGATGAATTCACTCACTCACTGCATACCTCAATCCTGTATCCGCCGTGGAAACGTACATGTTCACCATAATATGAACGTGCTTGTCGTATTTGGTACTGTTATACCTTACCCATGCTAGCAGAATGGCTGACCATCCCTTCAATCTGGATGATCAGCATTTAAGCAACTTAGACGTTTCATTCACTGCCTTGCAGCCTCAGTTCGGTCTGAATCTCGGTACGGGTCGGAAGTCTGTTAAAACTCTACTATATCCAATTCCTATTTCTGTGCTAATTCTATATTAATTATTAATATAATAAAACTCTGTTTCCAGTTATAAAATAGTTTTTTTTTAAAAAGCAAGTTCCGAACTCTCGTATAATATTTGGTGGCAGCGGTGGGATACGAAAATCCCCTACCCGAATACGTCTTCAGAAGTGCTAAAACTAAATAAAACTAAAAACTATAAAAGTGCTAAAAGTATATTAAATTGTGAATACAAGTGCCTGTTCCTGTTTCTGTAATACGTCTTCAGAAGTGCTAAAATCATAACGCTAAAGCTATAAAAGTGCCAAAAGTGTATTAAATTGTGAATACAAGTGCCTGTTCCTGTCTCTGTTCCTGTCTCGTATATTGCAAAGCGAGACCAGCTACTCCAGTGGACCTGCTGTTCCACTACATCCACATCCATCGCTGATATCGCTGATAAAGCGGTCACTATGACGCTGAGCATCCTGATAATTACGACGTTCCTGTGAGTAAAAACTACTATAAACGAATACCAGAATTAACTCAGAGCCGCATTCCATTCCTACTTATCGTCGCCTCTGTATATGTACATACATTGTAATATTGTTTAGACTACGCGTCCCGGACGCGATAACAATAAGTGATTGTCGCCGTTTCATACACTTAAGCCTGTGTTGTAGTCATAGTTTAATTTCGGTATAGTTTTATTTGAACTGTAAATTGTATTTAAATTGAATATTAATTATTATTGTAAAAGTTCATCATGACTTCCAAGGCAGATACTAAGTTCGAAGTCGAAGAAAAAATAGAACTCGGTGTTCTATTCAAATTCATCAAACCATTCGACGGCTCTAGGGATAAATTAAATCCCTTTATCACACATTGTCAGAATGCTTACAATTTAGCTTCCAAAAATAAAAAACCTATTCTTTTTCATTATATCCAAAGCCAATTAACTGATAGAGCTGAAACTACATGTAGCCTCAAAGAGTTCGAATCCTTTGAACAATTTATCGATTTCCTTAAACAACAGTTTGGTGAAAGGAAACATTACGCTCACCTGCTCACTGAACTCCAAGACTGTAAGCAAGGCTTCTCTGAAACAGTTGACCAATTTTCATTAAGAATCGAAACATGCTTAGCGAAACTACTTACGGAAATAAATATTTCGATCCCGACAAGAAAGAAGACGGAACTTGCAGGACGTGTTGCTGCAATGCAAGACCTTGCCCTTCACACTTTTATTATAGGGCTGCAGCCGCGAATATCGCAAGTCGTTCGATGTCGCAATCCAGATTCACTCAATTCCGCTATAAGCTTTGCAGTCGAAGAACAAAAAATAATTTCCAGCATTAATAGAAAATCAACACCTAATACTTATGATAGATCCAAAAATTTGAACTATCGTCGCGAATTCCAAACAAGTCCACGAAACTATCGCCTCGATCGTCCTAACACAGTAAATACCAATAATATGATATGTCGATATTGCAAAAACATCGGTCACACTATCGAAAATTGCCGCAAAAGGCAATACAACAACAGCAGAAATCAACATAACGCTTCTACTTCATATGGACGTCAACCATATCCTACACAAACACCTACTACTAATCCAGCCCGGAAGGTTTTTACCGTAAACCAGGATGACGAAGGAGTCGATGAAGTCGACCATAACGATTTAAACGAGTAAAATTTCCCGATCGGCGTCGCCCGGGAAATTATCCCTACTATATCAAAGCCGATGCCCCTGTCCTCACTGTTTCCCCTGAATCACGTAATAAATCTACTAAATCTCCTATATCTACTATATCAAAAAAATCAAATAAAATACCTACTAAATCTACTATATCTACAAAATCAAATACTATATCTACTAAATCTCCTATATCTACTAAATCTACAAAAACAAATACTATATCTACCAAATCTCCTATATCTACTAAATCTACTATATCTCCAAAATCAAATACTATGTCTACTAAATCTACTATATCTACGAAATCAAATACCATACCTACTAAATCTCCTATATCAATAAAATCTCCTAAACCTACTACATTGACAAAATCAAATACTTTATCTACTAAATCTCCTATATCTACTAAATCTACTACATCTACAAAATCTCCTATTCCTACTAAATCTACTACATCAACGAAATCAAATACTATACCCACTAAATCAAATACTGATTCTACAAAACTACATACTAAACCCTGTGAATTTCTAAAATTCAGTACAAAATCCATTGATTCTAATTCAGCTGCAAACTCACGTATCCTAGCTCGAGATAACCTGCAAAACCTGCAACATAAAGAAAATATTAAGATACATACAATAAACAAAAATGCAGAAAAAAGATACTTACCTCATGTAACAATACAAACCACCCTCGCAGATAAACCATTGTCACTCTTAGTCGACACCGGCTCTAGTATAAGCCTGCTGAAACTAGAGTGCATGTCCAGAATCCCAGAGTTAAGCGATAACATAATAATCATCAAGGGAATCGACCCTGGAAACGAAACAACATCAACCTTAGGCAGTTTCGACATGGAAGTATCCCAAAAATCCAAACCGAATGAACCCTATAAACACGAATTCCATGTTGTCAAAAACAATATCAGTCTTAGTTTCGACGGTATATTAGGTAATGACTTCCTCAAAAAATTTAACTGTCAAATTGACTATGAGCAGGAAGTGTTGCTAATGGGTAAAGATCGCATCAACTTAGAATTCGCTGAACCATTATATAATATTCCACCTCGCTCTGAAACCGTTATTGAATGCACTGTTAATAACCCTAACCTCAAAGAAGGAATAATACTAGATCAACGCATCTCTCCTGCATTATTAGTCGCAAATTGCATTGTTACTGTGAAACAAAATAATCGTATCAATATTACAGTTGTCAATATCTCTGAAGAGCCCGTCATACTTCAATCCAACCTTAATCTTACTATAGAACCTCTAGACACTGAAGCTTATCTAAACCCTCATGAATCACTGTCTCCTTCTAATGCCTCTATAAGAACTAATAAAGTTCTTAAGCAACTTAGAATCTCTCACCTTAACGAAGAGGAATCCAATGCCCTATTGCAAGTCTGTACAGACTTTTCCGATATCTTCTATCTCCCGGATGACCAACTTTCTTATACTACAGCCGCCGAACATAATATTAGAACAAATTCAGATATCCCTATTCAAACTAAGTCTTATAGATTTCCGGAATGCCACAAAAAGGAAGTTGAGGATCAAGTTAACAAAATGTTAGAACAAAAGATAGTAGTTCCTTCAAATTCACCCTGGTCCTCACCCATTTGGGTTGTCCCTAAAAAACAAGACGCCTCGGGACAACGAAAATGGAGAATTGTCATCGACTACAGAAAACTCAATGATATCACTATTGGAGAAACCTATCCTATTCCTCAAATAACAGAAATTCTAGACCAACTTGGGAAAAGCCAGTACTTCACAACGTTAGACTTAGCCTCAGGTTTCCATCAAATTCGAGTATCAAAAGAAGACGCCGCTAAAACCGCGTTTTCTGTACCCCAAGGTCACTTCCAATTCACAAGAATGCCATTTGGGCTGAAAAACGCTCCTTCTACCTTTCAAAAACTAATGAACACATGCCTGTGTGGACTACAAGGATCGCGCTGTTTCGTCTATTTAGATGACATAGTAGTTTACTCTCCAGACCTATCTAGCCATATGCAAAACCTATCTGCTGTATTTGACAGACTCAGAAAATACAATCTAAAACTCCAACCTGATAAATGCGAGTTTCTATGCAAAGAAGTCGCTTATCTTGGTCACCTTATCAGTAAAGACGGTGTGCAACCAAATCCTAATAAAGTGAAATGCGTAGTTGACTTTCCAATACCAAAATGCCCAAAAGATGTAAAATCTTTCCTTGGACTCGTGTCTTATTACAGACGTTTTATTCCCGATTTTTCAAAATTAGCAAAACCATTAACTTCCCTCCTTAAAAAGGACACCCCATTCAACTGGAAAAACGAACAGCAACTTGCCTTCGAAAACCTAAAAGGAAAATTAATAACTTCACCAGTCCTAGCATATCCTGATTTCACACAACCCTTCATCCTTACCTGTGACGCTTCTAACTTTGCCATCTCTGCTATTCTCTCTCAAGGCCCGATAGGAAAGGACCGTCCAATCGCATATGCATCTCGCACGCTTAATAAGGCTGAATGCAATTATAGCGTTACCGAAAAGGAATGCTTAGCCATCGTTTTTGGAACCAAAGCGTTTCGTCCCTATCTCTACGGAAATCAATTTACCATAGTCACAGACCATAAACCTTTACAGTGGCTATTTAACTGTAAAGATCCCGGATCTAGGCTAGTTCGATGGCGACTCAAATTAGAAGAATTTGATTACAAAATCACACACAAAAAGGGCAAAACAAACACTAACGCCGATGCACTATCCCGATTTCCAGTCAACCCTATTGAAGACGAACTTCCAACCACATCCGACTCTTTCCTACCAAATCTCGACAACGAATTTAATGACCCCTTAGAAGACCCTCTATTAAATCTACCGCCACATATTCCATTCTCATTCGATAACGATGACTTACTAAACCCGGATATTAACACCGATTCTAATGCAATGTCTAATCCTATACCACAAGCCGAACCAACATTGCCCCCAGATCTTATAGATCTACAGGTAGACACACCTTATCTCGATATTAGCCCTGATAGCGCAAACCTTAACCTTGACTTCGATTCGTTACAAATTCCTTCGCCTAACACACAAACAAATCCAAATAACGACACTTATCCTCAATTTCTAAAATCAATTCCTAAAAAGGAAATCGTTAGCAATACTATAATCAGAGAACATAACGAAAACCTCCTAAAAACGACCTGTAAAACAATATTAATTCCCACATCCATAGACCTAGACGAGTCAAATCCCTACGTGTTTGAAATACTATCAAACGCTGAAAATCAAGACGAAATCTTAAACTCTGAAAAAGAACTTCACCGTTTCCTGAAAATTAAATACGAAGATAAAACTGTTTACTTCATCTTCACTAAAGTTCACCACTTCGACGAATCATCCTACCCCGCTATCTATGATACCCTGAAACAAATAAGAAACGAAATTCTAGAATCCGAACAAGTAACAAACATTGCTATTTCCGACTTTAAAAATCCTTTTGACCAACACTCCTATACTAAAATCTATAATATCTTAGCCTACATTTTTAATAACACTAAAATTGAAATTCACGTGTATTTAAATAAAACAATCTACCCTACCCTGAGTGAAAGACCTAAGATTATGCGCGAAAACCACGACATCCCTACAGCTGGACATTTAGGTTCGTCACGAATGTACACTAGAATCCGAGAACAGTTTTACTGGAAAGGCATGAGAAGTGATATAGAAGAATACGTCAAAAAATGTAAACTATGCCAAGAAAATAAAGCTCTAAGAAAATTAAATAAAGCTCCTATGGAGATCACCACTACGTCTACGGCACCATTTCAAAGAGTAGCATTAGATATAGTAGGACCCTTACCTGAATCCGGCTCTGGCAAATTAAAATATATTCTTACCTTACAAGATGATTTAACAAAATACTCCATTGCATACCCTATACGTAGTACAACCGCTGAAGAAACTAGCGATTGTCTAATCCATTTTATATCTCTTTTTGGAATTCCAAAATCTATCCTTACTGATCAAGGAACTAACTTCACTTCCGATCTCTTCAAAACTACTTGCCAGTTCCTTAAAATCAAACAATTATGGTCGTCACCTTACCATCCACAGACACAAGGCGCTTTAGAACGTAGCCATTCAACCCTTAAGGAATACCTTAAATCATTCGTTAATGAAAATCAAGATAATTGGCCTACTTATGTATACACAGCTATGCTTACATATAATACGACCACGCACTCCACTACAAAATTCACTCCTTACGAATTAATATTCGGACACAAACCCTTCATTCCTAACTCTATATATGAAAGAGAATCTAGTACTACATATTCCGATTATATTAAAATGCTACAACACAAATTCAAATATACCAGAGAAAAAGCCCTAGAAAATATACTAAAGTCTAAGGAATCTTCCAAATCTTACTACGACTCACATACCAAATCACCACCTCAATACAAAGTAGGTGATTACGTCTATCTAAAAGCACACCATAGGCTTAAAAAGGCACTATCTCCCATCTGGAAGGGGCCCTATAAAATAATTAAGGTCCATGATAACCATACTGCTACGCTCCTTATTAATAGACGTCACGTGGCTCATCATTTTGACCAAATGAAACCCGCTGAAGTCAGTCATCCTATATTATAAAAATACATATAGCTCCAGGTTAAAAATAAATCATTATAGGTTAAATACTTACTAATAAGTCACTAGCATAGTCTAATTAATTTTATTCATTTTATTTCAGCGCTTCAATCAATGCGCATCAAGACTTTATCAAGCCACTTCCTTCTAGCTCCGGCATATACTTCGATAGCCTAGGAAAACTTAAAATAATCAAAGGACAATTAAATATTGTTAGTCACGTAGATATTTCCTTTGTAAAGCCTCATCTTGTTAATATCGATGAAATATTAAATATTACTAAAATAACATGCCAAAAGGCAAGCAACCTTCAATGTGAAAACATACTATCTCCCCTTACGGTTCGTTACAACGATATCAAACGCGAGTACGATTCAATCTCACACTTATTATTAAAACGAAGTAAACGTTCAGCATGGTTCGGTGGAATTGGCACTGTTTTCAGACATGTCTTCGGTACCTTAGATGAAGACGATGCATCAAAATACGATTCCGCAATAGAAACCACTCAAAATCACGAGAAAAAGCTCGCGGAATTAGTGAAAGAAAATATCTTAATCACGACTTCTTCTCTAGAATCATACAAACAAACAATTAATAAACTAAAAACTTATGAAGACTCACTTAAAAGTGCATTAAGTCAACTTGTATTACAAATAAACAATATCACGCAAACTTCCACAATTTTAATATCTGAAACGCAAATTCATTCACTTTTAGCCAGCCTTGAAAGCTCTTTACTAACATTGTCGTTTCAGCTCGAAGACTTAACTAATGCTATTATAATAAGTAGTCAAAACATTCTACATCCAAACATCCTGAGCCCGGGTCAGTTATATAAAGAGCTCGTTGACAATGACCGTTTCTTACCCGGAAACACTGAAATTCCTATAACACTAAGTCTTGATAATATACATCTAATTTTAAGTATTTCCAAGGTCGCATGTTATTATTATAAGAATAAACTTGTATTTGTTTTACAAATCCCTTTAGTTACTAATGATGAATTCAATTTATATCATAATCTAGCATTACCTATTCCTCACGGATCAAGTAATCCGAATATGTTTAGTTTGATCTTACCCTCTAATTCTTATATTGCTATCTCTAAGGATAAGTTAAGTTTCTGTAACCTAGATAATTTAGATAAGTGTAAAACTATAAGCTCTGAGTTCTTTCTGTGTGAGATACCTATGGTATTATTGACAAACGGAAACCCTACGTGTGAAAGTGAATTATTAACTAAAACAATCAGTGCTATCCCCGTGCAATGTGAGACTAAAACTTTTGGTGGTGAATTAGACATTTGGAAACCACTTGTGAATAACCAATGGATTTTCGTGCAATCCCATTCAAACAAAGTGTCAATTGATTGTGAAAACTCTGAATTACGCGAAATAATAGTATCCGGAACTGGTATCTTACAGACTCCGAAACGATGTACTGTTTACACTAAAAGTGCGAGACTTGTATCATCTAAGGATGAAATAAATATAGATATTCCTAGCCCTAATTTAGATTTTAGCATCATTAATGATTCATGCTGTAAAATAGCTACTAAAACTATTTCAGATAATAATATACCCTCTGTTCTATTTCAAAACATCGATCTAGATGATTTAACTTTAAGTAAACGTAATGATAAGATGCTTTCAGACTTAAATCAAATTATTGACGAAAAACCGTTCCTAGTAAAATATGGGACACACTACTCTGTATTAACTTTGTGTATTTTAATAGTTGTAAGTTCCTTTATACTATTTAAGTTATGTAAAGTAATTCTTAAATATAAATCTAAATTTTGTAAAACGACGACCCATACCGATGACGCGATTGATGACGTCAATAACGTCGAACCTGAAAACATTTCAATCCCACTACCTAGATTACGAGAAATTGTATAACTTACTGAAATTTCGCCCTTTAATCCCCGAATTTCAGTCTTCTGGGGGGGGCTGTTATACCTTACCCATGCTAGCAGAATGGCTGACCATCCCTTCAATCTGGATGATCAGCATTTAAGCAACTTAGACGTTTCATTCACTGCCTTGCAGCCTCAGTTCGGTCTGAATCTCGGTACGGGTCGGAAGTCTGTTAAAACTCTACTATATCCAATTCCTATTTCTGTGCTAATTCTATATTAATTATTAATATAATAAAACTCTGTTTCCAGTTATAAAATAGTTTTTTTTTAAAAAGCAAGTTCCGAACTCTCGTATAATAGTACGTTCTCAGGGCGAATAGAATGAGGTCTCTATATTCTAAGACAGGAAAGTAAACGTAAAGTAAGTGTTTGTTTCTGTTTGCTGATATGTTTTGGAAATTAGAAGTTCTTCTATTCATATTGACAGCCTCAACCATACTAGCCAGATTATTTTCTAAATTCATATTTTGCCTAATTATGTTTAATATTTCTTTGACATATTCACTATCTTGCAGGCGAGCACCAAACTTATTTAGTAAAGCTGCTGCTATCTGAA
This sequence comes from Tholera decimalis, assembly GCA_943138885.2. NCBI lineage: Eukaryota > Metazoa > Arthropoda > Insecta > Lepidoptera > Noctuidae > Tholera > Tholera decimalis. Next base: position 46,119,290 of record OW964557.2, read on the forward strand.
AGTTTTGCATCATGTGGGGAAATTATCTATGGAAATATTCTTGCCTCAATAATTTAAAATCTCTTTTAAAGTAACCATTGACCACTTCCACTTATGCGGCAGTTAACACACATTATGCGAGTAGGCATTACACGACTTCCAATTGTGATATACAAATGGATGCACAAACAACAAAGTCCAAAGTATCAGATAGAATCGTAGTCCAAAAAAGTCAAAGCAAAATGTCGACGGCGTAAATAGCAGCTGATCGGAATCCTTAGGCAAGCACTAGTCGCAAGGAAAAACTGGGTTTTACACAGAAGCAGTTAATAATTTCAAAAGTACGGAAACACAACCGACATTACACGAGATAGCAGCAGTTGTCAATACACCACAATACACCTTACGCAGATGTCAATGTCATATCGTATTGTTGCCATACTTTGCTTGCAGTATGACTTTATTTTAGTATTTATTTATTCAGCAGAATTCTTAAAATCTGCAATTATATTTATTATGGTTTATCAATACGCTTGTAAAGTATACTTATGCAATAAGGGCAAAGCAGTTTAAATAAATTGGAGTAGATTTACTAATATATGGCAGAGAAACCAGCAGAGAACTTTCAACTGAGACAATATTGGCTAAAAGACATGAAGTCAAATTGTAAAGGAAAAAAATAATCTAACCCCTTGTGATCATATTAGTCAATTGTATTTCCAAAAAAAATATATTTTTTATTAGAGTGGGTCAGTTCATAAGCATATCTTGAAAAAAACTAAGAAATTATTTTATTAACATTTGCAAACATGACATTTATAGACGCTCAAATATTCTATCAACAATTTTTTCGCCTTTGTTCTTTGCTTCAGTCAAATCCACGGAAAAGACATTTTGACGATTATTTTTTAATATTTAAAATAATGTGATGAATAAATTTAGTATATTTTCATGTAGTCTTCACCAGACATGGTAGCACTACCTTGATAAATATATCAAGTCTGCGTGCCCTTTGTTATTAAAGAAAAAAATCTCTGTCACAGATAATTTTCCTGAAAATGAGAAATACCCTGAAGGACGCATATACGTTTTCTCGCAAATATCAATGTTTTTCTGGTACCTTTTTGATACATAAGGAGTTAAAATGTTGAAAATGTTATGGTATTAATTTCAAGATAATTTATTCATCTCCACATTGAATGCATTATAATTACACAGTCCTATACATCTTTTTCACACAAATACGTTTTTATCGCCGCAATAATCTTAGAAAATTACAAAAAATGGGGTCTGAATATGTACCTGTAAGCCAAATCTGGAGCATATTCATAACTTCGAAATAATAAGAAATTATAGCATATGTATTTATCTATACGTTGAGCTAATTATTTTGAACATACATAAAAAACTTTATGATTTATGAGAAAAATAAAATCGGTCTCAAATTTCTTCATACATTTTTCTACCGAACGCACGGCTCCGACCGTCATTCCGCGCTGAGACGCGCTCGTGAACGCAGGGGTGTATCGCTTTCCTCCAAAAAATAAATACGTCGAAACCTATAATAAAAAGAGTGGCATCTTGTATACTGTGACTAAAATACGTTGATGCTTTTTCGAACCGAAACAAAAGTAAGAACGAGAACCATACTTATTTTTAGAATTTGATGGATATTGGTTACTGAACCTAGCATGAAACAACATTTTTTTTTAACCGACTTCAAATAATGAGGTTTCGCAATTCGACCGTATAAATGTTTTTTTTTTTCATTAAGTATCTTAAAGTACTACAAATTAAGGAAGGTCTAGAGTTGATCTGATGATGGAGCCTTTCATCAGATTGACTCCTGACAGTCGAGGGAACTCCTCAACGATTTACAGCAGTAACCTTTTGTTTGGGCTTGATTAATTTCAATTGACCAGAACTTTACACCTAGATAGTTTGTGACTGTCATTAGAGGTCTGATGATGAAGACGAAGGACAGTTAAGGGAACTCCTCAACGGTTTACAGTAGCTACCTTGTGTTTGGACTTAATTCATTTATATTGATGAGAACTTTGCACCCATATGGGTTATAAGTGCCAGTACAGGTCTGATGATGGAGACCATAGACAGTCGAGGGAATTCCTCAAACGATATACAGCAGTTACCTTTTGTTGGGCTTACTTCATACGGTTCAATATGCCAAAATGTTCAGTTTGTACAAAAACTAAAAATTGGCCAAGTGCGAGTCGGACTCGCCCATGAAGGGTTCCGTAATCCATAGTAACTATAATAAATATAATATACTAAATATATTTATAAGAAAAAGAAAGAAAAAACCTTACAAATTTCTTAAAACTATATTATTTACAATTTTTACAAGTACGCCAAATAACTTTGTTTTTCATAGTATTTGTATGAATTACAAAGTTATATTTGCGGTTTTAGAAAATATACTGTATCTCAAAAACTGCTGACTCGATCTCGTTCAAACCAATTTTGGTTGAAAGATTACATTAAGATCTACAACATATGGTTTTTTAGATTTTTAACTTCATTGTTATAGAAGTTAGAGGAGGGGGACACACATTTTACCACTTTGGAAGCGTATATCTTTCAAACGATTAACTTTATGAAAAAGTCATTTTAGAAAACTTAATGTCATTTTTAAAGACCTGTCTATAGACACCACACACGTCTAGGTTTCATGAAATAAAATATTTTCAGTTTCAGTTCCATGTATGGAGAGCCCCCTTCATTTTAAATATTTTTTAATTTTTTTTCTTAAAATCGGAAAGCGGTTCACAGAATACATCTATCTACCAAATTTTACATGTATAGTCTTAATAGTTTCGGAATAAAATGGCTGTGACATACGGACGGACGGACAGACAGACAGACGGACGGACGGACAGACAGACAGACGGATGGACAGACATGTCGAAACTATAAGGGTTCCGTTTTTTGCCATTCGGCTACGGAACCCTAAAAAATTGGCCAAGTGCGAGTCAGACTCGCCCATGAAGCGTTCCGTAGTAACTACACCAAATAACTTTCTTTTTCATAGTGCTTGTATGAATTACAAAGTTTTACTTGCGGTTTTAGAAAATATGCTGTATCTCAAAAACTGCCAACCCGATCTCGTTCAAACCAATTTTGGTTGAAAGTTTACATTAAGGATCATAGCATGTATTTTTTGTATAATTTTTCACTCCTTTATTATAGAATTAAGAGGGGGGACACAATTCACCACTTTGGAAGTGTATATCTTTTAAACGATTAACTTTATGAAAAAGTGGTTTTAGAAACCCGTATGTAATTTTTAAAGACCTGTCTATTAATACCACATACGCATAAGATACATGAAAAAAAAAATATTTTCAGTTTCAGTTCTATGTGGGGTACATGGAATTGAAACCGATTTTTTTTTTATATACACACATCAAAAGTGTCTAGGGATCAAGCATTTTTATGCGGATTTCTTGAGATTGAGATGTGGCTTTGTAATAAATTTATGATTTTATAAATTTATATGGATCCTTTTTGGTGCATTTCATAATTTGAAACAGGAACTGTTAATCAAATTCGAGTAAAAGATGAAAATCCGCTGTCAATATTTTCCCTATAAAAACATACAACGCATTGAAGACATTATTAGTGCTACTGTTTCCCTACTACTGATTAAAACCAACGTTATTATGGAGCGGCGACGTCATTTAAGCAGGGAAGAAATGCTCAGAGCCGTGGGAATGATAGAAGCTGGTTCCCGGCAACGTACTGTGGCTTTAGCTCTGAATACAAGTCAGAGTGTTATCAGTCGACTTTGGACACGTTACCGAAGCACTGGTACCGTGGCTGAGCGCCATGGAGGACGGTATCGCTGCACCACACGGAGACAAGACCGATACATTCAAATCTTAACTCGAAGAGCTCCAACAATAACCGCCATGATGTTAGCCGTGAGGCTTCATCACTCTTCAGGGAACTTAATTAGCGACCAAACAGTCAGAAACCGCTTGCATGAAGTGAACCTTCATTCCCGAAGACCGCTACGGGTACCACCTATAGCAATGCACAATCGTAGGATTCGATATCAATGGGCTCTTGAACACAGAAATTGGGCAGAAGAACAATGGCGTTTCGTGTGCTTTTCTGATGAGTCTCGTTTTGGTATGAGACCGGATACAAGACGTATACGACACTGGAGAACCCCTGGACGCCAACAGCGATTAAAATCCTGCCAGGAAGTCCATCCTTATAGTGGTGGAACCATCATGGTTTGGGCGGGTATTTGGATCGGCGGAAGAACTGAGTTGATTTGGATCAGAGGCAACCTCAACGCTCAAATTTATGCTGAGACGATTGTATCTGACGTCATCGTTCCTCTACAAGTGCAAATCGGTCCCTTATTTCAGTTAATGCATGATAATGCACGACCGCACACCGCAAGAGTTGTAAGACAGACTCTCGCCGCAGCTAACATCAATGTCCTGCTCTGGCCTACTCAGTCGCCAGACTTGAACCCGATTGAGCATGCATGGGATATGCTACAGAGAAGAGCTCTGCCGAATATGGAGGGTATCCAGTCGCAAGAAGACCTTTTTTTGTTGTTGCAACGAACATGGGCGGCCATTCCACAGCGTGATTTGGATGAACTCATTTTGAGTATGCCAAACCGATGTTCTTGTGTTGTTAGTGTTCGCGGTAGAAACACGGATTATTAATTGTTTAAGTTACCCAATAAAATTTTAAAGAAAACTGTTATTTCAGTCTTTTTTTCGAACTTTAATGTTAGTGGTTCAAATGTCAAAAATCCCTTTATTAGGAAAATGGCAAATTTCTTTATTAATGCAAAGGTGACTTGGTTTATCGTTACTGTGACAAACGAAAACACTTTATTTGATGAATCCTTAAAGAAAATTTTAATTAATATCAATCAGGAGAAAAGTTATTGCAAAAATATATGTTGATCCCTAGACACTTTTGATGTGTGTATTTTTGTAATAATTTTTAATTTTTTTTCTTTAAACCGGAAAGCGGTTTACAGAATACATCTACCTACCAAGTTTCACATGTATAGTCCTAATAGTTTCGGAATATAAAACATTTTTACCAAAAAATTAAACCAACTTCCAAAAAACACTGTAAATTGAAAAATAACTTTAATTTCGGTAGGTAGGCGGTGTCCGACTTCTGAAATTAGTTAGAAAGTAGACAAAATATTGCTTTTCCCAATACTGGGCCGTTAATTGTTGAGGAGTTCTCCTGGTACTTCACCATCAGCTTCACTTCATCATGTGCATTGTGACGAGCATATTGTGCTTAATAACCATATTCAAGTAATCGAAGCGGAACCCATGAAATACTTCTTATTCCTACTTATATATTGAGTAGTTCCAGTGGCCATCTGTGGTCTTCATCATCAGATCCACTTCACAAATGGTGCTTTTCGAATGCAACTACACAAGTTACTATAATGAAATACTCAAATCACTGTAGGTGTGCCTATAATATTTGAAGAGTTCCCTCGATTACTCCAAGATCCCATTATCAGCTCTTGACTTAGTGACAATGGTACCAATTTCGAAGTATACCCTTTCAAACAAAAAAAGAATTTTCCAAATTGGTTCAGCCGTCTTCGAGTAATCGGTGATCAAACATTAAAAAAAAATATACGCGTCGAATTGATAACCTCCTCCGTTTTTTTCGTCGGTTGAAAATGGATGTGACATATAGACGGATGGACAAACAGACAGACAGACAGACAGGCATGATGAAACTTCTTTATTTCTTATTATTTTTTTTATCACATATGAGTATTTTATTTCCAAAGTCTACAAACTAACATCTAATCAATAAGCATGTAACCCTTTGTAAACAATAAGTTACAACTTATTATGATCAAACAATATTAAAGAAAATATAATATTACATTCAAGTATCAATATTAGTTAAGTAATGTATAAAATCGGGCGAACAATGGTTTGTAAGTGTGTGTGCGTGCAATGTTGTTGTGTTGCTACTAGGATACCTAAAATTGAGCGAGTGATAAACGTAAATGCGTCCTTAATAGAGACAATAAGAAAAGTGCCACTGGACACATTCTTAGTAAAGACAATTTATTAGTTTAAGTTAAAATTAAATTACTTATTAGTCTATATACACACATCAAAAGTGTCTAGGGATCAACATATATTTTTGCAATAACTTTTCTCCTGATTGATATTAATTAAATTTTTTTTTAAGGATTTATCAAATAAAGTGTTTTCGTTTGTCACAGTAACGATAAACCAAGTCACCTTTGCATTAATAAAGAAATTTGCCATTTTCCTAATAAAGGGATTTTTGACATTTGAACCACTAAAATTAAAGTTCGAAAAAAAGACTGAAATAACAGTTTTCTTTAAAATTTTATTGGGTAACTTAAACAATTAATAATCCGTGTTTCTACCGCGAACACTAACAACACAAGAACATCGGTTTGGCATACTCAAAATGAGTTCATCCAAATCACGCTGTGGAATGGCCGCCCATGTTCGTTGCAACAACAAAAAAAGGTCTTCTTGCGACTGGATACCCTCCATATTCGGCAGAGCTCTTCTCTGTAGCATATCCCATGCATGCTCAATCGGGTTCAAGTCTGGCGACTGAGCAGGCCAGAGCAGGACATTGATGTTAGCTGCGGCGAGAGTCTGTCTTACAACTCTTGCGGTGTGCGGTCGTGCATTATCATGCATTAACTGAAATAAGGGACCGATTTGCACTTGTAGAGGAACGATGACGTCAGATACAATCGTCTCAGCATAAATATGAGCGTTGAGGTTGCCTCTGATCCAAATCAACTCAGTTCTTCCGCCGATCCAAATACCCGCCCATACCATGATGGTTCCACCACTATAAGGATGGACTTCCTGGCAGGATTTTAATCGCTGTTGGCGTCCAGGGGTTCTCCAGTGTCGTATACGTCTTGTATCCGGTCTCATACCAAAACGAGACTCATCAGAAAAGCACACGAAACGCCATTGTTCTTCTGCCCAATTTCTGTGTTCAAGAGCCCATTGATATCGAATCCTACGATTGTGCATTGCTATAGGTGGTACCCGTAGCGGTCTTCGGGAATGAAGGTTCACTTCATGCAAGCGGTTTCTGACTGTTTGGTCGCTAATTAAGTTCCCTGAAGAGTGATGAAGCCTCACGGCTAACATCATGGCGGTTATTGTTGGAGCTCTTCGAGTTAAGATTTGAATGTATCGGTCTTGTCTCCGTGTGGTGCAGCGATACCGTCCTCCATGGCGCTCAGCCACGGTACCAGTGCTTCGGTAACGTGTCCAAAGTCGACTGATAACACTCTGACTTGTATTCAGAGCTAAAGCCACAGTACGTTGCCGGGAACCAGCTTCTATCATTCCCACGGCTCTGAGCATTTCTTCCCTGCTTAAATGACGTCGCCGCTCCATAATAACGTTGGTTTTAATCAGTAGTAGGGAAACAGTAGCACTAATAATGTCTTCAATGCGTTGTATGTTTTTATAGGGAAAATATTGACAGCTGATTTTCATCTTTTACTCGAATTTGATTAACAGTTCCTGTTTCAAATTATGAAATGCACCAAAAAGGATCCATATAAATTTATAAAATCATAAATTTATTACAAAGCCACATCTCAATCTCAAGAAATCCGCATAAAAATGCTTGATCCCTAGACACTTTTGATGTGTGTATAAGGCTAGATTGTAATATAATTAGGGTTCATCCTGCTGATGAACACTAATAATAAAAATAAAAAAAAACTTACTTACAAAAAGGAGTTTTATCGCCAAAGAATTTTAACTAAGTAGGGGATTTATAAAACAAAACAAAATGACTAATAGCATTTTGTTGCGACCTGGAGTTCGTTCAGCGATCGTAATATTTTTTTTATTATTACTGATGGGCCCACTCTTGACCTCGATGACGCCTGATGGTAAGCGATAGAGGATATGGCAGCTTCATTTTATTTTATTTTATAAATTTTAAGGAAACTTACAGCTAATATAATATGTAGAAAAAGGCCAATCACAAGCTTCCTAGTTCCTAGCTAGTAAACAGTTATATGTAACATAAGTACATACGACGGCAGATGTCGAGTCATGGACGAGTACATACCTACATATTAGGATGTAAAACATGCACAAATCAGTACAAAATGTATACGTACATCATTTGATAGAAATGAAAGAGAAAAAAAATGTTAAGTCATCATTTGTCAAACAAAAGGCTACATAGGCGTTTTTTTAATTCTTGAACACAGGTTCTGAATAAATCCAATTCCGTATCCTGACACACCCCAACTAGCACGCTAGCATTAAAACAACCTGTATAGCAGTTGTATATCGGTTCCACTTGAGTATAAAAGTTGTAAGAATAGGTGTAATAGCAGAGTTATAGAGTGCCCTAACACCCTTGTACCCACGAAAGAGGCCCTTGATTTTGCAGGTAAAGGTGTTAGAAAGCCTGTAGAATGGTGTTATTGGAGAGCTAAAGTAACTGCACAAGACCGTTTATACACTCTTGGTTATTACTTTTACCGGTATATTTGTAACTATAGAAGGGTTGGTTAACACTATAGGTTACAGAAAATCGTCGGCTAAGAATTGCATGTCACTTGTAACTTTATTAGGCCTATTATAAGTAGTTGTTTGATACCTTAACGCGTATTAGTTATCTAGAAAAGTGTCAAGCGAGTATCTTATCGTTTCCTGAGTACCTTTTACCCCAATTTGTAGTTTTAGCTTCTCAAAATTCCTGTACGGTGGAGTTAATAAAAACTAATTGCACGTGGAAAAACATAATAATATGGACATGAAGTGTTATCTGTATAATAATAATAGAATGTATTCAACCAAGGTATACATATTTTGTGATGTGAAAACAGTATGCCGTTTTGATTTCATGGTAAAGAATACCATGTTTCCCATCTCAATTTTAACGCGCTCAGGATTTATTAAAGAGATTAAACTTATGTGAATATAAAATACTATTATTCTCAGTTGTAATTTTTTTTATCCCTGCTTTATGGCTGTTAGCATTATATATCAATTGGCATCAGTGAAATGATAAAAGTATACATAAATAATTAAGTATTTTACAGTGAAATATTGAATAACTCGGTAAATTTATAGGTTAGTTTTCCAAAACAAATGGCGGATATATATTAAAGCTTTATGTAATAACCTGAGTCATTTATTACACTTTTTGAGATAAAGCACCTTTAGTCAAGAGTATTATGTAGTCCTGAGTACACATAGCTGTGTTAAAATAATCTTAATCGAGTACAATTAGTTTTGCCAAGAGAATACTAGCGCCTAAACATTTTACAAACTGACTGGAATAGGGTTCCTTATTGAAATAATGAAAACCTTTAAGTGTGTATTCAAAAAATAATACAGAAATTTATGATAGTAGGTAACCTAATAAAATTACAGAATGGTCTGGTAGGTACCTAATATAATTTCAGAATGGTCTAAATTTTGTAGGTTTTTTTGTTGTGTGGAAAAAAAATCTGATTTGAGCAGACTCCATGCTCAATTCAGGACTACATTTTTCTTCCTCTTCTTCTTCGTATTCGGGCTCACTAAGTGGTAAGGAATCGAAAAATTCAACAAAATCATGATTTACTGCAGTTTCTTCTTTTTCTTGTTCTGCGGAACCCTGTTGTGATTCTACTCGCACTTGACTCAAATTGCTCGTATTACTATTATTTTTGTTCTCAATTTGTAGTGAATCCTCTTTATTTTTCATTATAACTGGAACAAGAGGATTTAATCCGATATTATCAGAACTGCTTGTTTTTATTTCGTCATTCATACGATTATTAACCGACTCCAAAAATTTACGACATTCCTGCCTAATCCTTTATCACAGCATCTGTTTTCTTTTGTTGACTCCAAGTTTTTAATCGTTTCATTTTTCTGTAACTTACTGAAACCTATACAGGAATATAATTTATTCAGTCCGTTTATTACATATAAAAACATTTTGCCTCTAAGTGTTAGTAACGACTCACACGTTCGTGTCTAACACCATAACTTTTACAATAACTTTAAATGAGTTTTTCAACACTTTAAGTATGTTGTGTTAGTACACCTTTCACAAACTGTCTTTATCAACCAATGCCTGCACCTTAAAGTCAATATAATACCTGAATATATATAAGCCTCTTCATAGCAACACTTAATAATAATAAGTGTTAACGAGTGTCAGTGAGCACTGTTGTGTAGCTTTAGTTGCTAGAAGCAGGTTAAACCTATAACATTTTAACTGCATGTGCTGTAATTAGAACCATTCTAACTCTTAAAATTGCTTAAAGACCTTCATTACAGTTCTTAAAGAATCGTTGCACTTAAATTTATTTTTTAACTCATTTATATCGCTTTAAGTTAGAACTGAGATAACTGTTACGCAATTGAACAGACTAAAGCTATAATGAAACCTGTATCTGACGGCAGAATGTTAGTTGGGACCGTATTGAAAGTTCGACAAGCTCGTAACATAAACGAATTTTACCTACAGGCAGTATTTACACGTGGTACATGAAGAATACTTCGGCAAGTGGCTGACTTTGAGCTGCTACGCACGGTGTATCTAGCGCTAGCACAGTCAATTATAAGCTATTGTATCACAGCATGGGGAGGAGCTTGTAAAACTTCCATGATACGCCTTGAGAGAGCTCTCGATCGACGATCTCTGTTAAAAGCTATGACTTTTAAACCGTACCGTTTCCCCACCAAAACGTTATATGAAAATTGTCACGTTTTAACAGTGAGGCAATTATATCTTTATAATCTAGTAATGAAACAACATGGAATCACGCCGGTAAATCACGCAAGCAAACATAAAAGGACGATCACTAACGTTTGTCGTGCAGTAAAATGTAACACCGCAGCTGCTCGAAGACAACGTCCATACCTAGCTAGCTACATTTATAATAAATTAAGTACAGCTTTCAATCTAAACCCTTTAATAAAAAATAAGCTTAAAATAAAGCTTTGCACATGGTTTCAAACACTTAACTATTTGCAGACGGAAAACTTATTGAAAGAACAATAGACTAACAACATAATTATAGGTAACATAGGCAAGCGACAGAAAGACTACCACCAAGCACAATAATTACTCGTACATACACATACACAACTCTCAAAAAACACACACACATACACCATATAAGAGCATGCAGCCATTACTTTTTGTCTTTATATAAATTCTATTATTTTTCTGTTTTATTCGTATAAATAATGTTAATGCAACACAAACAGGTGAAGACACTGACTCCTGTAACACAGGTACTACCTAGCACAGCAGTCAGGGTTACAATTAGAAATGTAAATACCATTTTATATCAATAAAACAATAAAACAAAACAATAAAACAACAATATGTGGTCGTCTAAGAAACACAAACGGTACGCGAAGTCCAATCTTGACCACCAGCTCGGGGACGTCAGTGGACTCGTTCAATAAACTAAATAGGAAAGTGAGATCTGAGATACGTCTGCGCTCGTGCAAAGGCAGAATATGAAATTTCTTACACCTACTTATATAGTTAGGAAGATAACAATTGGAACGATATTGAGTGTACCTTAAAAATCGCCTTTGAATGCTTTCATCATGCTTCATATTATCCTGTAGCTTAAATCAGTCATATGAGAAGCATGTAGGTAGGTATGGTTCCAGTACTGAGTACGGATTGTATGGGCTTCAAAAGAGACCTCAGCTTCTGAGTTTTTTTTTCGGTGTTTATTCTCCGTATAGTCAGTTAGGAAAAACCGGCCTCATATTGTCTAAATTTCATATATCCGAAAAAAATACGAGTAAAAGTGGTGTAATTATTAAATAACACATAAGACTGACACATTTGAAAAATAATTATCACTTATATCACTATTAACTATCATATCATTAATTCATTATAAAAGAAAGAGTCCCGCCGCCGCGTCTATCGTTCGCCCTAATCTCAAAAACTACTGAACAGATTTTCAGTCAGTCTCATCAAAAAATTAATTCGTGAGGAAGGTATAGGTTGAAATATGACGATTATTGTTGAATATGTCGGAATAAATCTAGGCGTTTAAAAATATGGGTCTAAATCTTTATATGCCTAATTAGATTTACATTAGCACCCAATGTAAATCTAATTAATAAAGATTTTGAGCCCATATTTTTCATAAAACCATTTACATCATATCATGTCGTACTAAGCACTTCTCTTCTACATTTATTGTGCGCACTGCCAAGGTGTGGAACTCGCTGCCGGCTTCTGTGTTCCCTGCCATATAAGACCCGTCAGCCTTTAAAGCAAGAGTGAATAGGCATTTTCTGGGCTCACTCGTTCGATCGTAGACCTCATCTTACCATCCACCATAGATGATCCACCGTAGACCATCAGGTGAGATCGAGCTCAAGAGCGGGCTCACTCGTAACAAAAAAAAACTTATTAATTCAATTTAATTTAAATAAACATGTAATAAAAAACAAAAACCGTTTATTTCAAAAATGAATAGTCCCATACAAAAAAAAGACATGTTAAAATCAATACACACACAAAAAAAAAGCAGAGCGGATAGGCTATTCCAGCCCTCAAGCAACAATCGAAAATGTAATGCAATATCATAGAATAAAAAACATAACCCTTCCTATGTAGTCGTGTAATAACTTACGCATTTAGTTAAATAATCAGTGTAGCACCGTCAGCGTCACCTCCCGAGCAAGGTTGAGGTCATGGGTTCAAATCCGGGAACCGTCTGCACATTGTGGCACAATTCATATGTAGATATAGAATAGAATAGAATATCATTTATTTCTAAGCATGTGGTACATTGAGATCTTAATATTAACATAGTTTCACATACACTACCGTTACAGGTGTAGAAATATTAAGTGAATGACAATTAAAAATGTTGAATTTTCATTTACTTACACAAAACTTAAAATAAATTGAGATGTCAATATATTTATTATTATATAAAGTAAAAAAAGAAGGAAACGCATTAATATACTACGGGTTATACAACGAGTGACTATACTATGACAGGATATCAGACATTAGTGTGTCCGAATTAATTTTTAATACTGGTCTATGTTTCCCTTACTGATAACTTTCATATCTGTGTAAAAAAAATCTTTATACACTAGTACTCACGCGGGGCTGCGCTCCCGTGGATTCTATCACGGTAAAAACATAACTCTCCTTTTTTGCAGTTGCGTAAAAAGTAGCCTATAACCTTCCTCAAGCTTCAAGCTACGTCCATACCAAATTGCATCCAAATCCACCCAGTACTTTCGAAGATTAGCGCGTTCAAGCAAACAAACAAACTTTTCCGCTTTATAATATTAGTATCCAACATGCAACACTGATCAGCTTCCCGCGTTTGATAGTCTATCATTGTACCTACGTACGTGTTAATGGCAAAATTTTGGTGGCTCCTCCACAAATACCACTATAAAGATTTAAACGGCTGAGAAATAGTTTTCACAGAATAATGCAGTAAAGTACTGCAGTATTCATATAGCACGTTGAAGTTCAGCAAATTTGAAAAAGCTCATAGTGACCGGCAACGTAGATGACAAACGACCAAGAGTTGGAAACCCAGAGAATGGTCTGGTCAATTGTCTGCAGTACTGAAGCCCCTAGTAAACGATGCTCCATAGGAAACGACCAATTTTGAAACGTGTACATGTAGGCTTATGTGAAACGATATATTTTGAGCTTGAAGTTGAGCTTGAACGTTTCCGTCGTAGTTATCTTCAGCACTGTGGAACCGACTTGAGAAGACGGAGGAGAAATGGTTTTAGTGCAGGGCATTTTTTTAATAAAGGGAACTAGCCATGTGTGTAGAGTTCACATTCACTAGCAATCTTATTAACTCCTCAATCTAAGCTAAAGAAGTTTGTGTCTGAAGTAGGTTCACGGCAATAGTGTAAATGAATGGGGTTCGAATCGGTGACCTCTCGACCACATGGCAGACCTCAGCTATTGCCCCTTATAAAGTGTGTGTTTGTGGCAGGTTGATCGCGGCGCTGTCGCGGCTGCCGAGCGCGGGCAGTGCGCCGCGCGCGCTGGGCGTGATGTGCGCGCTGTGCGTGCTGGGCGCGCTGGCGGGCGCGGGCGCGGCGCTGGTGCTGCGCCTGGCGCGCTGCTCCTCCCCGCCGCCGCGCGCGCTGCGTGCTCTGCTCTCCAGCCTCTCTGCCGTGTGCAAGCTCACGCCCGACGAGGTACCACTCGACTCCTTGTCTATCGTATTTTTAAGCTATTGCATAGCTTTTATCGCGGGCTAAGAGCGCGGCGACCGAATCAAGAACCGCCTCTCCGACCGCCACAGCGGTGCGGCGTTGAAAGCCGTGCATCGTCTAACGTCGTTTCAGTTCGGCAGACAAAAAAAATCTAGCAGGATCGTGTCTTACAAAATAGTCATTATATAATATCAATAGTCTTTATTTTGGTAAAATAGACAGTTGACTACATTACAAAGAAATCGATGATAGCTACAAAAGTTTACAACTGTGTCGCAGCTATCAGCGCCCATACAAAAAAAAGAAGACCATTGTTCCAGACTAAAACTACAAGTAAGTACTTAATTAAAATAAAAAAATACAAAAATTGAAATAATAAAAAATAAAATAAAATAAAAATAAAATAAAATTCATTTATTTCAGGTCCAAGACCCATATAAAATAAAATAAAAATACACAAATTAAAACAATTGCTCGGCATCCTAATTTAAAATACAAAGGGAGAAATTTACATACAAAAAGATTCAGATATATTAAAAGTCAATTAAGTTAATAATAATAAATAAAAAAAATAAAAAAAAATCATGTCAAATTATCAAATTAAATGTCAAATTAAATTCCAAATTAAAAGTCACATTAAATTACCAAACTACAGCTATAATAGAAAATGTCAAATTATTATTATTTTTTATTTACATTAACAATATGCCGGTCACAACAGTGTCTCACATAAAGACAATCGAGCCTCCCCGCAATCATTGCCAGGACAGAGTTGGAGCTGTCTCGCACCCTGCGCACCAAGGACGCGCACCGCTTGCGCATGGTGGCGTGGAAACAGTCGGTGCGCGCTTCCGAAAACATGCCCGAGGCGCTGCAGAAACGAGGCAGACCCAACACTGCCCTGAACGCATTGTTATACTGGACGCGGAGGGCATTGTAGCTAGCTTGTGTATAGCGAGCCCACAGGCTGCACGTGTACAAAGAGGTGCAGTACGCCTTGAAAAGGGTGATCTTAACTAAGTTAGAACAACGTGCAAACCTGCGGGCGAGCATGTTTGCTTTTCTCGACAAAGCCCTCCGTTCCCGTTCGATGTCAGCGTGGTCTCTGAGATCAGACACAACCCAATGCCCAAGGTATTTAAATTGTTCCACTCTATCCAGAGGTAAACCACAAAGATGTACTGGAGGCACTGTTTCTGGGCACTTAGCACCACCCGCCTCAAAGACCATGCATTTGCTCTTTGACACATTATATTTAAGGCCATGTGCACCCGCGTACTCCTCACAAATATGCAGCAACCTCCGCAGACCACAGACCGACGCACTCAGCAGCACCATGTCGTCAGCATAGCTTAAATTGTTGACGCATACCTCGTCAACATGACAACCGACATGCTCACTGCTGAGCGCAACGATGAGTGCATCCATGTAGAGGTTAAAAAGGGTGGGTGAGGTCAAGCCGCCCTGCCTCACACCACACTCCAGACGATATGGCTCCGACACCGCCTCCGCCCACCTGACATGGTTAACCTGATGCGTATACCAATACTTGAAAATTGCCACAAGTTCGGGAGGAAGGTTAATACTCTCCAGCTTATCCCACAGGATATCATAGGCAACCAGGTCGAAGGCCTTGGATAAGTCGAGGAAACACGCAATACGGGGGTCTTACGTTCCGTATAGTATATGACGGTGTGTCTGTGTGTGTGTCGAGAAGTATGAGGGAGTAGAGTGTGAGTGAGTATGTTTGGTCATTCTATGAAATGTAGGGAATGTATGTGAGTGAGAGTTTGGGTGTGTGTGTGTCAGTGTTTGTGCTATTTAAGTATCCACAATTTTTTCAGTTTCATCATATGACAGTGATTTCAGCCAATCAGTCAGCTTCCTCCTCAAAAGGGTACGGGGTACATGATAAATATTTAGTATATTATTGTAGAGCTTCTCGCTACCGCTGCTCCACATGGTACAGTTTTGCAAACTCTGACAGCGAGGCGTTTTGCAGTGCTATAATTTGGGTCGTAGTGTATCTGCCTGTGTTTTCTAAGTATAGTCTGTAGTACGAAGGGTTGCCTAACTGTGGGGACCTTGCAAAGTAAATAGAGGTCGGACGTCGGAAGGGGGATTGGTTTCTTTGATAGGACCTTTAGTACAGCCCAAAATAGATGTTTAGAAACTGTTAGATATTCACATAACGTACGTAAACGTAGGTACGTACCCTATTTTGGAGAAAATAATAAATCAGTACAAAACATTAAAATGTTTTTTTTTATTTTTAATTAAAATTACACGACTAAGGGCCGGTTGTTCAATCCTCAGATAAAAAGTCAGGTAACTATTTTATGAATAGTTATCTCGCTGTTTAACTGACTGATAATTGGTCGCCTATTTTTCAATCGTTATTTATTCCATGGATAACTATCTGACCGAATATTGAATCTCTGGCAACTCTAACTTCGTAGAGTTGAAACAAATATATTGCTTAAACAAGCGTTAGAGCAGGATAGACTATTGTATTCATTTCCTGTCAAGCAAGTGTCACTCACTCGTGTTATTTTGTGGTTACCTATGGTATTTGGTTCGACGACGCAACGTCTAGTTATTTTGATATTTTCAATTACTCTGATTTTATTGCAATTTGTAGCATCGCATCGCAATGCAATCTCTAAAAAGAGAGCGAAAGTTGGCCTTAGAGATGCTATAGTTTCTGTAACTTTTTTTACAACACGGCATATAGTGGAGCTATGAATGCCACCAAAATCACCAACAGTTATATAGAAACTCCCAGTGGCATAAAACCGCAGTGTAATTAGCACAGAGTACATTATAATTAGTAACTGTAACATGGGTGGGATACACTGGTTCCTGTAACAAATAAAAGCGCACAGGTAAGTATTAGATGGCCCGTGGGTACCTATTATTAGGTTTTGCACGTGGTAGTTTTTTTTTGCTTAACCCAACATCATAAGTCACAAAACTGACCTTTGTGTTTCGTGATTGATTTTATCTTCTATCAGGGAAAGCAAATATAACACAGATTCTTTTCAAAGTCTGAATCGGCGATGAAATTCTTTTAAATCCCACTCATTACTTATAGTGATCAGGCCTAGATCTGACGATTCTTTCTTTTCTTCCAGGTGGATTTATATATTTATATATTATGGCCTTTTCTTCTATTGCCAGATTGTCAATAATATCGAAAATATACATAATTATTATCACTTCGCTGGTTGTTTAAACAATAACCTCAAACCAAATGATTTTTTACGTTACGTCAACGTCAAACTTACCGATCGAATAAGCGGTTATTGGTCGGTCGAAGCGGCAGATAGATTTATTCCTCAGTTAGCGGAGTTATTCCACCGATAAGTCTTATCCGACTATTGAAATATTCGATATCTTGCTATCTGTCGAATAAAAGCTATCTGTTTGTTTATCTGGGGATTGAACAACCGGCCCTAAACACAATAAAACTCACAAATAAATTGTCACAATGAATACTAAATTATTTAGAGAACTGCCAATCTTGCAATCCAACGTGAATAAAATTTTATCCAGGCGGGATCCAGTCAAGCGATTACGACTCTCTGTCATAATGGCTCCAGCTCGTGAAAAAAGCCTCTCCGAACTCACTGAAGTTGCTGGAATAATTAAGTATTTTTTCACCAGGTTAAATAGCCTCGGGCACGCAATTGCGGCGGTAAGACCCCTCTTTGAGGAGTGGCTGGAGAGAGGCCACGGCGTCCTCACCTTCCGCCTGACGCAGGTACCTCCCGAAACAGCCATGTCCGGTCAACATGGCTGTTTCGGGAGGTACCTGTTTCGGATTCAGCGGGAGGACACGCCCGGGTGTCGTCATTGTGAGGACCGCCCGGAGGACATGGTGGAGCATACGGTGGAGGTGTGCCCTGCTTGGGCGGAGCATCGCCGTGTCCTCGTAGAGGCGGTCGGCGGCGGCGACCTCTCGCGCCCTGCTCTGGTTCAGACTATGGTGCGGAGCGAAAGGGAATGGGATG
Organism: Tholera decimalis; assembly: GCA_943138885.2. Lineage (NCBI taxonomy): Eukaryota > Metazoa > Arthropoda > Insecta > Lepidoptera > Noctuidae > Tholera > Tholera decimalis. Next base: position 46,137,534 of record OW964557.2, read on the forward strand.
CGGTCGCCTCCTTCTGCGAAGCAGTCATGCTAGCGAAGGAGGAGGCCGAACGCGCGAGGGAGAGGCAGCTCTCTTCCTCGCGCCCCAGCCGCCGCGGGAGCTGATGGTGAAGTACCAGGAGAACTCCTCAAAATTTAATGGCTCTGCATCGGGAAAAGCAATATTTTGTAAAAGGTTATCAGTAATTCACATTTTGGCTTTTGTAACTAGTTAAATTACAAACCCATCCACTAAAAAGCGTGAAAAAAAACTTTATAGCAAAAAATAAAACCGACTTCCATATCAAAACACTACAAAGCCAAAAATAACTTTAATTTTGGAAGGTGGTTTAAAAAAAAAACAGAAAATACAAAACCAATAACACCGACTACCGAAATAAAACTTATTTTAGTGTTTTGATATGGAAGTCGGTTTTATTTTTGCTAAAAAGTTTTTTTAAATCTTGGATCAAGCAGGGTGGAGATAAAAAGTATCGATACTTTCTAAAAGTATCGATACCTCTAAAGTATCGGAACAAAAGTATCGATCCCAAAAGTACTTGGTATCGAAACAAAAGTATCGATACCTTGTGGTATCGATACTTTTTGCGTATCCCTACGAGTGAGTTCGAGCCCGCGACTAGTTGAACCTTAAGAGCGTTTCCACATTATCCGATCCGATATCGGTATCGGACGCCGATACGATATCGGGGCAAGTAAAACGTATGAAATATGAACCTGCCTTTCACATTTTCCGTTCCGATATCGGATATCGGAGCCGACACCGATATGCTGGCGGCACCATCGGACGCCCGTGAGCCGTCGGACGATAATGTTTGTATGTGTGCTATACGTGTATCTTAATTGTCTCTGCGTGCATAGAGCCCGATGCGCGGCGGCCATTTTGAGCTTGTTTAATAGTTTGGTTGTCATCATGGCGTCGTCATCATTTAAATACGATATAATTACATTAATTGAACTGGTGGAATCTAAAGGAAAGTAATTAAAAAACTTTCTAGGTGCGTTTTGTAGCTTGCTAAAAAGAGTATAAAATGCTCCCTCTGAATATCTAGCTTCCACAATGGGATGTATCCAATACTGTCTGTGGACAGATCTTTTTTTGCGTCTCATATATAATAGATACAGCAAATAAAGTTTTCTATTATAGTCTGCCATGATGACCTGCCCGCACTAAGCTATCGAGCAAATGGCCGTATCGGAACGATTTTATCGTAAAATATGTGAAAATAGCACATGGTGTCGGCTATCGGATGTCGGCTATCGTCGTCCGATACCGATATCGGATCGGATAATGTGGAAACCACGGAATAGAAAATACAGTGGAAGTGCCCCTCAGATATCGCACGCGTGTCAACATTAAGCACAGATGCGCGACATTAGCTTATTCGCCGTTAAATTCATGTCGCGATTGGTTGTCTCTAAAATACACGAAATATTAGAAATTATGCCTTGTTGTGCGGTTTGGACCTGCAAAAACGAAAGCAGTAAATAAAATATATCTTGTGGAGGCGTATCGTATCATCGTTAAGTATTAAAGTTTGTTAGTTTTAAATATATTTGATTTTAATGTCAATACCACATTTCATGACTTCAATGCAAACTATAAACAACCTTATTTTCATTAACACAACGTTTAAATCTACTTGGTCGCTATCCGGAGGCACATACTAAAAATTCTAGTAACTTCGACGCTACTCAATTAGGGATGCGACATATTCGTAAAGTAGGTCTGTATCGATAATTTTTATTTATTCATTTCATAGCTGGCACCATCATTCAGAAAATTTATTTCGGACGGTTTATGTGTATAATTTATGAATGTTTAACCACACGTAACCTGCATCCGTCTGTAGTAGATACGGGTCGCTAATCACACCGCCTATTGTACACTAATTTTTATAAATAATTGTCCTGTGTTAAATTGAGGTGTACGGTCGGCCAAGAAAGTGGTGTACCAGTTTTGATTTAGTTTCCCGGTCATCGAAAATTACAACAAGGTTCGTTATAAAAAGATATTACTGAAAGAGACAACATTATCATGACGTAAACCTATGTATTTAGTATTCATACGTCATATGTCACATATAAGTACATGACATTTTAACCTTTAGTATAAATGAAAAGGACATTAGTTTCTACAAAGCAATTGAAATGTTTCCAAACAAAAGTAATAAAAACTATTTAGACAACCGAATTCCATTTGAAAAAGAAAACTGACAATTGACATTTTGTCAAATATATGCAAAAAATCGATATATTTTCCGTGTTATTTTTCAATCAACTGCATATAAAATCATCTCAATGCCTGCCAACTTGACCATTGCCGAAAGAGCACAAATAATTGCCCAATTTAATGAGGGAAGCAGTATCAGTGCGATATCCCGGAATTTGAATATATCGAGGCGTTCTGTCCGCTTTTGGATTCGTCGTGAAGGAGAGGAGGGAAGTTTGTTGGATCACAGAAGAAGTGGTCGCCGGCCTGCACTCTCCAATAACGATAGAGAATTCATGAGACGGGAATATGAAATCAATGGTTTTAAGCCCACAAAACATTTTGCGGAGATGTTCGATGTGAGTGCCCAAACAATAAGGAATCATCTACATTACATGGGGTTGCACCACAGGCATTACGCCAAGAAAATATATTTGACGGATGCTCACAGACTTGCTCGTCTGAACTTCGCCAGAGAGCACTTAGAGTTTGATTGGTCTAATACAGTGTTTTGTGATGAAAAAACGTTTAAATCCAGTCAGCATGGACGTCTTCACCTTTGGCGATATAATTCAACACGGTATAAAGATGATCATGTAATCCCAAATAGAGAATCAGGTCGAATTTCCGTAAATATTTGGGGCTGGATGAGTACGGATGGTGTAGGAGAATTGTGTTCTCTACCTCCTCGAGCGACGGCTGTAAATTATATCGACGTGCTTCAGAATGCAATGCTACCGACAGTCCGTAATGTTTACCCGGAGAACGAAGTGCCACAATTTGATTTTGTTCAAGATAATTGTTCAATTCATAATGCGAGGATCGTAAGAGCCTGGTTTCGTTCACACACTGACGTAAGGGTAATTCAGTGGCCCTCAAGATCGCCGGACCTCAACCCGATAGAAAATCTTTGGGGCCTTATGGTCCAACGATGGTCGCATCAAAATGAAAGAACCAAACAAGCTCTTATTAGTCACTGTAATTATATCTGGGAGGAAATGCGGGGAACCGATATTTGCTCACGGCTTGTTGGTTCAATGAGGTCTCGTCTTTTAGAGGTTATAGAGGCCAACGGCGGTTACACCCGTTTCTAATTTTTAAAAATTTTCAATATCTTCTAAATATTACTATATATGCTATGTTTTTGTTTGTTATAAGTATTTTAAAATTGATTGTAGAAATTTAATAAAAGGATAAATCTATTTTTAGCTTGTTTTTTATTGATATTGTAATTACAAGTTTACAGAAATTGTAGGTTTGTGGACTCGCCTTGTGCCTTTACAATTTTATGTAACTTGTTGATTACAATTCTGAATTTGTAGATACAATTTTGTCATCAAAATCTACAGCCCCCCGCCGTTGATTTTACGACGTCATTGGTTCCATCAAGTTCAAACTAAGAACAGCTGTCACGTTACAAACAGTAATAGTCGTTATCAATAATCAGATAAAGACAGCAATAGAAGTTGTCAGATCGATCTGCAAGCGAAACTAATCTTTATCACCTATGAATCTGCAAGCGATATTCAACCTTAGGGTGGTACACCACTTTCTTGGCCGACTGTACAATAAAGTATATAATAATAATTACACTAATATTATAAGTCAAAAGTTTGTGTTTGTTACTTCTTCACGCTCGAAAAGCTGAACGGATTTCAATGAAACTTGGTACCATGTCCTGGAATAGAACATATGATTTTTTCCTGAGGTTCCCTTGGGATAATTTTCTACTTTCACGCGGGCGAAGCCGCTGGTAGTTAATAAATATAACATCACATAATGTAAAACCGTAACATATCAATTTCTGGATATTGACCTCATAAAAGTAAAAAAGTAATTTAAATATTTCAGTTTTCTCCAAGATCCTTTTATTAAGGAAAATGGATGTTTATTGGGTCGTCAATATTCCAAAACATAATCTATCATCAGTTAGGGGAATTTCTTACGTCTAATCATATTACCGACTTAATGAAAGCCATCACGGCAAAATATATTAATATACGCTTTCATCATCTATTAAAATTAAACATAAAACTATCAAAACGGCAATTATTAAACAAATAACTATGTATAATTTCAAGGTCAATAAATATTTTTAATACTATCTATTAACATTTCATTGAACACTAGCTTGTGCCAGCGGCTTCGCCCGCATGAAATTAATATTTTGTTATATGATTTATAGCCTATCTATAGCATTCAAGAATAATGTAGCTACATATTAGGGAAAGAATTTTCAGAATCGGTTCAGTAGTTTCAGAGATTACACCTACATACAAACTTACAAATTTTACCTCTTTAATATTAAAATAGATTACATTTTTTTGAAGATGATCAACCTGTTTTCATTACTGACCATTTGTATGATGTCGATAAATTATTACATTGCTCACACGAATAAAATACGTAACATCGATATTAAAATATTGATATTTGTCTACATCTCTATCTGAGTAGCAAAAGACATTACATGTGCATGCAAATATGACATCTATTTTAAAGTACTTAGCGTTCCGAATAGAATAAATTGGTTACAGTGCCATCTAGCGTTGAGTAGCTGAACTCGATGTAAATTGTTCGATTTATGTTTTTTAAACGATAAACGCCTTTATTGATTATGTCATGTCAAATAATAACAACTTTCGGTCGTTGTAATAAGACTCAATATTTTTGACAGCATTAAGAAGATGATTTGTTAAAGTTGCGTTTCAACTTTGTAGCCAATTATATCACTGTTTTTATGTGTGTAATTGACATTTTGGTTTTGCAAATGTGTGAGTTTGGCGACACTGGTTCTCGTTTTGAAAGAGTGTAGGGGCACTTCTACTTAATTTTTTTTTTCTGTGGTGGAAACGCTCTAACGTGTATATGGTACGATTCTCATTTATTCAATAAAAGAAAAAAACATTGTTTTCTTATCGGTCACCACGCTCAAAAAGTGTAACTTGAATTAATATCAAAGAAAAAATCGGTTGTCTATAAAGTCGGTTTACTGACGATAGTTGAACGTGACAACGTCATAAGAAAATATTGATGGAATGGCATTGAGGATATTACCTCAATGTGGAATGGTTGCATTTTCAAAAGAAAATTTTAATTTTATTTCTTGGATAGATATTTTGTATGGATATAGAGGAGGTAAATGGAAATCACTATTGAATTGATCAAGTTACATTTATTTGTACGCATAAATACAAATGTCAGTTTTTTTTTCAATAGTAAAGCAATTGATTTTTTACTCATCGTGAAATAGTTCTGTTAACTTATTGTTATAGTTTTGTCAATTATAACATAACTTACAATCGCTGCACTAGCGGACCGATGCTATGTATTTTAATGATGAAAGCACGAATATTCGACAATATATCACTGAACATATCTTGCACTTCAAGCCTTAAATGGAACGCCTCAGAGCGAGGTAACGCCGCATGAGTCATGTATTTTCGTGCGTGCAGCCAGCTTCATCGAATTATAAGACGTTGTCACGTCAAAAACTTGAATGAATATAAAAAAAATACTGCATAAAGAAACTAAATAAGTAATTATAATTGCATAAGATGATAAAAATGCTATGCAATAGCTTTACCGCGGCAGTCCCCGAGTGCCACACTCATTTTTTATTCGTGACAAACCCACTCTTGACCTCAATCTCACCTGATGGTAAGCAATAGATGAGGTCTACGATGGAACGAACCAGCCCAGAAGACGCCTATTCACTCTTCCTTTAAAAGCTGAAAGGTCATAAGGGTATTTTTCACTTCTGATGACGAAAATAAAAAAAAATGCTTTGGTCAACTTTACGTGAAATAGCTGTAAATACCAATAATTTAGATCATAACCTACTACAAAAAAATATGTACCGAGCTTACAACTTTTTAGTTTTACTAGAAATACGCAATGAAATTTCGAACGTCCATGGTAGTGACACTGAATCCAGGGAAGTGACTTTCCATACAGTTTTTTTTAACCATGGAAATAACTTCAAATCATGGACGTGAAATTCTACATATTTTATATAAAAGATGAAGTCACAAATCAATAAATAATGAAAACACTGGATTTATTAAATAAAACAAATGTTTGGAAAATCAGCTTTAATTGCTTTGAACTTAAATTACATGTTTTATCTTAGGAATTATGGTATCAACCATATTTTGTAATAAATATGAAACATATTATATATTTTTAAAAGTAACTGCTAAAAACATTGTACTTATAGCACTTTCTAATTTCAGTCTCAATAAAATCTTAATATATATTAAAACCTTCAAGTTATAACTTTAGAAATATTTCTTAATTCAAATATTTCGAGGTCATCATCGCTCTCACTGTCAAAGATCCTCATCCTCTCTTTTTATCGTGTTCCTTATCTTCCTGTTCTTCAGTTTCACTATCAAGCTTGTTATCTTCTTCTTCTTCAGTCTGATCATCAATTTCTCTATCCTCCCATTCTTCAGTCTCACTATCAAGCTCGTTATCTTCTTCTTCTTCAGTCTGATTATCAAGTTCTCTATCCTCCAGTTCTTTAATCTCACTGTTTAGTTCCTTATCCTCCTATTCTGCAGTCTCACTATCCAGTTCCTCGTCTTCCTGTCCTTTTATCTCACTGTCAAATACCACATTCTCCTGTTCTTTAGTTTCACTATCCGGTTCCTTATTCTTCTGTTTTTCGCTATCTCTGTCATACAGTATATTAACTAACATAGGGCTTTCCCGTTAACCGGCAATAGTATAGCATCCATACATGCTAAATAAATATTAACATTCGAAAACAAAATGTTTTTTTAAATATTAAAATATTCACTATAAATGTTAAATTGACTGGCTTCATACAAGTCGGGGTTAGACTTAATACGAGCTCTTCGGTTTCGTTCGCATTCTCTTTTTTGTTTACGAATTTCTTTTGCTGTCTTTGGTCTTTTATTTCTCGCCATCCAAAAAAAAGTAAAACATGTATTTGTATTAGTCATGTGTCAACTCGGAATAAACACAACTCGAGTTAACTCGAGTTGAAATTCACGTAACTCGAGTTCAACTCGAGTTAACTGGGTGAAATGAAACTGAGTAAATGATTTGTTTTCGTATCAATATTTAAATAAATTGAACAGATTCAGCATATGTATATGTATGGGGACCATTATAATTAAAGTAGGTAGAATTTAAATAAAAAAAGAAGTGTATTTATTTATAATTTATTTATGTTTTATGTATTTAGGATTAAATTTTCGTAACATAAATAAAGTAAGTATTTCTATTAATTAACAAAAAAACTATATTTGTATGAATCTGAACACTGTTTGCACTTAGCATGTCCATTCACTGGCGATTCAAATACATCCCAAACTACAGATTTCCTTCTAGATCCCGGCATTTTTTCTATACAGTACCAAATAATTCGAAAAACTAACACCAATAACAACCGACACTCCAAAATAACCTCAAATCTGCAACAATGCAATGTTGTGTTGTTGTGACATTGACATTTGTAGCGAATTAAATGAATGAATATAGTCATAAATGATCGGCAAACTTCGCGCCATCTCAGTGTCTGTCATTCGGCTTACGCGCTAGGGCGGGAGTATTCAAATCGATTAAATCGAGTTAAAGAGAATTCAATTCAAGTTGACTCGATTTAAGCCCAAGTTAGTAAATCGAGTTGACACATCACTAATTTGTATGTAAAAGCGTTTTGTGTATCTATTTATATGGCAGTAATTAAATAAACAAATAATTGGAATGATCCAAGTTAAAGTTCACATCCCTGGACCTATGGTCACGTCCATGGAGGAAAAATATCCACGTAGTCAATGGAAGTGACATCCATGGAAAGGACATTTTTTGGTTCAAATACGGAAAACTAATCTAAGAAATCTCGTCTTTGCAACCTATTTCGGCAATTGTAATTTGACAATCAAACCTATAAAACAGCAAAAAAAAATGTAAATTTAACATTATATACTTACTTGGCAAAACAACCACAGTAGTGATCACGTATGCTTGACGAGTTTTAATTAGGTAATCTTATTGTTTTTTCACGACAAAAGTATTGCAGCCAGTAAGAAATTGACATCTCATTATGGTTATAACAGTTGACGGCTTGTCAATGCTCACATAAATTCGGACACACGCAGTTTTTTTCCCGGTAAAAAGTTATTGTCCATGGAAGTGACCAAAATTTAAGTCACATATTTTAATTAGGTTTTTTGTTCTTATTTTTATCAATTGAATATTAAGTTATAAGCTGATATGGATCAGTATTTGTTAAAGTTTAAGATAATATCCTTATGTTTTAGAAATATCATGCTAAAGACTGGGAAAAAATTATTATATCTGTAAATTTGCTTCAGTCACATCCACGGAAAAGACATTTTGGCGATTATTTTTTAATATTTGAAATAATGTGATCAATAAATTTTGTATATTTTCATGTAGTCTTTGTGATATTCGGGAGTAGTTAAATAAAAGTCAAGCGTTCCGCAGCAGAGCTATAATTTGACTGACAAGTGTCCAACTTAGGTCTACCTACATACTTACAAACTAACTAATATAAACTATTATAAACTACCTACATTACAGTCTTCACCAGACATGGTAGCACTACCTTGATAAATATATCAAGTCCGCGTGCTCTTTGTTATTAAAGAAAAAAATCTCTGTCAGAGATAATTTTACTGAAAATGAGAAATACCCATAAGTGGCAGGGAACACAGAAGCCGGCAGAGAGTTCCACAGCTTGCCTGTACGTACAATAAATGTGGAAGATAAGCGCTTGGTCCGACAAGACGGTATATCAACCAAGTGTGGATGGTACTCAGTAGTGCGTCTGGTAGTAAAAGGGAGATGGAGGGATCAAGTCATGGAGCTCCTGCGCACTCCCCGTAGTACAGACGCCAGCACATGAAGCTACCCGAAACTGTCAAATTTTCCCAATCAACCTTGAACCTAATTTCTTTAACAATAAAGTTGAAAATCTATTAAAGAAATTTGACAGATTGTTGTAGCTTGATATGCTGGCGTCTGTACAACCTGTAGAAGACCGACAGTCAGGATGTGAAGCTTGTTCACTAGCGCCTCGTCTCCTGTAAGCCTTTCCAGCACATTTCAGTCGTGTCTTCATCGTCTACTTGGCTTTTTCCCAGCTATGTTGTGGTCAGCTCCCAGTCTTACCGGATACAGCTGAGTACTAGTGGTTACATGGAGCGACTGGCTGTCTGTTCTCCACAACTTAGTTGTAGAGTAGCAAGATATCCCTCGGCAATAACAAAGTCAGATTTTTTGGCTTCTGTCTACTACCCTTATAATATAAATTTTTATTTCAGACACCGAATTAATATTAAGTTTAACCTCAGACTCTTTTTCCATTTCTTTCCATTTCCTTCTGTTTAGCGCTTTCCTTGTCCAAATCGGACAGTCAACGATGTACAAATAATAGCCGAGACCAACGGCTTACCATGCTTTTCAATGCTTTCCATTGCACGAAGGAATCTGGATGTGTTACGACAACCTCGGTAAACACAACTCTAATTCAGTCGCATCTACTAATGGACAATGGTCTCACCCACCCAAGTGCCGCTATTTCGGCCAGTACCTCAAGTCTGTCGGTCTACCTTGTGTCCACTTCATCGTTGCCTCCCAAGAAGCTCCATGCTCTATGGACCGTATGGTTTATAAGCGATGGCCTTATTGCCACTTATATCCCGCTATCCAGCTGATTCATACCACACGAAACATCGCCGCTATGTATAATTCCATACTTACTTTGGTTTTAGCAACATTTACAGACGTAACAAGTTTATTTTACGAGATAATCTTATTATTGACCTACAGAGAGTAACGCAAATGCACCCTGAATACTTCGGGTTGAAACCCGATGGGTTAGCTCTCGGACATAATGCTTCGTGTACCAGTTTGAAAGGCCATTCAAAGGATATCTACCTACGTAATGAGGGTGCCAGTCTTATTAAAAAAAAAATTGCTTATTTTTATAATATTGCAGGTGGTGGAATACCTACTCAAAATCGACACTTTAAACTAGTCTTCTAGTCTAGTCTAAACTTTTCGTAGTATTCAAATTCAATTCATGTGATTTGCACAAGAATTAAATTTGAAGTTTTAGTAACTAATTATGATAAAAAAATATATTTATTTCTCTACACAAACTTATAAAGTATACATTCAAGTTACTATGCTTCTTCTTCTTTGCCGTTTCACTCTTGGCAGAATGGTCGTGGTCGTTATATCTGTTGAGTGACCCGCCTCACAATGCACCGCCACTCGTCTCTTGCAGCAGCATTCCTGGTATATTCGTGCACTGGGTCACCGAGAGCAGCAATTATCTGATTTGTCCATCTCATCGGTGACCTTCCGCGCGGCCTCGTGCCTTCCACTCGACCCTGTATGACTAGGTGCTCGAGTTGTGGTCCCTTCTCGAAATGTGCCCAAAGAAAGTGAGGATGCGAGCCTGGACAACAGAAGAGAGGTGGTCCTTGACACCGAGTTCTTGGAGTATAGAAGCATTTGTACGGAATTCCGTCCAGGATACACCGAGCATTCTTCTCCAGCACCACATTTCCAAAGCCTGTATCCTCTGCTTCTCACTGTCACAATTGCGCGAACGAGCCGGACTTTTATGGTTTTAGTTATGTTGCGGTTTCTCCATACTTTCTTCAGCTTGTCCATTGCAGACCTCGTAATCCATCCACCTCTTTATTTCAGCAAATTTACTACGGTACGTTCACAAATTTGTTAAAGAGACTGGTGGCCAACAAATATAAGCATGTTAAAACTAATTAGGTATCTAAATCATGTGTACAATTATAACGACTGTCAGTGCTGAAGTAACAATCTGGTGCTGTGTTTCCAGGCGTCGAGTATGTCGTCGGAGAGCGGCGCGTGGGCGGCGGCCGCCGTGCTGCTGGACCGCGTGCTGTGCGCGTGCGTCGTGCTCACGCTGCTCGTGCTCGTCGCCGTGCAGCTGATCTAATGGCACGCCCACTACTCACAAAAGCCACAGGAGATAGCGTACGAAGTCTGCAGCATCATTGCCTGAGCCCAATCGGCAAACATCTTGTCGAAGTATACTTTTACCGTGTTCTACGACGCTTATACAACTTCAATTTATTGGTTCTCACAGGTTGAATTTACTCATTTATATCCATAGCAAGTTTTAAAACATGGCAATCAGCTGTTCAATTCACTTGTGAATGAATCCAAAGGTGTCCTCATCTCGAATATGAATGTATTATGAGAAATTACAGACACGACAAATAGGTAATACAGCAAATCAGTATTACTTTCTTCCTTTAGATTTTGTCTCCTAGTTACCATTATATTTATTGTTCAGATTCAAGAGTGATGCCACTCAAATAATTAGAAAATTAGCTGGTATTACGTGACGTAACATTAGAGTCACTCAACTTCGTGCGATACCTCCGACGGGAGACGGCAGGATATGTGTTCCCATTGAGTCGCCGGCTCATGCTCGTCATGGCCCTTCTAGTCTTGTGTCCTGGACTGCTCATCAGCACCACGCCCACCTGGTCCCGCATCTTGCAGCAGTCGTGCAACTACTCTTCTACGCTAGGTCTACTGAGTGCACCCTTCCTGTAAATATCAGTGCACGTTATTAATAAAATTTATGATAACACACTGTGTTTTACTAAAAATCTCCAGCATTATTTCTTCTTTAATTTCTACATAATCCTTATTATCTGAACCATGTCATCTTTCATAGTCATATACATCAGAAGGGGTATTCGCCCTGCAGTGGGAGAGTTACAATCCGCACCGTATTTGCTTAATTTTATTAAATACCTTCAAAGAAATTGCATATCTCTTCAAAATTCAAAGACAATCTAAATCCACAACTTTATATTTTGTTTTATTACAAAAACTTCCAGCTAGACCATTGATATACTATGAGCTAGACAGAGAAAATAGTAAGGATAATAAATACAATATGGCCAATTAGACGTATTCACCGGTAACCAGTAACATACAGAGAGAGAATGAAAAAAAAACCTAAATAAATAAATACAAATTGATAAAGTTCAATAACTTTAAAATGTTATCAAAGAAATGCCTACATAATTATGTTTCAATAAAAAAAAAACATCTCGTCAACAACTTACGTCACGCAAGAAATACGATTGTAATAAACTAATGATCACCCTTTTCACCCGACTGCGGCAAAGCAAGGAGGAGGGTTATGTTTTTACCGCGTATGTATGTATGTCCGTTCCTTTGTTCCCTCGTAACTATTAAACCAGTGAACGGATTTGGATAAGTAATACGTCGCGTCGTTAAATTTGTCTTGATGGCGCGAGTTTCATAGGATAGATTAAAATAAAACTAAATCACCACAACGACAATCGGGCGCCATATTGACAAAAATAAAAATTTGAAAATCGACAATCTATGTCAAATGGGGTATCATTAAACAGATCTTTAAAAATGATATTGAGGTTTCTTTTACCATTTTTCATTTTGAGCAATCGTTTAGGAAATATAATGTTTTAAAACGGAATTAAATATTAAAAATCTGAAAATTAAAAACTAATTTAAAATATCTAAAAAACCCGACTGCTCAATGTGCGTGTGGATTGAGAGATCATTTCGAAAAACTCTTCCAATCCCAACCAAATTATAAGAGGATTTAGGAAATCATTGTGAAAACTTCATGGTAAGGTATAAAATTTGTGAAACCTAAACAAAGAAAGTTAGAACTCATTAACTGGATCTCTCAATCTGGACAACTGAAGAAAAAGCCATAACGCGTATCCAAGAATATACTGCCTATGTGTTTATAATTTGCATTTTAATTAATTGTGAAGGATTTGTGAAAGCTGCTAAACAAAATTTCGATTCGTTTCAAAGCGACGTTTAAGATTTATAACGGTGGATCTCTCAGAGTGGACAATTTTCAATTGAGTGATCTTGTAAAACACGACCTAATACTGAAAAAGTATGAATAATTATCATGTTTATTGCAAATTATGCTTCTGGCAAAATTTGTGAAACAAAAATCGTGATTGAAATCTTACTGGTTCAAGACGTTTTCCTCAAGGATTGTAAAAAATGATTTATCTTTTACAAGGATGACTGATTCGTCAAATTTTAGTACAACATTTTTCACCTTTTCTGATGTCTACCTTCTACCTATAAGTTTTGAATTATTAAATATAGTTCAAAATAATAATCTCTCAGTTGGGACAATCGACAAAAAACAAGATTTTCATTTTCTCTTGAATCAGTAAGATTTCAATAACGATTTTTGTTTCACAAATTTTGCCAGAAGCATAATTTGCAATAAACATGATAATTATTCATACTTTTTAGGGTTCCGTAGCCGAATGGCAAAAAACGGAACCCTTATAGTTTCGACATGTCTGTCCGTCTGTCTGTCTGTCCGTTCGTCCGTATGTCACAGCCATTTTATTCCGAAACTATTAGGACTATACATGTAAAACTTGGTAGATAGATGTATTCTGTGAACCGCTTTCCGATTTTAAGAGAAAATTTAAAAAACATTTAAAATAAAGGGGGCTCCCCATACATGGAACTGAAACTGAAAATATTTTTTTCATGAAACCTATACGTGTGTGATATCTATAGACAGGTCTTTAGAAATGACATTAAGGTTTCTAAAATGACTTTTTCATAAAGTTAATCGTTTAAAAGATATACGCTTCCAAAGTGGTAAAATGTGTGTCCCCCCCCCTCTAACTTCTATAATAATGAAGTGAAAAATCTAAAAAACCATATATTGTAGATCTTAATGTAAACTTTCAACCAAAATTGGTTTGAACGAGATCGAGTTGGCAGTTTTTGAGATACATTATATTTTCTAAAACCGCCAATATAACTTTGTAATTCATACAAATACTATGAAAAACAAAGTTATTTGGCGTAGTTGTAAAAATTGTAAATAAGCTAGTTTTAAGAAATTTTTAAGGTGTTTTGTTTTTTTTTTTTTCAATTAAATATATTAAATATTTTGTATTTATTATAGTTACCACGGAACCCTTCATGGGCGAGTCCGACTAGCACTTGGCCATTTTTTCAGTTTTAGGTCGTGTTTTACAAGATCACTGAATTGAAAATTGTCCACTCTGAGAGATCCATATAAACCGTTATAAATCTTAAACGTGGCTTTGAAACGAATCGTAATTTTGTTTAGCAGCTTTCACAAATCCTTCACAATTAATTAAAATGCAAATTATAAACACATAGGCAGTATATTCTTGGATACGCGTTATGGCTTTTTCTTCAGTTGTCCAGATTGAGAGATCCAGTTAATGAGTTCTAACTTTCTTTGTTTAGGTTTCACAAATTTTATACCTTACCATGAAGTTTTCACAATTATTTCCTAAATCCTCTTATAATTTGGTTGGGATTGGAAGAGTATTTCGAAATGATCTCTCAATCCACACGCACATGACTGCTCAACTGAAATGGAAGAAATAAGCACATTTTTATTTTAAAAAGTGACAAGCAGGCGGGACCCGTCTTTTTAAATTAAAATTATATTATCATGTTCAACTGGGTCCCGACTGCTTGTCACTTTTTAAAATAAAAAAGTGCTCGTTTCTTCCATTTCAGTTGAGCAGTCGGGTTTTTTAGATTTTTTAAATAAGTTTTTTATTGTGTAACGCAATTAACCCTGCATAGTATTAAATATACATGATCTGCTTAGCCGTTTGTCAACTATGTCGGGGTCGGCTCCCACTCTAACCGGGTGCAGCTGACTAGTGTTTTACAAGAAGCGGCAGCTATCTCTACCCGCCTAACCACCCAGTAACTGGGTAACACGATAACCTCTTAGCAAGCCTGGTGTCAGATTCTTTGACTTCTGGTTACCCGTAACAACTACGGACAGCCCTAGCCGGTACCAACGTCTTTGCGAGGCATAGAAAGAATCTTGAGATGGTGTTCTCCCTACCACGGACTGGACTTTAGATCGACTCGTGCAGCTCGATAATTAGCCATGATCTCCTCTAGATACTCTTCTTCTTATTCTTATCGTGTTGGTAGTAAGGTCTAACGACCCCATACAGTGTCAGAATTTCTAGACCGCCTCAAGGACCTCTGACGTGGTATTTTGACGACCGCCATTTGGCGATCGGGACCACCGGCTTATACGTGCCTTCCGAAGCACGGAACCATATTTTTATCAGACAATTAGGTGATTCAGGCCTGCAATGTTCTAGCCAAACTGGAAACAACTTTACAAAGTATGCTTCCCGTGGGAATCGAACCCACGACCACCGGGTCACAAGGTAAACATCTAAACCACTCGACCACGGAGATACACATATTAATACTTTAATATTATATCATATAATCAGCTCTATGAGAGGGAATGAGCCTTGGTCCACGACGCAGACTTAGCGCAGGTTGCTGCATATCGCATGTCTTCTTTTTTGATCCGGCATGACGTACATGCCAGCTTCCCCGGTTCACGATAATATCTTACACAGTTTTGTGAGTTATGCCTGTGATAACTGGGCAAGCACTGCTCTGAAAACAAAATTTTAAATAGTTACCTACTTGATTCAAATAAATAAACCTGCAGTATGAAGGTATGTAGGAAGGGAGATAGAGTTAGTTCGCGGGCTGCTCCTGATGGTAGAGGCGCGCCTTCCGCCTGAGCGCGAGCGCCCCCAGCTCGCAAGCTAGCAGCATCACTGATATTAACGCTCCCAGAGCCAACACCTGCAATATTATACTACATATATACTTCAGGTACAGTTTATAATTGCTGTATCTATAATCTATACTAATATTATAAAGCGGAAAAGTTTGTTTGTTTGTTTGCTTGAACGCGCTAATCTTCGAAAGTACTGGGTGGATTTGGATGCAATTTGGTATGGAAGTAGCTTGAAGCTTGAGGAAGGTTATAGGCTACTTTTTACGCGACTGCAAAAAAGGAGAGTTATGTTTTTATCGTGATAGAATCCACGGGAGCGAAGCCCCGCGTGAGTACTAGTAATATTATAAAACGGAAAAGTTTGTTTGTTTGAACGCGCTAATCTTCGAAAGTTCTGGGTGGAATTCAAAAATTCTTTCTGATTATGATAGGCAGTTTCGCGAGGAAGGCTATAGGCTATCTGGCATTACGCTACTGCTCTCGGTTTTCCTAAAATAAGGGTATTAGTGAAGTAAGTCGGAAGAAAATACGCCGCTAAATTACTATAATCGCGTGCAGTGCGAATTAGATAGGTATAATTAAATGTTAACATCTATTCATTAATATTCAGAAATCATCGAGTTAATAAGGATTAGGATTAGTAGGATTATACGCCGGTGGTGTGGCGTGTAAATAGCCTGCACCTTTGTCTGAAGGTTTTATAAGAATTCAAAATAAGAACCTATGTTTTATGTGTAATGGCGGACCTCAAAATCATTCAATTTCCCTATTGATGAATCCTCGACAAACCAATACCAGATAATTATTAGCAGCAAAACATGCCCACGTACCTTGGCAATCCAGAGATCCCACTCAGAACCAGGGAGATGTGGAGATACCTCGTTCATGCGCGCGTGATCACTTGCAGGTATGGGCTGTCGGCCGGCTAGCAAAATCTTCTTAAATCCACCGGTGGGATGGTTGAAACTCCAAAAATCAACACTGCACTATAAGTTCCCAATGAGGCACAGATGCAGGTCCATTTATTTTACAAGTATCGTCAAGATTTCACCAAAAAAGGAATTTTTAAAGCGGAGCGCTGAGGCGCACACACCGTCTTATTCGAACAGTAACAGCAAGATCAGCTCTCACTAACGCCATCTATTGGCCTTTGCGAGAAAACTCAAGAAAGTTTAGAAACATGGGCGCTGCGTCAATATAGATAGTGCGAGGATTCATCAATTGAGAAGTTTAATTATTTAATTTGAAATACTAACATATTCTATCATATGAAGAAATCCCAAATTATTATTATTTTATTTTTTATATTGAAAAAAGGCATTGACGCTTCACCAGCGGGTGAAACCACGGGGCACAGCTAGTTTATTATAAAGGACAGGCAAGGAGGTTGTCGGCTTCTTAACTGGACTTGACCTGACCCTTAGATAGTAATAATGTCATTATGTAATAATGATATTTATTTTGCATATCGACGCTTGAAAGGCAATCATAACTAAGCGACATTGAGTAAACTTTACAGGAGAGCGATTTAAAGTTCAAAAATTTACAAAAAAAATCATAAAAATTTTCCTAATTGTTCGATTAAAATGATGTTAACACTCCTAGAAATCATTTTTTTATAGCTATCCAAATTGTTAAAATAAGACACCTGACACTTTTAAAAACACCGGTTTGTGTCGGTTAGATAAAATTTACCTGATTTGATAAACAGGTAAAATTATCTAAATCATCATTGTAGTGTGTGCAGTAACATGTAAAAATAGGTAAACTTACTTAGTTTATAATTTTGAAACATAAAGATTGATCTAAAAAGATCTGACAGTTTAAAATAAAATAAGTAAATTTACCTAAGCATTCTTAAATGGTTTTTGTGATTTTGGAAATTGTATCTTAGTTATTAAAATTACCCCAAACCTCCCTTCATAACCGACATTTAACCAAGAACTGTATAGGTAATTATTATCATGCATAAAAATAAATGAAATCAATTATTATTGAATAAGTCTTTATTGAGAATTAAACAAATACGCTATGTAGTGCCGACCAGGAAACTAATTAAGACATAACATTCAGTCTGAGATTAATATATTTTTAATTGAACAATTATTATTGCTGTCGCAATTATAAATTACCTAGCATCTTCATTATTCAGTTTCTAAAAAAAAATATATCTCACAATTGCTTTTGATATGGGAAGCTGCGATCGATAACAACGTAAAAGAGATTCCTTGGTTTTAGACTGAATTTCAACTTTTTTTTTGATAATAGGCTCGCGTTTGACCACCATCTCACCTGATGGTAAGTGATGATGTGGTCGAAGATGGAGCACGCTTACCTAATAGTAACCTATTCACTCTTGACTTAAAGACCCCTAGGTTATAGCTATCGGGAAACACAGAATCCGGCAGGGAATTCCACTCCTTAGCCGTACACACAATGAAGGTATTCCCAAAACGTTTAGTGCGTATAGGTGGGATATCCACCATGTTACGATGGCGCATCGTCGTTTGTCTTGTAGTCTGATGATGGAACGGGTTTGGCGGAATTAGATTGTGTAATTCCATCTTACACTCTCCGAAATGTAACCGATAGAAAACCGATAGACTAGCAACTTTTCGTCGATGTTCAAGGCTCTGGAGCTTTGATTCGACCAGTATATCGTTGCCAATGAGTCTTTTGGCCCGTTTCTCAATAGACTCAAGCGCATCCAGCTGTTACTTGGCAGATCCATCCCAAAGATGAGAGCAGTACTCCATACACGACCGAACCTGGGCTTGATAGAGATTGAGCAGCTGTTCGGGTGTGAAGTACCGTCTCACCTTTGCTAGGATTCCCAACTTTTTTTATGCTAATTGAGCCTTAGCCTCGATATACGGGCCAAAATTGAGGGTAGAAGTTAGTGTTACCCCCAGAAGCTCGATACGATCGGTTATTGGCACGGTGACATCTCGGAAAGTAGGAGCCGGTTCGAATTGACTCCTTTTTGCAGAGAAGAGACACGCCTGGGTCTTAGCTGCATTAAACTTGACCAAGTTGGCATCGCCCCATTCGGAAACAGCCTTCAAGGACAAGTTCAAGCGCCCAACCATGTCTTCACGGAGAGACTGGATCTGTGGATCTGGAAAAACTGTAAACCATTGTGATGGTGCGTAAACAGTTGTATTCTTCAATCTATTATCAATAATAGCATGCACTGTATCTACACATAAAATCAATATATTTAATATCTTTCTTGGATTTTATTTTACCAACTTTACTTTTAATTGGATTTGATACGGTAGATTCTTTACTTTCATGCCGATGTAGACGGTATATCATGATCGGACGTAAGTGATGTATATTGTGTGTTTTCCTCAACCTGGTGATCATTCAAAGTCGGTTTTTCAATGTCTGGTTCAGCAGTTAAAGTCATATTAAATGCGTGATCAACCGATATACGTGGAGCACTAATCGATGCAGTCGTTTCAGTGTGATCTGTTGTGGTGCATAAACTATCGGCAAGAACCGGAAAAGCTAAATCTTTCGAAGTGTCAATGCTGATAGAAGCTGACTCTAATGTTTTGTTAAACTGTTTGTGTTGCTATTAATTGACGAAGCCGCAGACTGCACAAAAAACAATTCGATGATGTCAGATTTATACCGTGTATTTTTACTAAGTGAAACTACAAGATAAATAACTACTGTTTATTTGTCTTGTAGGTACTCAAACAAATTATAAAAAAGCAACTTATTTTTAACTGCAAAGATAATAAAATTGATTTAAAATGAGTACTTTGTTCCATCTAAAACATAATAGGGTTTAAAAATAACCCGAAACAAAATGCAGTTTTGAAATAGGTACTACCTTTGCATAATTTGATTGAATACTTACCATGTCTTCATAGAATATGCGCCAAAATGTGAAGTACGTCCTCCCTAAGCGACGGCGCACGGTGGGCTGAAAATCGGCTTTCATAGACTTAGGCATTTTATTTTGCAAGTGCGAGTTTTTTTGCCGGATATCACTTCTATTAGTTATAACAATATACAAAAATGACACCAGAATTGATTCTGCACAGAAACGAAGGAATTATAATTTTTTTACGAAAATTTTGTATGGAGCTAGTATGAAAAATCGAAATATCTCTAAAACGGCAGCGATAACCGTAATATCCTTATAGGGGGTTATAGTACTAATTATTTATGATTTTTTGACATACGTTACATAATGGTTGTAGATGCCTTTTTTTTTTAAAAATCGTCAAAATATTTTTTTTTTTTTTTACATATTTAAACGTTCCTTTTAGTGTTTAAGTTGAAGAATTCAGAGCTTTAACAACTCTTATCATAAAATAGCATCACCCCTATAGACCTGAAGGACTAGACAGAGGTGTGTAGTGTCTTGTTGATCTTGTAAGATTTCCAACAATACCAAATAGTTGAATATCAGTGTCAAAGTGCCCATGCTGTCGCTTCTTTTTGAAAGATAGGGGAATGAAATTGTTAATTGATCATACCCTAAAAGTATGATTACAACATAACCGGACACATAATAATAATAATATCCTTATAGGGGATTATAGTACTAACATTATTTATTTTAACATATGAAACTGTTCAAAACGATCCATGAACTGTGTCAAAGTTAAGAACATCGTTAGGAAGCATGCTTTTTCCCCAAATATTAAGAATATGTGAAAAAAAAAGACTGTATATAAACTTTTTATTGATAGGTAATTTAAATAAAACAGAAGTAACAAAAATAATATCTAATAAATTCAATTATACAAAATACATATTTGAAACTATAATTTATGAAATTATTAACTAAACATATTGGTACAATAAACTAACATAAATAACAAAAGAACATAAAGAAAAATAATTAAATTTTACAAATTTTCTTTACAACTTTCGTTGTCGGACTCCAATTCCGAGTCAGAATCCAGATCGGATATACCTACAAACTCGAACTCAGTTTCCGGAAACTGTATTAGGTCGAGAGTTTCAGCAAAAAAGGTTGTCTTCCTTTTGGCATCTAACTTCGGCCTTTGTGCACTTAGAAAAGGATCCGAAGAAACAACAAGCATATTTAGGATATCTTGATTAGAATCTTGCCTGCTTCTTTTCCGCGAATGATGTTCCCGGAACCTCCTAAAATCTTTGTTTCGAGACTCTGAGGCTTCTTCCGAGAGAGTCCCAATCGGGACAATATCATTTTTTTCGATTATGTCAGCTCCGTGTATTAATAGTTTATGTACGGTTGATGACATGTAGTACCAGTCGTATAATTCCACGTACTTTTCTGCTGTTTTGCGAGCAAAATCTTTAAATTTGATGACATCGATCTTCTCACCAGATGTTATTGCTTGCAAAATAACAGCAAATCTCTTTATCAGGTTTTGATCCAACCCAGTAATAGCTGCAGTTTTATTGGGAAACTCGAAAAACTTCCTTGCGGTATTCCCGTCATTGGTAGTTCCCGAGCCTTGTTTTACTATATCAATTAACAGATTGAGCTCCTCTTTAAATTTATTTTGAATGTTTTTTTTTCTGTTTTGTAACATATCTTTATGCTCATTACTTCTTGCTGCCCACTGTTTGAAGTCAAGTCTGTACGCAATGTGTAACAAACATTCCATGCAATTTATACGGGCATGTAGGGATGATAGGCCAAATTCATATATGTCAGAACACACAGTTTTTGATGTTACAGCATCTAAGTGGTTCATTTCTGTTGGTTTTGCTAAGCACAGGTAGCATGATGCATTTGATCTAGCTTCAGAAAGGTACGTGCAGACTTTTGCGTCGATCATTGTCATCATTAGTTTATGAGTCACCCTGTTACTATTAATGCACTCTGTGGGGTTAAGGGCCTCAATTTCCTCATCCATTTTTCTTTTGTTATCAATGACAACTGCATGGCTTTCTTTTACAAAAGTGAACTGAACCGGACGACAATAAAAAGTTGAGCATGGTTTCGGGTTTGTCCATATAGTATTATCTCCATCTGTCAGTTTCAGTGGCACCAAGGAGGTCATGAAAATGCTTGAATCATCATGCTCGCCGTCCATTTTCTGCTTGTATCGGCTTTGATTGGAAGCACCATCAAATCCCCACTTCGATATCAGCTTTAACTGCTTATTTTCCACATTATCAGAAAGACTTTGAAGAATCCGCTTCACCGTGATGTCAAGTAAAGCTTGAAGTGTAATTCTAGCTGATGAATCCGTAACTGATACTGATTGATTAGGAGGGTAGCATGCAAGCTTAGTTTGTTGCAGTTTATAGTAGGATGGGTAAATATCCTTAGCACCTTCCCGAATGGCAGTCTCTCGCAACGTAATATATTGCCACTTTGAAAGCTTAAGTGAAAGAAGCAATCCAAGTGCTTTCTCTGGTGTAAATATTACTGTTTTCTTAATGCTTTCCTTGATTTTAACGGCAGCTTCTGGATTTTTGATCATATAATTGATTACAGATGCGATATCTTCATAACCTTCTTCTTTTAAACGTGCTGCAGCTGCATATGCCAATTCACAGGAATCCTCGCCTATGTGCTCACTAGATCTTCTCTTTTTCTGTTTGCTTCCCAGATCTTTGAATGGTTTTCGGGACCTTTTTGTCATTGTTCCAACAGTCGATGATGTCGAAGGTTCTGGAGAGACTGAGCGTGCTCTTGGTATCTCATCAACAGTTGGTTCTTGATTTATTAAAGTTTGCACGCAACTCGGCCAATCAATATTTGCTTGCAACCACTCTCCGTACGTATTTCTAAACTTATCAAAGAATCGTTTAGATTTCTGCCACCTGTTTAAAGCAGCTCGCGTGAATCTCCGGCAAAATTCTTTGAGAGTTACTTGATCTTCGGCAGAAAGGCAATCGCCTATGCGGGACACAATTGCACTAAACAATACTTCATGATTAAATGAAGGACACTCACTTTTTAGAAGAACAAACAAATCTAAGTTGGTGATTAAACTTTCCATTCTATGATTTTGTAGTCGCAAAGCAAATAGTTTTAGTGTTAGCAGTTACACGGTTGTGAACAATCTAAATTATGGAACAAAATTATAGCCCTTTTATTGTATAAAGTCAATAATTAGTTAACTACCCTCATTAAAGTTATAAAAGATATGATAATAAAAATTTATAATCGTCAAAAACATTTCGTAGAACTCATAGTAGAACTAATCAACATTAGCAAATCACATTAGCTCACTAATTATAAAAAGGTGAATGCAGTTCTTAGTTGGTATTGTTGCGAGATATTTCAAATCATTTAATCACTTAATAGGCTCATTAGAATCAGAAGACTACAACCATCATTCTAATTACTTAATTACTTGTCATCAGACTCATTAGATGACTACACAATATGTTATTTTGTATTTTGAACGTATGCAAGGTTTTAAAATTCCTTTTGTGTCGATATTATTATGTGTCCGGTTATGTTGTAATCATACTTTTAGGGTATGATCAATTAACAATTTCATTCCCCTATCTTTCTAAAAGAAGCGACAGCATGGGCACTTTGACACTGATATTCAACTATTTGGTATTGTTGGAAATCTTACAAGATCAACAAGATACTACACACCTCTGTCTAGTCCTTCAGGTCTATAGGGGTGATGCTATTTTATGTTAAGAGTTGTTAAAGCTCTGAATTCTTCAACTTAAACACTAAAAGGAACGTTTAATATGTAAAAATAAATAAAAATATTTTGACGATTTAAAAAAAAAAAAAGGCATCTACAACCATTATGTAACGTATGTCAAAAAATCATAAATAATTAGTACTAAAACCTCCTATAAGGATATTACGGTTATCGCTGCCGTTTCAGAGATATTTCGATTTTTCATACTAGCTCCATACAAAATTTTCGTAAAAAAATTATAATTCCTTCGTTTTTGTGCAGAATCAATTCTGGTGTCATTTTTGTATATTGTTATAACAAATAGAAGTGATATCCGGCACAAAAACTGGCACTTGCAAAATAAAATGCCTAAGTCTATGAAAGCCGTTTTTCAGCCCACCGTGCGGCGGGTGCCTGAATTAGAACCTGTATAGACGTGTCACGACGCGTGTCGCGCATACCTACACGACGTTTTTTAAACTCGTGCGGTTCTTTAGCGACGAGAAAATATAATTTTGCGTACGGGTAAATTTATCTACGCGCCATTGTTAGCCATTTAGCAAATCAAGTAAGACTATCTAACCGACATCATTAGTATTAAGCGTTGTCAAATAAAAATATCTAAGAATAAAAAATAAATATTATGATATACAAGTAAAAATATCTAAGCTCTAATATTCTTCCACTTTATTTCAGGCTAACTTATACAAATGACACTGTCACAAAATATATTATCGAGTTAAAATATATAACCACATAAATTACAATTGCTTTATGTAGGTAAAATCTACTAAGTAATTTCAAAGGAAAAATTCTTAACAAGTAAAAATACGTCAATACAAATAAATGAAAAAGTCAATACATGAAAAACCGACTAAGTTCATATTCCTAATTGTTAGAACGTCATAACTGCTAGATATTCAAAAAATCACTATTTTTTGGTCGTTTAGTAAGCACAAAATGTAGATTTTACCGAAATCACGCAATATCTAAGCGACAATAAAACTCGTCGTAGAACTATGAGACCTAGACCAAACGACGCAGAAAAATCTGCCGGTTCGAATGGTATATATAACTCATTTTACGGATTTATGTCGCTTAGTTAGGATTGCCTTTCAAGCGTCGATATAAATAACACTTTTACTCGTAATATTTTTCGTAAATTTAAACCAAATGAGGCCGGTGTTTCTTAGCAGATTATCCTGAGAAGAAACACTGCAACATGCCGTTAGAAAAATACGTGGATTAACTGATATCGAAACAGCACGTTTAGTCTACTTTAGTTACTTTCACAGTGTGATGTCATACGGCATTTTACTTTGGCGAAATGCCGCCGACATTCTCACAATATTTGAATTACAAATAAATTAATAGTTTAAAAAACACTAGAAAAACACGCTTTTATAAATGCATGTAAAAACAAAAAAACATTCACTGAGTTTTAAGGTTTTTTTTCACGTTTTTCCTTTTTCTTTGTAGTCTCCGTTTTCTTTGTGTTGCTGTTTCTTTTTTTGTAGTTTTTGCCATATTATTCCCACGAGTAGTAAACAATTAAACGGTCAATCCCCCCAGATGATTTGAAAGTGACATCTATAAAAAATAAATCTATGGATTACGCAGTAATTCAAAAAGTTTAAGAAAACCGATAACAGATTTACTTTAGGTTTGTTATAACCTTGAAACCTGATAGTGTACAAAGTCCATTACGTGGCTTTTCTTACAAGTACAAACACGACTATGATGCGATACTCCATCATGGAATGCTAGTGCCTATCTTCCGGCTTCATCATCAGACCTTGAAACCTAATCGTGGTCAAAGTTCATTACAAGACTTTTCTAAGAAATCCAAAACGGATATGATACGATTTTCCATCATGAAGTTCCAGTTCATATCTTCCGGCTCCATCATCAGATCAGTTCGGCAGTACCATATTATTGTATTGTCATCAGAACTACATACAGCTGCCAATTTTCATTACGCTATGAACCTTGGAAGATGGTTAAATTGGTTACCTTAGATTCCATTACATAGTTAGTTACATACAGGTCAACCTAATAAAAGCGTGTTAAAAAGGGCCATTTGTGCAATTTATAAATTAAGTCCTAAGCACTCCTTAAGAGACAAATATTATGACTGTGCCATCTCAGTATATTTATGAGAATCTCTTTTATGCACATAAAAATATTAATCTGTTTAAAAAATACAGTGATATTCATAGTATAACAAAGAACAAAGACACATAATTATGTTATTCCTAAAACAAGGTTTAAAGAAAAAGGTGATTCGTCTAGATGCCAATGCATATATTTTTATAATAAAATTTCTAGCCATATTCAAGAACTAAGTATTAATAAATTCAAATTATTTATAAAACGTAAGCTATGTCAGAAAGCTTTTTAAACAGTTAAAGATTATACTGAGGACAAGAAGGCTTGGGAATGAGCTGCTCCAGTGATATAATTATACGTGTGCCTTTTTTATTTTTAAAATTTTGATTGATGATTTATTTTGATTAATTAAATTGCTTGCTTTCTCAAGTATTTTATATAACTATTTATTTTGTTTTTGTTCGTTGTTTTTTTCTATATAATTATTTCATTATTGTAAATGTAAGGATAATGTAGATTATTCTTTCTTCGTGGTTTTTACTTTCACTGTTCAGACTACAATAGGCCACTCCAATAACCTTCCCATGGCCCGACCAACGTTACGTTATACGGGCCGAAACGTGGGGCGGCTGCGGACATAGCTCCCTTGGCAATCTTATTTTGTTCGTCCGCAGGCGCTGCTTGATCCCTACAAGTTAGCCATGTGTCCCTTTTGTGCATTCTCCCATCTGGGCTTGCAACTAACGACAACACAGCCTTACTTCGTCGCCGTCGCCGCGTAGTTTTTCTCCTCAGTGGGCTGCTGCTGCTGATGCTCCTCTTCCTCTTCGCTCTTCGCGCTCCATGGCGCTCCGGGCGGCGTGCCACCTGTGCGCGAAATCCCGTAGCCGGCCAAAGTTCGCCGGCGAGCTCACGAGGTCGGAGTAATAAATCGGACCGACCTCAACACAGACAATCCCATCCATCATCTTACGTCTGTCGTCTTCATAGAGGGGGCAGACCCACAACACATGGTGTAGATCTTCCTCTTCCATACCGCAATAACATACATTAACCTCGCACAACTTCATATCATACAGCCTTTTCCTGAAGCACCCATGTCCCGTGAGAATCTGGGAGAGCTGGTAATCCGGCACGACCCAGTGGGAGCTGAGCCGATTCGCCACGTCCGGGAAGAAGCGATACAGCTCCCTTCCTTTCTCCTCAGCCGTCCATCTCTTTTGCCAAGTATCCATCGTCTCATTCCAAATCACTTCCTTCCGCCGAGCCAGCTCCTGTCTGCGCACGTTCAGCTCGACCTGTGCTCCGGCCGCGGCCTGGCGCTCCTCATCGAACCTCCCTGCACGGATAACCTCCAGGTCTGCCGGGAGAACACCGCCCAGCACTGCCAGCGCAGCCGTACTGGTAGACCTGTACGCCTTCGTCAGCAGTATCAGGCTTGGTCTCTGGCACCGGAGCAGCGCGCTGCGAACAACGTGGAGTGTCGCCCTTTTGTACCAACAAGCAGCTGCATACGTGATCGTGGCTACGAAAGTGCCCTTATAGAGGATGCGGAGACCGGGATATCGAATACCCCAGGACGACGCCGACACTCGTGACATCTTCCCGAAGCATTTGGCCGCACGTTCCCCTATCGACGACGCATGCTGCGCAAAGGACAAACTCGTGTCGAGCACCACTCCCAGCACCATCGTCGACGTGACGCTCCTGACCGAGTCCCCGGCTAGCTTTACGGTGGGGGCCCGCTGGAGTTTTCCCCGCATCGTCATCATTGCTGACTTTGCAGGGGAGAACTCCAGCCGATTCCTGGCACCCCACGCCGCGATCATCTCTAGCGACATCTGGGCAGCCTTCTCAATATCGCTTCGAGACTGGGCCTCGATCAGGATCGTCACATCGTCCGCGTAGGCGACCATTCGGACGCCCTTGGGTAGCGGCAGTCGAAGCAAGTCGTCCAAAAGCAGGTTCCACAGAGCTGGACCCAGGACGGAGCCCTGCGGGCATCCCATAGTGGACACCTTGCACACCACCCGGTCCCCGATAAAGAGCCCGACTCGTCGGCGGACAAAGTAGTCCGACAGCATCTTAAAGATGTTGGGCGGACACCCTCCCCGCTTGACTTTCGTCAGGATCATCGGCCACCAGGCATTGTCGAAGGCGCCCGAGATGTCCAGAAATATGGCCTGCACATACTTGTCCGAGCCCTCCCTCACGGTGCGCATGATATCGTTGAGCGCCGTGACGGTTGACTTTCCCGGAGAAAAGCCGTGCTGGGAGGCAGAGATCTGATTGCCGATCGTCGGAGCGCACTTTAAAATTACGCGCTCTAAAATTTTGCCGAGCACAGGTAGAAGCGTGATGGGCCTGTAAGCCTTGGGGTCAGTAAGAGGCTTACCATTACCCTTCGGCAGCACAAGAAGCTGGCCCTCCTTCCATATATCCGGAAACACACCCTCAGACACACACTTGCCGTACACCGCGGACACTTCCGCGGGCACGACATTCCAGACATTCTGAACAATTCGCGCACTGATACCGTCCAATCCCGGAGCCGTGTTGGGCAAACTCCTGATTATGCCCCCCAGACTGTCACGAGACAGAGGAGGCGCAGCTTGACCTGACGGGGTGAGTAACGCCGCGACCCGGACCTGCCTGTGGTAGGGCGTATCCTGGGACAGATCGTCGTCTGGGCAAAGTGCCTGCAGGAGGCCGGTCGCAGCGTCGCCCACAGAGGTAGCAAAACCCTCCGCCAGTTTAGTACCATTAATGACCCGGGAAGGTGGCCTCAGTCTGCCACTGGCAGCCCGGTAAGCCAACCCCCACGGGTCGCCATTGCCAGTGTCAGCAATCTTCTTGAAATAGTCAAGCTCCGCCTTCTCCATTGCCTCTCGATATCCCGCTCTCACCAGATGAAACTCTGCTCTCAGACGTTCCTCACGCAGCCCCCCGGCCTTCCTCACTCGCTGCCATTTACCCCTAGCCTTATTATTCTCTTTCCGAAGCTTTTCAAGCTCCGGATTCCACCATTCATACCCCGCGTCCTTTGGCGGACCTTTCTCTCCCAGGCACTTGCTCGCTGTCTCCACAATAACACTCGTAAACTCCTTGCAAACAAAGGACGCTGGCTTATCAAAATTAAGCCTACCCATTTGCGCGTGGATAGTCTGCTTGAAGCGCAGCCAGTTCACTCCCCGATCCCGAAAGCGCACCGGCTCTCTAGCCGGCTCAGCGCTGCGGCACTCTCTCCGCGGGCCATCACCAACCTGGAAGGTGATCAGACGGTCCAGTCGCTTACGGCGACACTTCTGGACGTTAGGGTTATATCGATGTTGGACTCACCGTTCGGGCCACTAAAAGTGAAGGGTTGGCCTTCCACGTTGTGAACGGTGAGTCTGTGCGCCGCAATGAAGCCCTCCATGGCCACCCGCCTGTACTCCGCTGCATGGCCACGCCCGACGTAATGGCGTGGCTCACTGTGCCACATAGGCGAGTGGGTATTGGCGTCTGCGCATACCAGCACGCGCTTCCCCCGCAGTGCTTCCATGACACCTTCCAGGTGGTGTAGGTGCTCGTCGATGGCCTCGCTGTACTGCAAGTACGCCGAGACCACGTGCAGGTCGCACTCCTCCAGATGAGCCACAAGGCAGTGGTCGGTAGTGAGGTGCCGCAGTACCGCGCAGGCCGTGCCGCGCCTGTGTATGTACAGACCTGCCTTGGCTGTACTCCCGCTCTGTGTGATGTTGTCGGCCTGCGGGTACTGTTCCTGGAGGAGCACGACATCCAGCTTCAGCTGCTGGCAGATAGCGGGGAGCTCCCTCGTTGCGAGCATAGACCCGGCGAGGTTTAGCTGACCAATCTTCATGGGGCGCGTATTAAGCATATTGAGTCATGCTAACACTACAATAGGCCAGTGCAACGATACTGGTGTGTCCGAACTTGTCCACGGTTCGTGGAGCTTAACGTTGCTCGTCAAAACAAAACTACAGGCTCTCCGGCCGACAAAGCAATCTATAGCCTCTGAGGCTTTATCTATAAATAGTTAATACCACCTACCTTCTGCGCTGGGTGCGCCAACTTCGACCTTCCTAGGTCACGCCCAAGTGTGGTATGTATGTAAATATGAGGTGAGTAATTGAAAGTGTGATGTAAGTCAAGTGTTCTGAACGGTCACAAGGCGCCGATCTCCAGATGGCGCGGTTCAGACAGTATCACAGCCCAAACTCGCACCGGATTGAAGCTATTTATCACAGCACAACTTATTTCCAACAACTCCGCGTGCCATGCGGTGGCAACCAACCGGCGATAAATCCCAAAATATCCCAGGTTTTTCATCAAATGGGGATTACAAATTCCAATTAATCGTTACTCGCGACCCAATTATCGGCTTCAACACGCGATTCCATACGATATTTCAATTACAATCAAATCAAAGTCCCAAGGGCGGACATTTTCCAACAACGGAACCAAAGTCTATCTGTCAAGTCAAAGTTATGTCAAGATCAAATTTCTTTATGTCAAAAAGGGTACGTTCGGAAACGTTCGGTACTAAACATTCACTATAATTTATTTAATGATGTCAAGCAGTTTGAGTACCTGTGTGGCCTACCCAAATGCCCTTACTTTGGTATTGTTCGTCAAATTGTTTAGCTCCTTAAGTTCTAAGTAGAGCTACACGATAATTGACAAATGCTTGCACTGTCTGGACAGGTCCGCTCTTTGCGTGGTTATTTCCTCAAAAGAACACCACAGACATAAACCTACATGCTTCTCATATACAAATACAAATTGTCTGGACTTTAAAAGAGACTTTGACCTCAACGAAACAAACTGTTTCGGTGTTTCTTCTCAGAGTAGTCAGTTAGGAAATACCGGTCTCATCTAGCTAAAAAAAAACATGACATGTAAAAGTTTTATTTATAACCAATTTACAAAACAAATATTTAATTTAATTCCAACAAACTCTGAGATAGGGTCGAATAGTGTGTATATGTGTTGCGTGGCTACCTGCAGCGCCGGCAGCACGTCGATGATGCCGATGCTGACGAAGCCGCCGCCGGAGGCCTCGCAGCGCGGCCGCGCCACCAGCCATACGCGCCGCTCGCGGTCCATCAGCCCCACCTCCCGCTGCCAGCGAAGCCTGCGACACGGGAATCACAAACAAGTCGCTTCCATTTCTGAATCATTTTTTTTAACTAGCCTCTGCCCGCTACTTCATTCGTGTGGGAGAGTTTCCCGTGTAAATGTCGATCCCTGGGAATTCCGGGATAAAAAGTTGTCTATGTGTTATTCCAGAATACTATCTATCTACTTACCAAATTTCATTCGATCTGTTCAATAGTTTTTGCGTGAAAGAGTAACAGACATCCAGCCTCACAAATTTTCGCATTTATAATATTAGTAAGAAGTAAGATAGTCAGATATTGGTCAGTTTAGATTTACCTACTGAATTGTGTTTTTATGAAGAAGGAGTGCGTTAAGCTAATATTTTGATGAAGACGTTCGTAGGTTCAATTTTAAGTGAATCAATCAAAATTCGACGAGAAAGACTGGCGACCAGTAGTAAAAATTATCCTTTCGTTTTACGTACGAGACGTATGTGTCATCAACTCATCATTGATGTAACCATTATTATCCTTGTAAGTATTTATTCATATGGATATTCCATATTGTATTATTGTACATAAAGTTTAATTTCCTGAATAAACTATTTATTATTCATTTAACTGAGTGTGCTAATCATTAAATAAGGTACATCTCTTTGAATGACTGACCTTGTCCAAATAAAAGTGCATGTGTATGGTTTAATTGCAATAAACACTTTCGACTTTGACTAATAGCGAACCTACAGCTAAAATAGAATCTAGACGGAGTGCTTGCGCGTGGTACAAGTGTGAGGCAGAGACCTGGTGGCGAACAGCTCCCTGTAGCCGGAGTGCTTGCGCATGGTACAAGTGTGAGGCAGAGACCTGGTGGCGAACAGCTCCCTGTAGCCGGAGTGCTTGCGCATGGTACAAGTGTGAGGCAGAGGCCTGGTGGCGAACAGCTCCCTGTAGCCGGAGTGCTTGCGCATGGTACAAGTGTGAGGCAGAGACCTGGTGGCGAACAGCTCCCTGTAGCCGGAGTGCTTGCGCATGGTACAAGTGTGAGGCAGAGACCTGGTGGCGAACAGCTCCCTGTAGCCGGAGTGCTTGCGCATGGTACAAGTGTGAGGCAGAGACCTGGTGGCGAACAGCTCCCTGTAGCCGGAGTGCTTGCGCATGGTACAAGTGTGAGGCAGAGACCTGGTGGCGAACAGCTCCCTGTAGCCGGAGTGCTTGCGCATGGTACAAGTGTGAGGCAGAGACCTGGTGGCGAACAGCTCCCTGTAGCCGGAGTGCTTGCGCATGGTACAAGTGTGAGGCAGAGACCTGGTGGCGAACAGCTCCCTGTAGCCGGAGTGCTTGCGCATGGTACAAGTGTGAGGCAGAGACCTGGTGGCGAACAGCTCCCTGTAGCCGGAGTGCTTGCGCATGGGCACGGCCACGAGCGGCAACCTGAACGCCTCGATCTCCTTGAGGCTGCATTTCTCGCGCTCCGTGAACGTCTGCTTGATAATGTCGTAAGCTGCGCTCTTCTCCACCTGTGTAACACGTACAGTAAAGCTATAAAGCAACTTTCCTCAGCAAACGGTGTTCTCGTTATAGTATTATACTCGCAATTCTCACCTGACTGTAAATTTATATATAAAAAAAGTTATTTAAAAAATCTAAAAGACCCGACTGTTGAACTGAAATGCAAGAAACAAGTCATTTTTATTTTAACACGTAACAAGCAGACGGGACCCAATTGAAAATATATTTTTTTAATGGGATGGTTTTGTATTTTCGTTTTTGGCACCGACTTCCGAAATTAAAGTTATTTTTCACTTTGCAGTGTTTTTGAGAGCCGGTTTAATTTTTTGGTAAAAAGTTTTTATTTCACTCTTTTTAGTTGGTCGATTTTTAATTTACCTAGTTAAAATAGCCTAAATGTCAACCACTTATAACCTTTTACAAAATATTGCTTTTCCCAATGCTGGGCCGTTAATTGTTGAGGAGTTCTCCTGGTACTTCACCATCAGCTCTACATCACCATATGCATTGTGACGAACATAAAGTGCTTAACATACATATTCAAGTAATTGAATCGCAATCCACGAAATACTTATTATTGAGTAGGTTCGGCGGCCATCTGTGGTTTTCATCATCAGTTCCACTTCCCCAAATGGTATTTTTTGAGAGCAACTACACAAGTTACTATAAGAAATACCCAAAACGCCATAGGTGTGCCTATAATATTTGAAGAGTTCCCTCGATTTCTCCAGGATCCCATCATCAGATCCTGACTTGGTGACAATGGGACCAATTTCGAAGTATACCCTTTCAAACAAAAAAATCCGATTTGGAAAGTTTTTCCAAATCGGTTCAGCCTAGGGCATCCAATCCCGCAGCCTGAAGTCAATCTCGGTATTTGCGGGACTACGAATTTTCAATCCCGCGGGATCTCGGTATTTGCGGGATCCCGCATATTGAAAATATTCACATTTATATAAGGCAAATAAAACAATGAATTAATCAACTAACTCCACGTTTATTTACGTATTACTATTACTATGAGTTCAATCAAATTACAACGTTTATTTATCACAAAAAAAACAATGAATTAATCTACTAACTCCACATTTATTCCAATATTACTACTAGTATGAAATCAATCAAATTACACCGTTTATTTATCACAAAAGAAAACAATGAATTAATCAACTAACTCCACATTTATTTACGTACTAGCTTTTGCCCGCGACTTCGTCCGCGTGGAATAGTTACTTTGGGCTAACGTTAAATTTAACCCCGATTTTGAAGCATTCTTCATTGGCGCTCCGCTCCTATTAGCCTTAGCGTAATGATATATAGCCTATAGCCTTTCTCTATAAATTGACTATTTAATTAAAATATATTTTTTCAATTCGAACCAGTAGTTCCTGAGATTATCGCGTTCAAACAAACAAACAAACTCTTCAGCCTTCAATTACATGACGCGCAGTTTGGACTTAGAGCCGGTTTGTCTACTGAAAGTGCAATCCTGTGCCTCAAACAGACTGTGCAGTACTACACTGACCGGAAGACACCAGTGTATGGCTGCTTTCGGGACCTGTCAAAAGCTGTTGACCTGGTAAACTATGACATTTTGTGGCAGAAATTATCGGATGATACCGAGCTACATGCAGAGTTCATTAACATATTTCAATATTGGTATAAAAATCAAAAGAATTATGTCAGGTGGGCTGATGCTCATTCTGAGTTTTACAGGCTAGATTGTGGCGTAATGCAGAGAGGGTTAACTTCACCCAGTCTTTTTAACCTATATATGGATCGGGTGGTTGGTGAGTTGAGCGGCACCATGGTCGGATGCTCTATTGATGAAAGAATGATCAACAACATAAGTTATGCTGATGACATGGTGTTGCTCAGTCCATCAATCTGTGGCTTAAGGAAATTGTTGGCCGTCTGTGAGAGTTATGCGGAGGCTCATGGCTTGAGGTATAATGAAACTAAAAGCAAAGTAATCGTTTTTAAAGTGCGCAATAAGGCGTAGGCATGTGCGCACAGGCGTGCATGTCGCCAATTAAATTGATGGTATGTTTTAATTTATTGTACTAACAATAGGTTAAGTTTTTTACTAACACTCTATGGATCAATGGTCTGAGACAAATAAATAAATTAATTAAATTATATTATTAGCATAGATAGCTGTTGCCCGCGACTTCGTCCACGTTTCCGTCGTTTTCCGTAAAAAAAAGTAGCCTATGTCCTTCCTCACGGTTCAGTGATTTTGATGTAACAGACAGATTAACTTTCGTAATTTAGTAGGGAAATATAATATGTCAATCTATAATACTGTTGAAAAATATCGCAATACCGAACCGCACAATATTATTGTTAATAGCTGTGCCCGCGACTCCGTCAGCGTGTAACTCCTTGTGTGTTATTTAGTTAATGTATTGGTAATATTGTTTAGATCACGTTCACATGAGGCTTAAGTACCTATAGAACGAAAATACTTCAGCGCAAAGCTTCCGGGTAAACTATGTTGAAAGTTGACCCATCCGGCACGTGAACATAAAGATTTCTAGAACTGCTAACCCGGGAAAGAGCGACGTACAACTGACCATGCGAGAAACAACTGACACCGAGATCTACTCCAGCAACACGAAAAGTCTGCCCTTGAGCCTTATTAATTGTCATTGCATAACACACCGATACTGGGAATCGCGTTGTTTTAAATTGGAATGGAAAATTATTTGGTATTATGGGAATTCTGGGAATAAAGGCGGTTTCTCCTGCACCGCAACCTGTTAAAATTTGAGCCTCGATTATATTTTGTTGCAACAGGGTTACTTTTAGCCAAGTTCCATTGCAAAGTTGTGGTTATTTTAAATTTCGCAGCAGAATAATAATCAGAAAGCTTCGAACTGCTAAGCTATCGGGAGTTACACGTGTTATTGTGAGTTAACCATAAAAGATAGATATATGCTGTCGTGGGATATTTTTTATATAATTTTAAGGAGAACATTTCCGTCATAAATGATTTCTGTGTAGCTTTAACCATTAAGGTTGCACACGCGACGGAAGCTTAAAAAGTGGAGTAACTTCTCCCGTTTTCCCGACATTTCCCTTCACTGCTCTGCTCCTATTGATTGTAGCGTGATGAAAAGTATACTATAACCAGCTCAGGAGTATGAAAAATAATTGTGCCAAGTTTCATTAAAATCCGTCAAGTAGTTTTTGTTTCTATAACGGTTATACAGACAGACAGACAGACAGACAGACAGACAGACAGACAATAATTTTACTGATTGCATTTTTGGCATCAGTATCGATCCCTAATCACCCCCTGATAGTTATTTTTTAAATATATTTCATGTACAGAATTGACCTCTCTACAGATTTATTATAAGTATAGATTAGTATGAGATCAATCAAATTACACCGTTTTTAATCGACTTCAAAAAAAGGAGGTTTACAATTCGTATTATGAATTTTTTATTTTTATGTATGTTACCTCATAACTCGGAGATGTCTAAACCGATTTGGAAAATTATTTTTTTGTTTGAAAGGGTATACTTTCTAGTTTGTCTCATTGTCGTCACGTTTGGATCTGATGATGGGATCATGGAGAAATCGAGGGAACTCTTCAAATATTATAGGCTCACCTATAGCGTTTTGGGTATTTCTTATAGTACCTTGTGCAGTTGCTCTCGAAAAGCACCATTTGAGGAAGTGGAACTGATGATGAAGACCCCAGATGGCCACCGAAACTACTCAATAATAAGTATTTCGTTGATTGCGATTAGATTACATGAATATGGATGTTAAGCACTTTATGCTCATCACAATGCATATGGTGAAGTAGAGCTGATGGTGATGTACCAGGAGAACTCCTAAAAAATGAACGGCTCTGCATCGGGAAAAGCAATATTTTGTTAAAGGTGATAAGTAGTTGACATTTTGGCTTTTGCCGAACCGACCCACTAAAAAGCGTGAAAAAAACTTTTTAGCAAAAAATAGATCCGACTTCCTTGCCTTTGTAGTGTTTGTATATGGAAGTCGGTTCTATTTTTTGCTAAAAAGTTTTTTTTCTTCACAAAAAACAGTAACAAATACTGAATAAAAAACTTTACTGATATTTTAGGCTACATACTTAGGCTACCACTGACTGAAATTCGGCTATATTAGGCTACATAAGCTGTGAAAAACGGGCGACATCGGCCCCCGCGTTGTTTGCAAAACACTGCCGGCCGCCAGTCACCGAGCGATCGCGCTCGCGAGAGGTCGTATGCATGCTTTTTTTCAGTCCCGCAAATCCCGCGGATCCCGCGCCCGGAATCCCGCATCACGCGGGATCGGAAAATGGCGCGGGATCCCGCAATACCGAGATCTCGGTATTCCGAGATTGGACGCCCTAGTTCAGCCGTCTTCGAGTAATCGGTGATCATACATAAAAAAAAATATACGCGTTGAATTGATAACCTCCTCTTTTTGTCGTCGGTTGAAAATGTACGAAAATGGAAAGCTATTTAAGCTCTAACATCTTTAGCCGGTAGAAAACCACAAATTAGTTAGTTTCAACGACATGAACACACCTGAAAGGCGAAGAATCCGGTGCGCACCCGCGCTATGCCATACACCACGCTGTGGTAAGCACGGTCGCCCTGCGGCAGGATCTTGCGCCGGTACAGCTGCTGAATGGACTCTTCCGGACTCTCCTGTGAACAGGCGAACAGTCACCATGCTTACAAACAAACGTGAAGCAGGTGTGTCAAGTAGCGAGATGACAAAATCGAGCGAACATTGCGATGCTGAATCCCCATTCGAAGAAAGGAAACTTTTAATGTTATATACCGCATCAAGTATTCAGTCGTTGCATGTAGTCAGAAGCACGGAATAGATGAATAAGGTTGGAATGGTAATGTGGGCGTGGCGAGCGCACCGTTCTATGTTTCGAAAATCATAGCTCACCGATTAATTCATTCACCGCGTTTAGTGCGCTTCGGACTACTTTGGAACACAGAGTTCTGCTTTAAAATGCCGTGTTGTGCAATTATAACCTGTAAAACAAAAAGTCAGACCGAAGTATAGAGCTAGGAGGTATATATTTCCATCGGTAAGTCGAAAATAACATTTAATTACAATTTTATGTGTAAAAAACATAAAAATATTCTGATCACTATGAAATTCCAGACATTATTGCAACAAGTTACAAAAATATACATTGCCCGATGTGTACTCGCTTAATCAACGTAATGACCAAGTCCGCTTACAAGTAGCATGCGTTGCGTCCTCAACACTTCAACCATTGACGTGTCGTCCTTTGCCCTGATTGGCCGTGATGCACGGCGCATGTTTATCGACAGTGAGTTACAATCAGTAGCAAGCTCTCGATTTAAGTGTTTGTAATTTATTTGTGTGCGTAATTCGCATACATAACGGGCCTCTTGCTTGTAGTGGAGCTAAAGAGTGGGAGACAAGCGGCGACACGCGTTCTCATACAAATCAGGAACTATTTACGTTTCTCTTTTATCTGTTCTGTGGTCAGAAGCCATAAAATCTGACAGCAGTCTTGCCAAACGGTATCGTGTTACCCAGCTACTGGGATCGGTCAGGTTAGCAGTCGCTCCACGTAAAACATTCTCAACTGCATTCGGTTAGACTGAAAGCCGACCTCAACATGGTTTGGAAAAGGCTAAATAGATGGTTATACCGCATCTAGCGCCGTGTCTGAGGGTACCCACCAACTATTATGCAATGTTACCGTAAGTAATCAGCCCATAAGAGTTTGTTTCGGTGTTTCTTCTCAGGGTAGTCAATTAGGAAACACCGGCCTCATCTAGTTGAGCGAATGACAGGAGTCACTCACTTGGAAGTAGACCTTCTTGTAGGTGGTCTCCTGCACGCCCACGACCATGGGCGAGTGAGTGAGGTCATCGATGGTGCGCAGCGCGTTGCTGGGCGTCTGAAGGATGGCCACGATCTTGGCGGAGTACGCCGTGAACACGAACAGCGCCGCCATCAGCGTGCTGAACATCACCACGCGCACCGACGTCACCGCCGGCGTTATGTGGAAACCTGCACGAGAACACGACAATGATTCTGTTGAAAAAAAGACTGTAATTAGCAAAATAAATATAATTTATTTTAATTATACCTACATTTTTAGATTAAACAAGATTAAGCAGTTGTTTCCTTACTGACAACCCTGAAACACACAAAAAAACAATGAATTTAACTTACAGATATACTGGGCTTTACAAAGCTGGGCTGAAAGGTGTTGGACCTACCAACCCTTTCCTTGAAATTAAAGATCTTTGCGAACTTTAATATAAAGGTGGTAAAAATAGTCTTATTAAAAATAGCAAAGAACTTCTGTATCCATTTTTATAAATGATAAAAGAAAATAATATGAATGCAAGTCGGGATATTGAAACACGTTAAGTGCAGCAAGACCGTAAGAGGTACCTTGCTGACACAACGTGCCCAGCGCGAAGGTGAAGGCCTCGGACAGCGTGAAGTGCTGCAGGTCGCGCGCGCGCCTGGTCCGGTGGCGCAGGCGCCGCAGCGCCGCCAGCTGCAGCGCCGCCGCCGCCGCCACGCCGCCGCACGCCGCCCACACGCCGCCGCTGAACGGCGCCAGGAACACGTTGGACACGGCCGACCGCGACGGCTGCCGGAACACGAACGTGCACCTGCGAACCATTCACATTTTCAAGCCTTGCTTAGGTCCCAATGTCGCAGTGATATCGTTTCCCTTTCCTTGTCCACTTTAAAGTCATTCGTAAAACTATCAAAGTCTTGGAAGGCTTGGTGATTTATCCAAGTATGGCAGCAGTTTCACACAAATGTTACCCTGTATGCTGCTGTGTGCTTTTCACCTATTGTGTTAGTGTTGAGAAAATAAATATCACTACAATTTATTAATTGACCCCACCTGTCTCCTATGGTCTCCGATACCAGTTTATCAGAGTGTGATTACTTGGCCAGTTACCTTCATCAACAAGAAAAGAAACACGGAAGGAAAGGCATAACAAAAGTTCTTCGTAGAAGTCATGTTTCAAACAAACTAACAAAATGATAAAAACGAATTGGTCAGATGCTAATTGAAATCCCTCTATGCAGCGTAAAACCTTTCAGTATTTTTAGGATTGCCGCGAACAGGCAAGCAATCGCAGTGGGGTGACTTTGTATTATAATATGTAATGTATTTATATACTTTACAATTTGCTGAAAATAATACTAACTATTATTA
Source organism: Tholera decimalis (assembly GCA_943138885.2). NCBI lineage: Eukaryota > Metazoa > Arthropoda > Insecta > Lepidoptera > Noctuidae > Tholera > Tholera decimalis. Next base: position 46,176,939 of record OW964557.2, read on the forward strand.
TATTTAGTAACATTCAATGCAGTTTAAACATCATTCTTAAATAAATTCATTTTCCTGGAGAATGATTCAGATGAGTAATTCAGTTGCAAACTTAAAAACCACTGAACAAATTTACAATGCGGGGTTCCCTAATGGATGATGATCCATGAGGAAGGTTTCAGTGTATAATTTATTCAAGTATTGAGTGAATTAGCAGAATGAGAGCGCGGAGCGTGCGAAGCCGAGCTAAATTAAATACAGTATTATGTCATGAAGTTGCATAACGCGGTCGAGAGTAACGCGTTCAGATGCGTGTACTATATGTATCTGATACGGTAGCGTAAACTCAACAAATGTTGATGTTGATGATGATGTTCACCCTAGTTGTTTGAGGCGACTGTTTTATGGCTATTTTATCATTAGAGCTTGGCTGTTCATCTCTTCGATGGCGATATCGTTCATGGTGGCCGCACCTTTAGCAAGTAACATCATGCTGCACGTTAGCACGCTGTGCACGATAAGTGTACGGCTATGCCACAGTATAAAAATAATATTATTATACTGTGGCTATGTTCAATAAATAGGTATATATATTATACTAACTTACCTTATATCATTTCAGGCAAACTATACAGATTTTACTTTTATTAGCCAAGCTTTTTGTTGAAATATAATTTAAGCTTAGAAGAATAATTTAAGATAGGTAAATAATCGCTTTGCAGATAAGGATTTTAGTTAGGTAATTATTCACTATATAGTTTCATCTCTACCTAGAACCGAATAACTAGGTACGTGAGAGACTGAGACCGACATCTCCAAGCCACTCATATCAATTAGTTACGCTACATAAAAGCCACAAACTTGGACAGCGCTTATATTTTGTGTTCCAAAAATTCTTAGTCGTTTGTTGCAATAAGCTTAGACAGAAATAGACACGTGCTTCGTCCACGACCACCGCACGACGCTACATTCAACATGTATGTCAAGTTTTGACAAAAAAAAAAGCGATATTTAAAACTTGTTACTGCACCCAGGAATCTGTTAGTTTTATAAAAATAAGGTAATTGCATGCTAGCTTAGAAAATTACGAATGAATGAATTCATAACAATACGATGTTTACAAATTATACTCGCATCTTTTTCAACCACCGATCAATTAACATGAGCTCGCAACACAAAACCTCGGCTGTGTTCGTTCACAATTTTATAGATTGCCCTATTCTATTAACAATATAATACCTACGCATAGGTACCTATGACGTATGCTATGCACATCGTGATTAAGTATGTAAATTAAATACTTACTTTGGTATCGGCTACGTGATAGATACAGCAGATTATTATTATTAATAGGGCAATCTATGACTCGACGTAAAATTGTGGACGAACACTGCCGAGGTTTTGTGTTTCGAGCTCACGTTAATTGGTCGGTGGTTGAAAAAGATGAGAGTATAATTATTTGTAAACATCTTATTGTTATGAATTCATTCATTCGTAATTTGTTATTCTAAGCTAGCATGCAATTATCGGCGGCGGCCGACCTGGCGACGCAAGCGGTTGCGACAGTCGTTCATAGGATCCGGCAGTTGGGACTCGACGTGGTGCTGCACAAGACCGAGGCCATGTGCTTTCATGGCGGTCGGAACGCGCCACGGTCCGAGTCCCACATAACGGTGGAGGGGGTTCGCATCGGCGTCGGGAGGACGATGAAGTACCTGGGACTCGTCCTCGACAGCCGGTGGAACTTCAGGGAGCACTTCCTGAGTTTGGCCCCAAAGCTGAACCGGGCAGCAGCCGCCTTCAGGCGACTCCTGCCTAATCTCAGCGGGCCAAACGCCTCCTGCCGAAGGCTGTACGCCGGCGTCGTGCGGTCCATGGCCCTCTACGGGTCCCCAGTGTGGGCCCTGTGCATCCGGACGCGACCACTAAAGTTGGTCGCATGCCAGAGGGTCATAGCTATCCGAATGATCCGGGGATACCGCACGATCGCCGGCGAATCGGCCGACCTCCTTGCCGGATTGCTGCCCTAGGATCTGGAGGCAACTGTCCTCTAGCGCATCTATGAATGGCGCGTGGAGGCGCAGCGCCGGGGCGTATCCCCGCTGCCTCGAGAAGTCGAGGCGCGGCGGGAAGAGCTCCGGCGCGATCTTAGGGCAGTATGGAGGGAACGACTGTAGCAACCGACGGCCGGGCACGCTGCAATTGCGGCGGTAAGACCCCTCTTTGAGGAGTGGCTAGATCGGCGTCACGGCGTCCTGACCTACCGCATGACGCAGGTCCTCACCGGACACGGAAGTTTCGGGAGGTACCTGTGTCTGATGGGAAAGGAGGAAACGCCTGGGTGTCACCACTGCGAGGGTCGCCCTGAGGACACCGTAGAGCACACGGTGCAAGACTGCCCCGCTTGGGCAGAGCACCGACGTGTCCTCACGGCGGCGATAGGCGGAGACCTCTCGCGCCCGGCATTGGTCGAGGCCATGCTGCGGGGCGAGAGGGCGTGGGAAGCGGTCGCCTCCTTCTGCGAAGCAGTCATGCTTCCGAAGGAGGAGGCGGGCCGCGTGAGGGAGAGGATGGCGTCCTCCCTCCAGCCCAGCCGCAGTGGTAGACGCCCACGGCGTCGGACGTCGGCCGACGATCTCCGGCCACCGTAGGCGTGGGCATGCGGACAGCGAGTAAAGGGCAACTCGCTGTCCGACCATGGACCATGCCCGGGTCGACGGCGCGTCGTGTTCCACGCGCGCCTCAAAGAGCGTCAGCAACATGACGAGGCCCCCTCTGCAGAGGGCCGAAGCCTGCCGGGGTCGTGGGACTCATCCCGTTACCGTGGCCCCGGTATGTAAAGGGTTATTGAAGGAACACCGTGGATTTTAGTCAGTAAAAGTCTGACAGTCCCTCCCACCCTGCCCGGAGTGGGAGGACTTATTTGATAATTTTACCACGTTAAAAAAAAAAAAGCATGCAATTATCTTCTTTTTATAAAACTAACAGATTCCTGGGTGCAGTAACAAGTTTTGAATAACACTTTATTTATTTACTAGCGACCCAACCCAGCTTCACACGGGTGCAATGTTTATATTAAATATACTATAGAATGTCTTTATACACAACGTTGACAGCCTCTTTGTCATTCGACAATACATACATTTTCTCTCTAGTGAAAGTGCGACATATAATTGACCATGGGAAATATATTCAACGCTCAAATCTACGCCTGCAACGTTGAATGTTTGACCCTGGGATTTGTTAATGGTAAATGCAAAAGATATCTTTAACGGAAATTATAGGCGTTTAAATTGGAACGGTAAATCCGATGATATCAGAGGAATTCGGGGAATCAATACATCTTCTCCGGTACCCCATCCGGTGAGTATTGTGCACTCTATTATGAAAGTTTCTAGCGATTTTACTAGCAAACGCGTGCCATTGCAAAGTTTAGGTGGATTTAGGTTTCTTAATAAAATAACAGGACAACTGCTTGCGCAAGTTTTATTTAATTTATAATTTTCTACTGTCACATTTCGGAACGCACCTCTAATGGTATAATTATGTTGTTATCATCATATTTCCGAACGCATCTTACATATTAAAATACAGATTCTTACTTGACCGTAGTTTTTGAGCTAACCATATCTCTTTTCCTCCTATCCAATTCCCATAAACCAGAGAGAGAAGAAATGTTCACCGCACGCGCCACTGATTGGCGCATTCATCGCCAACCAATCATCGCTCAGACGCTGTGATTCGCAAGAAAAAAGGTCGCCATATTGTGTCTCGGAGTCTTCGTCAAGAAACCTCCGCGAAGTTACCAGCCCGCGCCGCACCGAGATAATTAAACCACTACTATATCTATAAATCTAGAAACTATCAACTACCCGTGTTGGCCACACACGTCTGACAAAATAAAGACCAAAGTGAAAGTGCTCAGCAACTAAGAAGGAAGAGATTCAGCGCGCGTGCAACGTCTTCTCAAGCTGTCCATACATCCACGTGCTACATCCAGAATATCCAAGTAAGTTCTTCACCATCTACTTCCCATCCTGGTCAGCTCATTGCTGTGTGTGGTCAATATTTCACCGCCAAATTATATCCCCGCCATTGGTCCTTCGAGAAGCTACCGCTATTATCTCCCCGCATCCGCACCATAACTTTGGTCCAAACGAGCCGGATTCAAAGAATCAGCGATCTTCTATACTTTTTATAAGTTTACCGCAACATAATTATAGGTCTCATATCTAGGATTTAGGTCAAAATACCTAAAATACAAAGTTCGTAAAAACGCCATATTGGACGCGTACCTAACGTTCAGTAGTTCGTACTTACTTTCCCGCTAATTACATAATTCATTGAGAATTACTGTATCAACTTAATATTTCTCCTATTGCATTGAAATAGCATAGGTAAATATTCTAACCGCTTATTATCGTGAGTTATCTCGGCTAACTTACCTACAACTTATATTCAACCGCATTCCTTTGGTTATACCCGCTTAAAATAATATTATTCTGAATCTACCCGCTATACTTAATATTAATCTCCAATCTTTTCTGTTAATATTCCAACATGGAAGATCTAAAAGTAAAAGTCAAATTACTTCAAGCTAAAAATCAAGCAATCTTTGAACGTTTATCGTCATTATATGAAACTTCTAAAAAAGTAAATACGTCTAGTATTGTGCTTCGTTCCGAGGAAATATTCATGGCGGACACGCAAATTATCTCAGTTACCCGTCAAGAATTTAGTTCCAATTTAGATAAAATAAATACCTATTCTTTACAATTCAATCCTGATCATAAAATTGATTATAACAGTCTTACATCTTTCGACGGTGTTTACACGCGCGTAGAACGAGTGCGTTCTCTCATTGCCACGCAATATTCAAGGTCATCGACCGAGTCAGCGTCGCATGATAACGTAAAACAATATACAGAATCGGTCAAACTCCCACCGATTCAGATTCCGTCCTTTGATGGTAAGATTGATAACTGGCCTGTTTTCTATGAATCATTTAAATCAAATATACATAGTAATTTAAACCTTACAGATTCTCAACGTGTGCAGTATCTGATCGGTAATCTAAAGGGAAATGCATTGCAAATTACCGCCGGAATTATTCCGTCAGGTGATAATTATACCGCTATCTGGGACAGTTTAGTTAAAAAGTATCAGGATAAACGAGCATTAGGCTCACATTACATGTCTAACATATTAAATATTAAACCCGCAATTAATAATTCCGCATCTTTAAATAGTTTCATAGAAAGTTTTCACGCGTCTGTTTCTGCTTTAGAACAATTACAAATTAACGATTTAAAGGATTTCATTTTGTTAAATTTAGCTTTGAGAAAGTTGGACCCCGCTACCGTACATTTATTCGAAATGCATAAAAGAGATGAGGAAATTCCTACTTATACGGATTTCGTGGAATTTATAAAATCGCAAGTTAAGGTATTAGATCGAACTGTATCATCTCGCACCGCGTTAGTGAGTAACAACCCTAATAAAAATAATAACTCTTCTCGCAATCTGTCACGTGATGGTACAGTACATACTTTTGTTGCTTGTGATAGTAACCAAACTTGATTGTATTGCAATAAAGGTGATCATTGTAAACATTACACTTGTCCAACCTTTCAATCACTCTCAGCAAATTCGCGTTTGGACTTTATTAAAAACAAACGTGGATGTGTAAACTGCCTTAGTTTAACGCACACTGCTTCACAGTGTAAATCTATTCATAATTGTAGAACGTGTAAAAAAAGGCACCATTCGCTTTTACATCTAGAAAACAGCTTTAAGCCGCCTCAGTCGGTCTCAAATGACGCTGTCACTAGCTCCGCGAATTTGCAACAGGTGGCGCTGTGTGCGTGCTCTCGCATAGGTACAAACACGAAACGTACTACAGTACTTCTATCAACTGCGAGAGTCTACGTTGATAACAAATATTGTAAACACGTTTCTGTGAGATAACGCTTCGCAAAATAATATAATTACTTCCGCCTGTTGTAAAAAACTACAATTAAACATTATACCGCTTTCAAACTCGTTTATAAAGGGTGTCAGAACTTCTTCGCGGCCTATCATAGGTTACGTTGAGATTACAGTTACTGCTAACAATAAAATTAATTCTTTTAAAATTACCGCTCTTGTTGTCGATTGTATCACGGATAACTTACCACCTCACCATGTTGACACTTCTGCAGTGCAACATTTGTTTGATTTACCGCTCGCGGACCCACTTTGGCATGTACCTGGTGAGGTCGAATTGCTTCTAGGGGCAAAACTGTTCCCGTATTTATTACTTCACAATAAAATTATCTCACATACCGCTCCGTCCGCTATTGAAACCGTGTTTGGTTACATTCTTATGGGTGAGGTACCCGCTAGTTTATCTAATAATAATTATAGTCCCGCTGAATTAAATACCGCTTCATATTTTTCTACCGCGCTAAATATAGATAATTCTCATTGTTTTCGGTCTTTAGACGAATCTTTACACAAATTTTGCTGGCAAGCATGGCTGTTATTGAGTTTTTTTTTTATGTTTGTTATGTGAACGGTTCTTGATATATAACTTTTTCGTTTATTAGTTGCTTAATTATGTATTGATATGTAATTGTAAAATTCGAATACCTACAATGTAAATTGTTTAATGAATAAATAAATGAAATGAAATTTACCTTATCTACTTGTTCGTTAGTGGGTGATAGAATCGCCATTTCTTTAAACCAAGATATACCTAGTCTTACAACTTATGTTATCAATGTCGGTATAGACATTCTTGATCAACTCTTGGAGGTTTTCTATCAAAACACAAAGGTTTTCTAGGTTAACTCTCCATTGCCAATTTTTAGCAGCATCTCTGAAAAAGGCTGTTCTCACGTGAAGACAACGAAACCTTCATATTAGTTTTAAGCTCTAATTTATTGACATGTGGCCAAAGGTAGGATCTTTTTAGGGAAGCATTTATTTCGTCAGCACGCGTTCCTCGAGTCACAACTGGTAGGATTTGACGAAAGTGGAAATAATAAAGGACGGTCGGTTTTTGTTTCTGTACACTGTGCTTGTTTCCCTACGGCTCTCTTGGAGCAGGCAGGGTGATTACGTCATCGGGAGTGACTAAGATATGCCTTGGTCGGCGAATCTTAGAAATGCGGGAGGGTTCGTATCGGGCGGCCGATGCGATAAGGGGATTTCTATGTTTGATTGCAGTATCAAAGAAACGCTTGGAGACGCGTTTCATGAACTGCTGGATGGTGGGCATCTTGAAGTCTATGTGAAGAAGCTCATTTCAAACATAAAAGTGGGCTCCCGTGATTCTACGGATAAAACGGTTTTGGAGGGTCTGCATCTTGTGAAGGAGGTGGGGCTTAGATATAGGGCGAAACCACGGGGCGAAACGCGGCCTGCAACGCACTATTTATAGTAATATCTTCGCAACTATTCTAAGATACTACTTATTATAAGATAAGATAAGATTTCTTTATTTGCTCCAAACATGTGTACACATACAGAATAAAAACGCATGTGAGATAACATAAAAATGAAAATAAAGTTCAGACATGATTGCCTATACGATGGCGTGCAAATGTTTTAAATAATTAATTTGACCATTTTAATTTAAACCCAATAATATAAATTGATACAGATTAGCAATAATTAAAAAAATAAATTTCAAAACTATACATCACAAAAATAAAAATATTAAATGTCAAATTATACACAACAAAACGAAACAAAAGTAAAAAAAATATCATATGTCAAAAGTAAAAAATAAAATAAAGTCAAATTGTACATGTCAAAACTAAAAATAAAAATTTAAATATCAGAAGTATACATGTCAAGATTAATAACATACAATATTAATTCAATAAATCTATGTCACAGTAAATTGTTCTGCAAGATATTCATTAATATGATAATAAGCTTTATCGGTTAGGAATGTTGTAAGTTGTTTTTTCAGTTCATTATTATTAAGCTCCCTCCAACTTTTAGGTAACTTATTATAAATCACAGGAGCAGAAAAAAGTGAAAAGGAGGAGAAAACACTTTTGCGCATCAGTGCAGTCCTACTCCTATGCTGACAGAGCTGATTTTGATCACGCCTATTTCTGGGAAATTTTTCTGCCATTCGCGAAAATAAGGTGTTATTATTTCTGATGAACATGACTGTTTCCAGAATGTACAGGGAAGTTAGTGTCAGTATTTTATATTGTATGAAATAAGGCTTACAACTAGTAGTGGTACTCAAATTAAACATGGCTCTGAGACATCTCTTCTGTGCTTTAAAAGCATCTTCTTTGTTAGTTGAGTTACCCCAAAATATAACTCCGTATCTAAGAACCGATTCAGTTAGTCCGTAGTAGGCAGTTAATAAAATTATATGCAGTAAATGGCAATATTGATCTATATGAATCATCTACTTTCGACCCTATAAAATGGCAACCTCCTAACAATTATGAGGATAACTCATCTAGTGTAGGTGATATATATCATTCAAAAGATGTTATACTTCGGACAATCAAGTCACTTGATCCATCAAAGGGAGCTGGTCCGGATGGGCTACCACCCGCTTTCCTTATAAAAAAAGCCGAAAGCATACATACTATTTTGTATGTAGTTTTCAACAAATGTTTGCGCGAGGGGGTTTTTCCAAACGTGTGGAAGCGAGCGTTTATCACTCCTATTTATAAAAGTGGTAACAAAGACAACGTGGAAAATTACCGACCCATTTCCATCCTGTCCGCCTTGTCAAAGCTTTTTGAAAAGCTAGTACACGGTGCTCTATATCCTCAATTTCATCGACTAATTATACCAGAACAACATGGTTTCGTAAAACAGCGTTCAACTATTACTAATCTGATGACATTTACTAACTATTTGTTTGAAAACATGAACCGACGAGTTCAAGTAGATGCCGTGTACACTGATTTTCAGAAGGCTTTTGACAAGGTGGATCACGCGCTCCTTTTGGAGAAGCTTACCTTTAACGGAATTCGTGGGAACTTACTGCGTTGGTTTGTCTCATATATTTTTAACATGACCCAAAGAGTCGTCATAAATGGTTATGAATCTGAACCCATTACTGTGAATTCTAGAGTCCATCAAGGATCTATTTTAGGACCATTCCTATTTATCATATACATAAATGACATTAAATCTTGTTTCCTTAATGCTCATTTTTTATTGAATGCCGACGACATTAAAATATTTAAATCTTGCAAGAATATCCAGGATTGCCTACTCATTCAAGATGACCTCATTAGACTGAAATACTGAACACGTATGGCACAAAGAACAAACTTCTTCTTAGTCTCCCCAAATGTCATAGTATATCGTTTACTAAAAATAAAAATAATTTTAATTACTGTTTCGATAACCACCATTTAAATGTAGTGAATTCCGTTCGGGACCTCGGTGTTATTATGGACTCATGTTTGCACTTCGACATGCACATCTGGGGGCACGGCAGTGCCCCCGCCAAGTCGAGCGCAAAGCAAACACTGCCGTAACATTCTTTTTCTGGAACCATTTCGGCGTATTTTCAGGCCCCTATTTGGGGACCTCTGGATAGATTTAGAACGCTGAAATTATCGTTATCTAGTAAGCTACCAGAATACACTTAAACCACAAAATTTCATCTTTGTAGCTTGTTTATTTCCTTAGTTATGCAAAAGCAAAGTTGTACTATTTCGACATATATAGACTAACTGATCATCAAAATAGAACTAGTACTTCCCATAAACCTAGAGAGCTGAAATTTGGCATAGAGATAGGGTTTAGTGCTTATATGAAGGGAAAACTATCAAAACTAGGATCATGGAAGATCTGGAGTACCTTATGACCCTGAGGAGAAACCGTAACAGACCAGCCAAACTATTGAAATTATCGACATGCTATGTTCACAAAGTTTATTGAGCGTGATTAGCCCATTCTTTTAAAATTAAAAAAATTGAAGGTCTGAAGTATCTGATGAAGAACCCTAAGAGCTCAGCTGAACTATGAGAGATATAGAAATGCGCCTTGACAAAAGTTATTCAGTGTGATGAGCCCTTTCTACTAATGTGTATAAAAAATCGAAGGTCTGAAGTATCTGATGAAGAACCCTAAGAGCTCAGCTGAACTATGGGAGATATGGAAATGCGCCTTGACAAAAGTTATTCAGAGTGACGAATCCCTTCTACTGATATGTATTAAAAATTGAAGGTCTGAAGTGTCTGATGAAGAACCCTTAGAGCTCAGCTGAACTATGGGAGATATGGAAATACGCCTTGACAAAAGTTATTCAATGTGACGAGCTCCTTCTTATAAATAAATATGGGAAATACGAAAGCTTATAGCCAATGTACAATAATCGGAACTGGAAAAAAAGAAAAGAAAGATTACTAATAAAAAAAACTACACCAAAAAAGAAAAAAAAATCTAATAAGAAAACCTAAAATACTGAAAGGTATAATTAAGAAACTAATCAAGTAAAAAATAGCTTTCTGCAAAAAGAAGTGAAATCCCACCAAAAACATCCTGTTAAAAACTAGCCAAATCTCGCCTAAGCTGCTTGTTTCTCTATAAAAACTAATGAAATCTCTAAGCAAAGCAAAGCCAAGTCTAAGGATCTTTACTGCGATTTCTTTATTAATATAGTTAGATTTTATGTGACTTGGCCGTTGACTTCTAAACTACTGTTGACTAGTAAAAGTGCATAGAGTATGTTCAACGGCCGGTATAAAAATATTAAAATAATCGTAAAATATGAGTGAAACTAGCGACGAGAACAGTATTTTAACACCGGATTTATTACGATATGTAAAAGATGCCTTAAATGTTAAATTATGCATATTAATTATGTAATATTTTCATTACAGGTTGTACTGATCATAGGAATTAGTGGAGCGTGCATTGACATATACATATATTACTGCGTAAGGACTGGGCGGACCGCATGTTATAATGACGCCTCGGACTTGGTCCCAAAGTGGTCTTACCGTTATCGAAGTGAACGAGATCGCGATCGGCTATCTTCGGGAGGGGTCGTCAGTTTTACAAGCAAAAATACCAAATTGTGTCGTGAAGGGTTGCGTGAACTACGACATAAAGCACAATAAAAAAAATATAACATTTCATATCACCGGTAAGTTAAAAATGTGTCATTAAATCAACTTCCAACATTATTTAAAACAATTTTCTTTCTTGTTTGTCTCAACGTTTAGCATAGACAACGCGAAGCCGCGTAAAAGTGCGACATAACTTTGCAGCGGTGCGCGTCGCAGCCGATGAAATAAAAGATTTAATAATATTACTATAAGATTAAATTATGTACAAAATTATTTTTTATTGTTTATTAAAAGTAAATTAAAAGGTAATTTTATGTACAACAAATATAAAATTAAAAAACTATAAGGTTTTTTTTTATTTGTTGTACCTCGAAAAATACCACACCCCGCTCTTACAAGGCTACGTCTAGGAGCAGACCACGCCGATTGACATCTTAGTTATAATAGATGGCGCTAGTAGGCATGGGTAATATCGGTTTTATTCTGTATCAAATCGTAGGTACTTGTTATCGGTTTTGAATATCGGATATCGCATCTATATATTTCAATATCTATATTTTGGCTGAATCTGTGTAGAACTCTGAAACGAAACTGCTACGTAAGATGGTAGGTACTGTATTTTTAAGTTTCGGTTTTGTTTGTTTATATATACTAATTTCTTCTGTTTATCTAACATTGTTATATCTGGTCTATTATTGTATATGGTTTTGTCAGTTTCTGTCCCAATATAACTTGAAGTTTTCGTTTTCTAATACTGCCTGCGGTTTATATTTATAATATGGTACTTTATCTGTAACTAATCGCGTTTGGATGGCTAGAATTTGATGTATTATTGCAGCAACTTGGTCGTGACGGTGTTTATAATCTGTTTGGGCTATGGCTCTACATGCACCTGTAATGTGTTGTATGGTCTCTGAGGCACCATGACAACGTCTACAGGTATCATTGTAGTTGGGTCTGCGAATTATATATTTCTGGTAGTTGCCTGTATCTATGACCTGATCTTGGATGGCAATCATAAAGCCCTCAGTTTCAGCGAAGAGTTCACCTCGCCGCAGCCATGCGTTCGATGCTTTAATATCGACATGAGGTTGCTGCAAGTCGAGACGATGTCTTCCGTGAAGGGATTTACGTTCCCAAGCTGCAATTTTTTGAATTTTGTTGGTTATATGTTCATTAGCTTGTAATTCGGTAGAGTGTAAATTAAGTGGGGTAAACTTTTTATCTATCTGTGTGATTGCAAAGTGAAGAGGTGATTGTTGCGCTTTCTGTATGAAGAACTTTCTTAAATTGGTAATCTGCTGGTTGTGTAAATTAATTATATCTATGAGACCACGTCCTCCTTCATCTCTCGGTAGTGTAACTCTTTGTACACAGGATCGTGGGTGGTGCTTTCTATTTGTGGACAGAGATGTATTTATCAACCGTTGTAGTTTCAAAAGATCTGTTTTCGTCCAGTTTATTATACCAAAAGAATAGGTCAGTATAGGAATGGCGAATGAGTTGATTGATTTGATTAAATTACGGGATGTTAGTTGTGATCGTATTAGCATGTTAAGCCTATGTTTATATTTAGTGTTTATTTTATTTTTAATGTATTTTTGGTCAATTTGGTGCGATTGTTCGAAGCCTAAATATTTATAAGTGCAATTTTGTGTCATTGGTTCTATAATTTGATCCGAGTCCAATGTGTATGGGTTATTTTCAATATGCTGTCCTTTTCTAAGTGTGAAAGTTTTACATTTATCAATGCCAAATGTCATTTTGATGTCATCTGAGAATGTTTGCGTGAAATCAGCTAGTGAGTGAAGCCCTGACATGCTATTGCTGTAGAGTTTAATGTCATCCATGAACATAAGACGGGTTAGCTTTAAATTTTCTGGAGTATCAGTACTCTTAAGAGCGAGACCATTGTCAGAAGAATTGAGAATATTGGATAGAGGGTGTTCGGTCCGACGTGAAACAGAACGCACCTTTTGGCCGGCAACATTAATTATCTGTGGACTTGACATAACCTCTCTGACTTGACAGATAGACTTTGCTTGCTTGGAAAAAATGCCGGTCGTCGGAACCCTGTTGAGTTAATTATTTGGTAAAATATTGTTGGATTCGCCTGTCGAGACCGATAATTGGGTCGCGAATTATCTAATTGTTGAAGTGTATTCCCCATTTGCCGAAAAACCCCGGGATATTGTTGAATCGTACGCCGCCTTGTCGTCGGTTGGCCTGGCACGCGGAATTTGTTGAAAATCGAATTGGATCTCGCGAGATATGAACAGATTAATTGTGTTCAGTGATTGATTGAACTTTGTAATCTCGGATTAACAAGAATCCAGTGATATTTCTCGGAACACATCGCCTTATTGTCTACCACGCGTAGCGCGCGCTTGCTGGAAACGAGTTGGGTGTGATGCTGGTCGGGACGGCGCCATCTGAAGATCGACGCCTTGTGACCGTCCTAGAACCCGTAACTTACATCACACGTTACAATTACTCACCTCATATCACATACAAACCACACTTAGGGCGTGACCTTTGAAGGTCGAACTTGGCGTCCCCAGCACTCAGATTAGTGGTACATTTTTGTTTTTATTGTTGTAGGCCGAAGCCTAGTAGAGGCAGGCCATTGTGTAACCCTGTTTATAGTTTTGAAAACAACGGTAGTCTCCACGTATCGTGGAAAAGTTCCGGACACGTCCAGTTACCGTTGGCTGGCCTATTGCACTCCTGAACAAAGTGGTAGCAGAGCGCGGCTCTTATAATATAAGATCCACTGGTTTAATTGGAAGTTTTGAATATTGTTGAAAACTTAAAACTTGAGTTTAATTACTTAACACAACTTATAACTTGATAAGTTTTGAATATATTACCATGTCATCCGGGCTATCTAATTGAAGTTGAATCAATTGAATTTGTATTTGTAATTTGTACTGTAGCCTCTTTCATTGCATTGACAGGTAGGATTTATTTGTGAAATTAGGAATTATTGGTATAATTTGGTATAATTTGGTACATAATTTGGTACATAAGTTGGTATATTGTTGCAAAAGTTGTTGGTATTTGTTGCAATTAATAATTGAATGTCATTGATCTGAATTTGAAAGGTTATCTAAATAATAATTACACATAGTCTAACATAATAGGACTTGAATTGTGTGTATTGGTTATTGCATTTATTTGTATTTATTGGATTTTGTTAGAGATTGTCCGGCTCAATATTATACAGACAATTGTTGTGCTTATTGATGTTTAATTTGAGGTTGATCCAGCATTGTATTATACATTGAATTGTTATTTATTTTGTAACTAGCCATCCTTAGCAAGCTAGATTCACACTTGGAATAAGTACAGGGTCGGATTGGGACTTGAAATAATTGAATTTGAATTTTTATTTTTGTTGAAACTATTTGGTCGGCTAACAAGTCATTGCTGTTTGTTTAATATTTGATTGTTGGTTATTGATTGTTGTTTTGTATTAATATTTGATTGTTGCAATGGCCTCATTAAGGGCAGTCAGGGAGGCTGCTGCGGGATTGACCTCACAGTTGAGATGGTTCACATCGGCAGCTGCAACTGTTGAGCGTGTGGAATTGGAAGAGCTCACCCTTGCTCGGTATGGGCAAGTGATTGAGAGGATCAAGTCAGCTGATGCTGCGCTCACACGCTTCAACGAGTACATCATGGACGTGGATTTGGGGGTGATGGATCAGACGGCCCGCGATAGGATTTTGGGTGACTATGACCAGATTATCCACCTGGGGGATGTCATATGTCTGCGAGCGCGGGAAATTTTGAAGAGCCGGGTGCCTGATGCGGCCAAGCCGCAGACCCCTGTTGTTGCAGGCCCTGGACTATTGAGTAGGCTGCCCACCCTGGAGCTGCCACGTTTTGACGGTCGCTTGGACCACTGGCTGGGCTTCCTAGATCTCTTTGAGAGTCTTGTCGATGCACGCTCGGACCTCGGACCTGCCCAGAAGCTGGCCTATTTATTGTCTGTCCTGGAGGGCGAAGCCAGAGCCTTGGTGCAGCACTTGCCGGTGACGGATTCCTCTTACCCGACCGCTCTGGAGCTTCTCTCCCGACGGTATCAGAACAAGCGCTGCCTGGTTGATGTGCACATCGACCAGATTTTGGGGCTACCGGCCATTGTCAGCGCGTCGACGTTGCGCACTGACTTGCTGAATCCGTTGGTCTCAGCGACCAACGCTTTGAGACGCTTGGAGTTACCGGTAGAACATTGGTCCTACTTGTTGGTGCACATAGTGCTGCAGTTGCTCCCCGCGGAGTTGAGGTCACGTTTTGAGCAGAAGTATGGTGGGGATAGTGCCACCCATCTTCCCCCCTTTGACGACCTCCTCAAATTTTTGGAAGACGAGTGTCGGTTTGCGGATAACACTCGTGGCGCCACGGGGTCACCCCCACTACCTTCTCAGCCCAGAGACCAGGGACGGACTAGGGCCCGGGGGCCTGTTGATGATCGCCCCGCCCCCCGTTTGGTTGGTGCCCGGAGTCCTCGGGCTAGGGGGCCTGTTGATGATCGCCCCGCCCCCCGTTTGGCTGGCGCCCGGAGTCCTCGGGCTAGGGGGCCTGTTGATGATCGCCCCGCCCCCCGTTTGGCTGGCGCCCGGAGTCCTCGGGCTAGGGGGCCTGTTGATGTTCGCCCCGCCCCCCGTTTTGCTGGTGCCCGGAGTCCTCATCATTGTGACTTTTGTAAGGCAACGGGGCATGTCATGGTGCGTTGCCGGGACTTTTTGAATTTGCACGTAAGTTCCCGCCGCCGCATTGTCAACGCACGCCGTTTGTGCTTTTCGTGCTTGGGGGCCCACTTCCATCGGGACTGCCCCGACCCCCGCCCGTGTAGAATTTGTGAAGGGTCCCACTTGGAGATTTTGTGCGCCAACGCGAACCGCTCCAGCAGACCAGCTTCTGAGGGGGGTTCGCGCAAGGGGGGGTACCCCGGAGACGAGCACCGGGCTGAGACCCGCGATTCTGTACGCCGCACTCCACCCCCCGCGCAAGTTGAACGGGAGCCCCACGAGCGCCATTTGGTCTTCCCTCGTCAGGGAGAACGCGCATTGGCTGCTAGGCAGCAGTGGCCGGGTCGGCGCCGCTCCCTTTCCCCTCCGTTGGCGGAACGTCCCCGGCTGGAGTCGCGCCCTCCGCCATTCGGGCATCCGGTGGGATATGCCCCTCCAGTGATGGCGAGCGGCTTGGGACACCGCGCGGACGAATGGTTTGATTGTTGGCCTCGTCGTGAACGAAGGCAGCCTGGAAGCGGCGATCGGTCGCCGCCCAGACATCACTAAGAGATTGACGCCTGCCCCGCTAAAGGAACCCCCCGATCAAGACGGTTTTGTTGCCAACGGCCTCGGTCACGGTCTGGGGACCCTTTGGTGACTCGATTGTGGTCTGTGCCATTTTGGAGACGGGAGTCCGGGGTTGCCTTTTGTCTTCTTGGTTAGCGGGACAGGTTGGCCTGAAGGTGAACGACCTTTCAGGCAAGATTTGGGGAATTGGCGAACCGGCTGACACCACTGTTGAGGGAAGGACCTGGTTTGAGGTCACCCTTGTGAGTTGTCCTTACCCTAAAATTGGTGCTCCTGCCCTTGTTGTAACTGAACTTGGTACAATTGTTGGTGACTGATCGTCACACTAAGAACTCGCATGCCGGTTGCAATGCGCTGTTGGCCATTCTGCAGCGAGAATTTTGGATTTTGTCGGCTGATCGCGTCAATGAGGCGAGGCCCTTTGCTGGCGTCGTAACGGATTTTGTTGGTCCCCCTTTGTTGAAGACGTCCACCCTTCGTAATAGCAAGATTGTTGGGGCTTATTTGTGTGTTTGTCTGCCTGTCAACCAAGGCAGTACATTTGGAGCTGGTAACCTCCCTCTCGACAGAGGCCTTTGAGGCGACTTGGGAAAGATTTGTGTCTCGCCGTGGGTTACCTTCGTTGATTAGGTCTGATTGCGGTACGAATTACAAGGGTACAAGTAACTATTTGAAGGAGCTATACGCCTTCCTTAATGAGAGCCAGGTTGATATTGGTAATAGTTTGGCCCGCCGAGGGGTCACTTGGTTGTTTGACCCGCCAGCCTGCCCCCCATTGGGGGGGTATTTTTGGGGCCGCGGTGAAAGCGGCAAAGGGACGCTGGCGGAGATTGTTGGGAGACACCGTTCTCACCTTAGAGGAACTAGCTACGGTATTTGGCCGCATTGAAGCTGTGTTGAATTTGCAACCTTGTCAAGACTTCCAATTGATTAGCGGACGGGTAGGCCCGTCCGGGGGGGGTAGATGTTCGGTCCGACGTGAAACAGAACGCACCTTTTGGCCGGCAACATTAATTATCTGTGGACTTGACATAACCTCTCTGACTTGACAGATAGACTTTGCTTGCTTGGAAAAAATGCCGGTCGTCGGAACCCTGTTGAGTTAATTATTTGGTAAAATATTGTTGGATTCGCCTGTCGAGACCGATAATTGGGTCGCGAATTATCTAATTGTTGAAGTGTATTCCCCATTTGCCGAAAAACCCCGGGATATTGTTGAATCGTACGCCGCCTTGTCGTCGGTTGGCCTGGCACGCGGAATTTGTTGAAAATCGAATTGGATCTCGCGAGATATGAACAGATTAATTGTGTTCAGTGATTGATTGAACTTTGTAATCTCGGATTAACAAGAATCCAGTGATATTTCTCGGAACACATCGCCTTATTGTCTACCACGCGTAGCGCGCGCTTGCTGGAAACGAGTTGGGTGTGATGCTGGTCGGGACGGCGCCATCTGAAGATCGACGCCTTGTGACCGTCCTAGAACCCGTAACTTACATCACACGTTACAATTACTCACCTCATATCACATACAAACCACACTTAGGGCGTGACCTTTGAAGGTCGAACTTGGCGTCCCCAGCACTCAGGTTAGTGGTACATTTTGTTCTTATTATTAAGTCACCTTGTTTATTGAAAACAACGGTAGTCTCCACGTATCGTGGAAAGGTTCCGGACACGTCCAGTTACCGTTGGCTGGCCTATTGCAGTCTTGATCAGAGGGTTAAGGGCCAGGCAGAACCAGAGAGGACTTAAAGCGTCTCCTTGCTACTGTTTTGCCTAGTTTTAGTTTTGTGTTCCAGTGTTTCATGGTTCCTGTCAAGAAATGTATTATTGTGGGATGGATTTTATAGTGTTCTAATATATAAAGCAACCAGCTGTGGGGGACAGAATCAAAGGCTTTTTGGTAGTCTATGTACATTGTACAGATATCATTTTTTAATTTAACATTGTGTTTCATGGCTATGGAATCTATTGTTAACTGTTCTTTGCATCCCTGACTATATTTGCGGCACCCCTTTTGTTCTTCCGCTAGGATATTGTTCTGTGTAATATGTTTGTTCGACCCCAAGCCCAGCCAACGGTAACTGGTATGTCGAACTGTCCGCGATTACGCGGAGCCCTACGTTGTGGTAGGCTCTTAGGCCTTATTTCAATAAACAAAATGTACCACTAACCTGAGTGCTGGGGACGCCAAGTTCGACCTTCCAAGGTCACGCTCCAAGTGTGGTTTGTATGTGATATGAGGTGAGTAATTGTAACGTGTGATGTAAGTTACGGGTTCTAGGACGGTCCCAAGGCGTCGATCTTCAGATGGCGCCGTCCTGACCAGCATCACACCCAACTCGTTTCCAGCAAGCGCGCGCTACGCGTGGTAGACAATAAGGCGATGTGTTCCGAGAAATATCACTGGATTCTTGTTAATCCGAGCTTACAAAGTTCAATCAATCACTGAACACAATTAATCTGTTCATATCTCGTGAGATCCAATACGATTTACAACAAATTCCGCGTGCCGGCCGACCGACGACAAGGCGGCGTATAATTCAACAATATCCCGGGGTTTTCAACAAATGGGGAATACACTTCAACCAACAAATAATTCGCGACCCAATTATCGGTCTCAACAGGCGAATTCAACAATATTTTACCAATTACAATCAAATCAAAGTCCCAAACGTGCGGACATTTTTCCAAAGCAAAGTCAATCTGTCAAGTCAGAGAGGTTATGTCAAGTCCACAGATAATTAATGTTGCCGGCCAAAAGGTGCGTTCTGTTTCACGTCGGACCGAACATCTACCCCCCCCGGACGGGCCTACCCGTCCGCTAATCAATTGGAAGTCTTGACAAGGTTGCAAATTCAACACAGCTTCAATGCGGCCAAATACCGTAGCTAGTTCCTCTAAGGTGAGAACGGTGTCTCCCAACAATCTCCGCCAGCGTCCCTTTGCCGCTTTCACCGCGGCCCCAAAAATACCCCCCCAATGGGGGGCAGGCTGGCGGGTCAAACAACCAAGTGACCCCTCGGCGGGCCAAACTATTACCAATATCAACCTGGCTCTCATTAAGGAAGGCGTATAGCTCCTTCAAATAGTTACTTGTACCCTTGTAATTCGTACCGCAATCAGACCTAATCAACGAAGGTAACCCACGGCGAGACACAAATCTTTCCCAAGTCGCCTCAAAGGCCTCTGTCGAGAGGGAGGTTACCAGCTCCAAATGTACTGCCTTGGTTGACAGGCAGACAAACACACAAATAAGCCCCAACAATCTTGCTATTACGAAGGGTGGACGTCTTCAACAAAGGGGGACCAACAAAATCCGTTACGACGCCAGCAAAGGGCCTCGCCTCATTGACGCGATCAGCCGACAAAATCCAAAATTCTCGCTGCAGAATGGCCAACAGCGCATTGCAACCGGCATGCGAGTTCTTAGTGTGACGATCAGTCACCAACAATTGTACCAAGTTCAGTTACAACAAGGGCAGGAGCACCAATTTTAGGGTAAGGACAACTCACAAGGGTGACCTCAAACCAGGTCCTTCCCTCAACAGTGGTGTCAGCCGGTTCGCCAATTCCCCAAATCTTGCCTGAAAGGTCGTTCACCTTCAGGCCAACCTGTCCCGCTAACCAAGAAGACAAAAGGCAACCCCGGACTCCCGTCTCCAAAATGGCACAGACCACAATCGAGTCACCCAAGGGTCCCCAGACCGTGACCGAGGCCGTTGGCAACAAAACCGTCTTGATCGGGGGGGTCCTTTAGCGGGCAGGCGTCAATCTCTTAGTGATGCCTGGGCGGCGACCGATCGCCGCTTCCAGGCTGCCTTCGTTCACGACGAGGCCAACAATCAAACCATTCGTCCGCGCGGTGTCCCAAGCCGCTCGCCATCACTGGAGGGGCATATCCCACCGGATGCCCGAATGGCGGAGTGCGCGACTCCAGCCGGGGACGTTCCGCCAACGGAGGGGAAAGGGAGCGGCGCCGACCCGGCCACTGCTGCCTAGCAGCCAATGCGCGTTCTCCCTGACGAGGGAAGACCAAATGGCGCTCGTGGGGCTCCCGTTCAACTTGCGCGGGGGGTGGAGTGCGGCGTACAGAATCGCGGGTCTCAGCCCGGTGCTCGTCTCCGGGGTACCCCCCCATGCGCGAACCCCCCTTAGAAGCTGGTCTGCTGGAGCGGTTCGCGTTGGCGCACAAAATCTCCAAGTGGGACCCTTCACAAATTCTACACGGGCGGGGGTCGGGGCAGTCCCGATGGAAGTGGGCCCCCAAGCACGAAAAGCACAAACGGCGTGCGTTGACAATGCGGCGGCGGGAACTTACGTGCAAATTCAAAAAGTCCCGGCAACGCACCATGACATGCCCCGTTGCCTTACAAAAGTCACAATGATGAGGACTCCGGGCACCATCAAAACGGGGGGCGGGGCGAACATCAACAGGCCCCCTAGCCCGAGGACTCCGGGCGCCAGCCAAACGGGGGGCGGGGCGATCATCAACAGGCCCCCTAGCCCGAGGACTCCGGGCGCCAGCAAAACGGGGGGCGGGGCGATCATCAACAGGCCCCCTAGCCCGAGGACTCCGGGTGCCAGCCAAACGGGGGGCGGGGCGATCATCAACAGGCCCTCTAGCCCGAGGACTCCGGGCGCCAGCAAAACGGGGGGCGGGGCGATCATCAACAGGCCCCCTAGCCCGAGGACTCCGGGCGCCAGCAAAACGGGGGGCGGGGCGAACATCAACAGGCCCCCTAGCCCGAGGACTCCGGGCGCCAGCAATACGGGGGGCGGGGGGAACATCAACAGGCCCCCGGGCCCTAGTCCGTCCCTGGTCTCTGGGCTGAGAAGGTAGTGGGGGTGACCCCGTGGCGCCACGAGTGTTATCCGCAAACCGACACTCGTCTTCCAAAAATTTGAGGAGGTCGTCAAAGGGGGGAAGATGGGTGGCACCATCCCCACCATACTCCTGCTCAAAACGTGACCTCAACTCCGCGGGGAGCAACTGCAGCACTATGTGCACCAACAAGTAGGACCAATGTTCTACCGGTAACTCCAAGCGTCTCAAAGCGTTGGTCGCTGAAACCAACGGGTTCAGCAAGTCAGTGCGCAACGTCGACGTGCTGACAATGGCCGGTAGCCCCAAAATCTGGTCGATGTGCACATCAGCCAGGCAGCGCTTGTTCTGATACCGTCGGGAGAGAAGCTCCAGAGCGGTCGGGTAAGAGGAATCCGTCACCGGCAAGTGCTGCACCAAGGCTCTGGCTTCGCCCTCCAGGACAGACAACAAATAGGCCAGCTTCTGGGCAGGTCCGAGGTCCAAACGTGCATCGACAAGACTCTCAAAGAGATCTAGGAAGCCCAGCCAGTGGTCCAAGCGACCGTCAAAATGTGGCAGCTCCAGGGTGGGCAGCCTACTCAATAGTCCAGGGCCTGCAACAACAGGGGTCTGCGGCTTGGCCGCATCAGGCACCCGGCTCCTCAAGATTTCCCGCGCTCGTAGACATATGACATCCCCCAGGTGGATAATCTGGTCATAGTCACCCAAAATCTTATCGCGGGCTGTCTGATCCATCACCCCCAAATCCACGTCCATGATGTACTCGTTGAAGCGCGTGAGCGCAGCATCAGCTGACTTGATCCTCTCAATCACTTGCCCATACCGAGCAAGGGTGAGCTCCTCCAATTCCACACGGTCAACAGTTGCAGCTGCCGATGTGAACCATCTCAACTGTGAGGTCAATCCCGCAGCAGCCTCCCTGACTGCCCTTAATGAGGCCATTGCAACAATCAAATATTAATGCAAACAACAATCAACAACCAACAATCAAATATTAAACAAACAGCAATGACTTGTTAGCCGACCAAATAGTTTCAACAAAATAAAAATTCAAATTCAATTATTTCAAGTCCCAATCCGACCCTGTACTTATTCCAAGTATGAATCTAGCTTGCTAAGGATGGCTAGTTACAAATAAATAACAATTGAATGTATAATACAATGCTGGATCAACCTCAAATTAAACATCAATAAGCACAACAATTGTCTGTATAATATTGAGCCGGAGAATCTCTAACAAAACTCCAATAATTACTATAAATGCAATAACCAATACACACAATTCAAGTCCTATGTTGTTAGACTATGTGTAATTATTATTTAGATAACCTTTCAAATTCAGATCAATGACATTCAATTATTAATTGCCACAAATACCAAACAACTTTTACAACAATATACCAACTTATGTACCAAATTATGTACCAGTTATACCAAATTATACCAATAATTCCTAATTTCACAAATAAATCCTACCTGTCAATGCAATGAAAGAGGCTACAATACAAATTACAAATACAACTTCAAATAGATAGCCCGGATGACATGGTAATATATTCAAAACTTATTAAGTTACAAGTTATGTTAAGTAATTAAACTCAAGTTTTAAGTTTTCAACAATATTCAAAACTTCCAATTAAACCAGTGGATCTTATTATTATAAGAGCCGCGCTTCTGCTACCAATTTTATATTAAAACCACGCTCTGCATACCAAATTGTTCGACCCCAAGCCCAGCCAACGGTAACTGGTATGTCGAACTGTCCGCGATTACGCGGAGCCCTACGTTGTGGTAGGCTCTTAGGCCTTATTTCAATAAACAAAATGTACCACTAACCTGAGTGCTGGGGACGCCAAGTTCGACCTTCCAAGGTCACGCTCCAAGTGTGGTTTGTATGTGATATGAGGTGAGTAATTGTAACGTGTGATGTAAGTTACGGGTTCTAGGACGGTCCCAAGGCGTCGATCTTCAGATGGCGCCGTCCTGACCAGCATCACACCCAACTCGTTTCCAGCAAGCGCGCGCTACGCGTGGTAGACAATAAGGCGATGTGTTCCGAGAAATATCACTGGATTCTTGTTAATCCGAGCTTACAAAGTTCAATCAATCACTGAACACAATTAATCTGTTCATATCTCGTGAGATCCAATACGATTTACAACAAATTCCGCGTGCCGGCCGACCGACGACAAGGCGGCGTATAATTCAACAATATCCCGGGGTTTTCAACAAATGGGGAATACACTTCAACCAACAAATAATTCGCGACCCAATTATCGGTCTCAACAGGCGAATTCAACAATATTTTACCAATTACAATCAAATCAAAGTCCCAAACGTGCGGACATTTTTCCAAAGCAAAGTCAATCTGTCAAGTCAGAGAGGTTATGTCAAGTCCACAGATAATTAATGTTGCCGGCCAAAAGGTGCGTTCTGTTTCACGTCGGACCGAACAATGTTTATACACGATTTCAGAAATGCAACCGGTAGTTAATTTGTAAATCGTTTGTAGGCAAGTAATCGGTCTGTAGTTGGCTGGGTTTATGTGGTCAGAGTCTTTAGGAATCATATAAGTTAGGCCTTGAGTAATGAATTCTGGAATATTTTGCGGATATTTAATGAAATCATTGATATGTCTATATACTGACGGGTGAAAGAAAGTAAATTTCTTGTAGAAGTAATTATGGATATGATCTGTGCCCGGAGATTTCCAGTTGTGTGCTTTTTTTATAACGTCAACAAACACCTCTATTATTATAATACCGTAAACCATTCATCAATAACTTGTCAATTTAGGTTCCTAATTATTAACCTATAACATAGTCTTGTGTACCTATCGTATATTTTAATTTCAGTAGATTTATTACTAGAATATTATTACAATAACTAAAAAAAGACGTAATAAAAGCTATAAAAGCTTCTGAGTATGTGTGATTGTTTTAGAATTTTTGCGATTTCTTCACGTGAAATTTGAGTGGAGGTACCTAACTACGTTTGCAAAGTGCAAACACAACGCTTATATTTACGTATTAGGTCAGTTTAGAAAAGGGACATACAATGATGCAAGTAGATAGTGTCCACTCAACTTTGGAGAAAAAGTTTCGTCCCCCTATATATACACCAACTGATTATATTAGCCGCATGAGGGAAGCACGACCTAAGCAACCGTATCACGTTCATCATGTTGATTATACTTCTTTTAAGAATTATAACGATGACGTTTGTATTGATTCCATTCGTCCAGGTAAAAAAGCTGGAGACCCGATCGTAAATGACATACAAGCTCTTTTATATAATGATGGCAATATCTTCTACAAGTTACGACGTTCTGATGAATGGAAGCGACTTCGTGCCAACAACCCATCATCTGTTTTTACTCGACTTATGTGCCCTGGAGTCGTCTCCTGTACTGACTCGCCTGTATCGCCTTTCTCTTAAAACCAGAGTGGTGCCGGTGTCGTAGAAGCTGGCCAATGTGCAACCAGTACCCAAAAAGGGTAGCCGTGCCGACCCTGCAAACTATAGACCAATTATAAGTTTTTAAGCTAACAGGTCACTAACAGTATCATTAGAACTTAAAACGGGGTATTTACCATGTGTATTTAGTGTTTTGAGTTTCCGATATTTTATATTTCCGATATTTCATATTTTATAGGGTAGACCGATTTGTCTGCTCATAAACTTCCACCCGCAATTACTTCAGTTCATCCGTGATCATGGCGCTTGCAACAGTGCCGAAATATCGGAAACTCAAAACAATAAATACACATGGTAAATATCCCGTTTTAAGTTCTATAGACCAATTGCCTTGACCTCCATACTCTGTAAAGTTATGGAGAGGGTACTCAACAGTAAGTTGCTGGCATCCTTGAACACAATGAGCTCCTCGGTGACCACCAGTATGGGATCGGTCGACCGGAGATCTTCTTGTGTATGCGAGGCCATTGAGAAACACGGCCAAGCCCTTGCCGTGTCCCTCGACATCTTAAAGGCCTTTGACAGGGTCTGGCACGCTAGTCTGCTGAGAAAGCTTCCTAGATACGGTGTCCCTGCTAGCTTATACAACTGGATTTGTGACTTTTTGAGTGAACGGTCAATCCGAGTGGTCATCGATGGCTGTGCATCATCGGATCTTATGGCTATTAATGCCGGTGTTCCTCAGGGATCTCTTCTCTCTGCGACTCTATTTTTGCTTCATATCAACAACCTGCTTCAGCTGGGAGCTATTGGTTACGCGAATGACAGCACAGTCTCAGAGAGATACTTGTCCAGTGCTAGAAATGGTAGGGACGAAATAGCCTTAGAAAGGCCATGATAGAGCGAACGAATTTGACCTTAAATCTCGTTTCCCTATGGGGCAATGACAATCTGGTCAAATTCAATGCTTTAAAATCACAGGCTTGTCTTTTTTCCGCTAAAAGAAGCCAATTTGAATGGTTTTCTACTTTCAGAGGTGCATCTGTACCTGTTACCGACCGCCTGGAGCTCTTGGGCATGGAATTGACGTCTGACTTCAACTTCAGCTGAACCATTGAGTCTAAGGGTGCGTTTCCACCAGAGATGTGCGATGGAAATGTGTCGTGCAAGGATGTCTAGCTATGCTGTGAAAATGTGTGGGGGTTTCCACCAAAGCTGTGCGATGAAAATATGCCTACAAGGATGTGAAGCGGAGCTGTAAAAATGCGCATTAATGTGTGGTGCGAGGATGCGCAAACCTTGCAACACATCCTTCTCAACACACATTCCTCGCAACACATCCCTCGCACACATCCCTCGCTTGTTTTGTATGCGCAAAAATCTAGCTCCGCTGAGCCGTTTCCACCAGAGCTGTGCTGACCGAGGCGAGGTAAATAAAGTGATTCTATTGGTTCTTTACAAACACATCCCTCGCTACGCATCCTCGCACATCTCTGGTGGAAACGCAGCCTTAAGCTCAGACTGCAGTCAAAAAGCTGGGCATCCTACAGAAAGTGAGGTGATACTTCACACCTGGACAGCTTTTGAATTTATATAAAGCACAGGTCCGTTTCTGTATGGAGTATTGCAGTCACTTGTGGGATGGCTCAGCCAAATACCAGCTAGCTGCACTTGGCTTGATCGAACGCAGAGCTAAAAAGCTCCTAGGTGGCGAGGTTCTGGCAGGCAAGCTTGGCTTACCGGCGAAACGTGCTCCAAGAGGAGCTCCACGACCTAATCCCTACATCCCCCTTTTACTACCGGTCTACCAGACGTACCGCAGGATACCATCCACACTTGGTCGATATACCGTCTTGTCGTACTAAGCGTTTTTCTTCAACATTTATTGGGCGCACACTGCACAGCCAAGGTGTGGAACTCTCTGCCGGCTTCTGTGTTCCCTGCCACATATGACCCGTCAGCTTTTAAAGCAAGAGTGGATAGGCATTTTCTGGGCTCGCTCGTTCGATCGTAGACCTCATCTATTGCTTACCATCAGGTGTGATCGAGGTCAAGAGCGGGCTCATAAGTAATAAAAAAAGTATTTTTTTGTTTAACAACTTTCATAGTATTTCATTTGTTTTTTGTTAAAGAGATTTTTATTTGTTTTCTAACGATATTTTTAATATAATGCTGTGATAATGATGGCAATAAGTGTCATGTTAAAACAATAAATAAAAGTTAAGAATAACACTGATCATATGATATTCAGTACAATAATTGTAAAATGTTCTATATAAGTTTATTAAATATAAGTTTCTAATAGTTCCTACTCATTTCATTGTATTTTTTTACTTATGATAACGTAAAGATCACATAATGTTAACCTTAAAACAGTCATAAGTGTCACATTGCCAAAGCTTTTATGTGTAATAATGCACATCCATCATTATTTTATACGATTCTAAAGCAGTTATGTGCACTTTTTTGCTTAAAATAATTCTAGCCCCTTAAATGACTGATAGTCTTGGCAATTTTTGTGTTTTAATAATATCTATCTATATCTATACTTATAATAAATCTGTAGAGAGGTTAATTCTGTACATGAAATATATTTACAAAATAACTATCAGGGGGTGATTAGGGATCGATACTGATGCCAAAAATGCAATCAGTAAAATTTTTGTCTGTCTGTCTGTCTGTCGGTCTGTCTGTCTGTCTGTCTGTCTGTCTGTCTGTATAACCGTTATAGAAACAAAAACTACTCGACGGATTTTAACGAAACTTGGCACAATTATTTTTCATACTCCTGAGCTGGTTATAGTATACTTTTCATCACGCTACAATCAATAGGAGCAGAGCAGTGAAGGGAAATGTTGGGAAAACGGGAGAAGTTACACCATTTTTTAAGCTTCCGTCGTGTGTGCAACCTTAATGGTTAAAGCTACATAGAAATCATTTATGACGGAAATGTTCTCCTTAAAATTATAGAAAAAATATCCCACCACAGCATATATCTATCTTTTATGGTTAACTCACAATAACACGTGTAACTCCCGATAGCTTAGCAGTTCGAAGCTTTCTGATTATTATTCTGCTCCGAAATTTAAAACCACCACAACTTTGCAATGGAACTCGGCTAAAAGTAACCCCGTTGCAACAAAATATAATCGAGGCTCAAATTTTAACAGGTTGCGGTGCAGGAGAAACCGTCTTTATTCCCAGAATTCCCATAATGCCAAATAATTTTCCATTCCAATTTAAAAGAACGCGATTCCCAGTATCGGTGTGTTATGCAATGACAATTAATAAGGCTCAAGGGCAGACTTTTCGTGTTGCTGGAGTAGATCTCGGTGTCAGTTGTTTCTCGCATGGTCAGTTATACGTCGCTCTTTCCCGGGTTAGCAGTTCTAGAAATCTTTATGTTCACGTGCCGGACGGGTCAACTTTCAACATAGTTTACCCGGAAGCTTTGCGCTGAAGTATTTTCGTTCTATAGGTACTTAAGCCTCATGTGAACGTGATCTAAACAATATTACCAATACATTAACTTAATAACACACAAGGAGTTACACGCTGACGGAGTCGCGGGCACAGCTATTAACAATAATATTGTGCGGTTCGGTATTGCGATATTTTTCAACAGTATTTTAGATTGACATATTATATTTCCCTACTAAATTACGAAAGTTAATCTGTGTGTTACATCAAAATCACTGAACCGTGAGGAAGGACATAGGCTACTTTTTTTTACGGAAAACGACGGAAACGTGGACGAAGTCGCGGGCAACAGCTATCTATGCTAATAATATAATTTAATTAATTTATTTATTTGTCTCAGACCATTGATCCATAGAGTGTTAGTAAAAAACTTAACCTATTGTTAGTACAATAAATTAAAACATACCATCAATTTAATTGGCGACATGCACGCCTGTGCGCACATGCCTACGCCTTATTGCGCACTTTAAAAACGATTACTTTGCTTTTAGTTTCATTATACCTCAAGCCATAAGCCTCCGCATAACTCTCACAGACGGCCAACAATTTCCTTAAGCCACAGATTGAGGGGCTGAGGAACACCATGTCATCAGCATAACTTATGTTGTTGATCATTCTTTCATCAATAGAGCATCCGACCATGGTGCCGCTCAACTCACCAACCAGCCGATCCATATATAGGTTAAAAAGACTGGGTGAATTTAACCCTCCCTGCCTTACGCCACAATCTAGCCTGTAAAACTCAGAATGAGCATCAGCCCACCTGACATAATTCTTTTGATTTTTATACCAATATTGAAATATGTTAATGAACTCTGCAGGTAGCTCGGTATCATCCGATAATTTCTGCCACAAAATGTCATAGTTTACCAGGTCAAAAGCTTTTGACAGGTCCAGAAAGCAGCCATACACTGGTGTCTTCCGGTCAGTGTAGTACTGCACAGTCTGTTTGAGGCACAGGATTGCACTTTCAGTAGACAAACCGGCTCTAAATCCAAGTTGCGCGTCATGTAATTGAAGGCTGAAGAGTTTGTTTGTTTGTTTGAACGCGATAATCTCAGGAACTACTGGTTCGAATTGAAAAAATATATTTTAATTAAATAGTCAATTTATAGAGAAAGGCTATAGGCTATATATCATTACGCTAAGGCTAATAGGAGCGGAGCGCCAATGAAGAATGCTTCAAAATCGGGGTTAAATTTAACGTTAGCCCAAAGTAACTATTCCACGCGGACGAAGTCGCGGGCAAAAGCTAGTATTAAATAAATGTCCATGCTGTGGTATCAATAATTTTGCCGAGTTTTTCATTTTCAATTCAATAACACGTTTTTTGTTGTTTCCCAAAACCTTACAAAAATCACTTATGGAACTTGGCAGGCGCAACGACGAAATTACTTCGTTCGATTTTTAGGGCTCCGTAGCCGAATGGCAAAAAACGGAACCCTTATAGTTTCGATATGTCTGTCCGTCTGTCTGTCTGTCTGTCTGTCCGTCCGTCCGTATGTCACAGCCATTTTATTCCGAAACTATTAAGACAATACATGTGAAACTTAGTAGGTAGATGTATTCTGTGAACCGCTTTCTGATTTAAAAAAAAAAATTTAAAATAAAGGAATACATGGAACTTGAACTGAAAATATTTGTTTTCATGAAACTTATGCGTGTGTGGTATCTATAGACAGGTCTTTAAAAATGATATAAGGGTTTTTAAAACCACTTTTTCATAAAGTCAATTATTTAAAAGATATAAGCATCCAAAGTGGTAAAATATGTGTCCCTCCCCCTCTAACTTCTATAATAATGGAGTGAAAAATCTAAAAAAATATCGAATCGGGTCAGCAGTTTTTGAGATACAGCATATTTTCTAAAACCGCAAATATAACTTTGTAATTCATACAAACACTATGAAAAACAAAGTTATTTAGCGTAGTTGTAAAAATGTAAATAAGCTAGTTTTAAGAAATTTTTAAGGTTTTTTTTTTCTTCAAATAAATAAACATATTATATTATTATAGTTACTACGGAACCCTTCATGGGCGAGTCTGACTCGCACTTGGCCAATTTTTTT
Organism: Tholera decimalis; assembly: GCA_943138885.2. Lineage (NCBI taxonomy): Eukaryota > Metazoa > Arthropoda > Insecta > Lepidoptera > Noctuidae > Tholera > Tholera decimalis. Next base: position 46,207,089 of record OW964557.2, read on the forward strand.
TTATGCTACTCTGGATAAGTTTTGTTTCAGTTCAAACATGTGCTGTTACTTACCTATTCGAGAGCTTTTTGTTTTACTTTAACAAGGCATTCAAAATGAACAATCGAAGGTACTACACATATCCAGGATGAGATACAAGCATAACATAACTAGCCAATAACGTTCCAACTGCTGGTAAAGGCCTTCTCTCTATCAGAGCGTAAAGGCTAAACCACGGGCATCCACCACACAGCCTCAGTGCGAATTGATGGATGTCACATGTATTCACAAGCACAAACGATGTTATATTTTTGTTGCATGACGGTGTACCTACGTTATCTTCACAGAACCGATGTCGATAGCCATACCGGGAAATGTGACTTGTGTGACTGTACGTGTACACATGCATTTCTCTCACATTCCCACGGCAAGGAAGGACAAACAATCAGTTAAAACGAAACCTCTGATAAATAATAAAAAGTCAAAAACAACAAAAAAAACTTGGCCTCCCTCCACACCCATTAAACGTAGTCAAAATTTCTCTGTACAGTTTATGAATGAGTTGCTCGTTTCCATTTCTTTTCTTCGTAAAAAAAAAACATATTCCATTATCTTAATCAATTGTACACCTAGATTTAAGTTAGCGATTAAGCGGTAATCTGGCGTCTTTGCTGTCAATGTTGTGTTTACCTGTAATTGGCATATATATTAGAATATTTCCTTATGATTAAGTATATGTATGTGCTGTGGGTGAACCTTAAGTAAATAAAAAAAAAAAAAACAAGTCCACAAAATATTACCAATTTTGTTTTTCTGCTGAAATAATTAACTCTTTCAGCCACAGTTTTATTATGATTACTTTACAAATAAAACAAATCGCTATTTGGTTTAAATGTCGTTTAATTATTAATAAAAAAAGTGTTTTACAATTATATCCATAAAGGTTTTCAAGAAATAAGGTGGTTAGTGTACTAACCACTATGGCGGTTGGCATGAAATATAATCAAAACAAGGATGAGGAAGAAAATGTTATTTGCTGGCAAATACAAATAATTTATTTCTTATGGAAGTCTGAAAAACATGTTTTGTCTTTAAAAATACAAAGAGGTACTTTACAGGTCTTACATTGCCAAACAGTTCGTGCTGGAGTTATTTTTGTGCTGCATTTTGCGCATCTTCTTGAAGTAGGTCGCTCTGGCTGGTGCATATTGCCTTCCGTGCGTAATTCTGTCGGAACTGATGGCTTGTGGCGTTTTATTACGACTGGTAACGGAGAAGATCTAGAGCTACCATTCAGGGAACCTCTGTAGCAGTTCTTCGCCTTAGCTGGTGCTAGAATCCCTTGGTAAACACTTCTGCGAAAGTCTTTTGTGTTCAATTGTTCCAATTCTGGATGGTGTTTTTGTAAAACACCATCCAGGTGTTAATATAAAAAAGGCGTTTATGACAGCACAGTCCAGGAAATGGAAAAAATCCGATGCCACCATTTGTGAGACTTTCAGTCAATGGCATAGGTACTTTTCATTTGGTCGAATTTATCAACATAATTCTTCAAACTTCATTATTGAGGAGCCAGCCAAAGCGGTTTAGTGGCATAAAAGAGTATGGGTCATGCAGATCGGGTGCAGAAGACCAGTAATTTTTATAACTGGGCAAATTTTTTATGCCCATCAACAAATTCAGTGCAAGAAATACTTCTATTTCTTCAGGCTTGGTAGGTATAAAAGGTTTCCCTTTTTGTGTAGCGTATAGATTTGTTTGAAAGCAGATTATTTCAACTAGATCCTCTGACCAAAACAAGCGAAATAGTTGTGTGGGTGTCACACTCTCCAAATCTATTATATCATTGGGGATACCTCCACTTCCTGTATACTCACCCGGCTCTTCCATCCTGAAGATGTTCTTCCACTTTGGCTCCTCTAAAACAGTTCGATTAGATGAGGCTAAATGTGATAAAGATACGTCATCATCTGAGGAAAATCTATCGTCAGGCTCAGGATGTAGCTCTGGAGGTATGTCACCAAGCACCATCATATTTTGCTGTCCATCACTGTGTTCTTCATCACTTTCCAGACTACACACACTCTCGCCATCCGAAGGAATGTCTTCTTGAAGAACGCCTATAATTTTAGGACTATTCAATACCCGCGGCATTCTGAAAAAAGTAACACACAATCCCATAAAGGAAATGAATAAAATAAAACCTACTACAGTCACAGTGGTTAGTAAACTAACCACCGTATAATTTACGTTATTACAAAAAAAAATAAGAGATTACGTTTATTTTTTATCATAAAGTAACGAAACCAATACTAGATGACAGAGAAACACTAAAATCATAACATGATAATAACTCTTACCTTTATTTTTGATTTTCGAATTGCTACGTTGAAAAAACAACACTGCACTGGTTTTTCAAATAATTGACTTGACCTAACCGTCGCGCTTCAGCGCCAAAGTTTCATAACACTAGGTCAACAATGAGTTTATAAAGCATCCTAGTATGGCACGTAACCCATAGATGACGTTGAAATATATTTAAAAAAATTAAGAATAGGTGGTTAGAAGACTAACCACTAAACCTAAAAGAGATAAAAGAAAAAATTTTTTTTTTTTACAGACTTAGTCCATAGAGTGTTAGTAACAATTTAACCTTACGCTATGTTAGTACAGAAAAAAGACAAAGATATAAATAAAATAATAAAAATTAAAAACATTCATTCAACTTAAACCTCGCCAAATAAGCGACTATTTGGCGAGTCAAATCTCGCCGCGATTGTCCTGAGGAGGCTGTTGCCGCTGCTTCGTAGGCGCTGCAGCAGTGAAGCTGCTTTTTACGAATTATGACCTGAAAGCCCTGAAAGTATGTGCTTCTGCAAACATGCCAGATGCACTGCAGCGTCACGGCAAGCCCAACAGCCTCCTAAAGATGTTATTATATTGGGTGCGCAGGGCTCTGTAAGCTTGATGCATATACTGTACCCACAGAATTAGTACATTATAAACAATTACGGCATAGCGTGTAATCGTTCAAGAAACTATATGCCTATCACCGCTAGATTTTGTGTTATCTTATCGACAAAGTCATGAATACCATTTCATCGTCGCTGTACCTAAAATACAACTTTCCGTAACTGAAATGTTGATGTTTCTAATTTTGTTACTTTTTCCTTTATGAAACAATCATTGTTTCAGAAGAAACAAAAATTGTGTTGACAATATCACTCTACACTAACACATACTTTTACCAATATCGCTACTTCGTAATTTATTGTGTGATAATAAAAATAAGTATTAGTTTATAGTTACTTATTGTGTATGTATATTGTATTGTTTCTATGGGCCTTAGTAGCCTGAAATAAATAAATAAATATCAATTGCAGTAAAAAAGATAAGTAATTCTTGACCAGATTCACAAGTAATCGGGACTTTTATTGTAACACTAGAAGTCGCGCGGGGCTTCGCTCCCGTGAACTTCATCTCGATAAAAACATAACCTCCTTCTTTTTCAGTCGGGTAGCCTATAACCTTCCTCAAGCTTCAAGCTACTTCCATACCGAATTTCATCCAAATCCACTCAATACTTTCTAAGATTAGCGCTTTCAAACAACAAACTTTTCCGCTACTTATATAATATTAGTATAGATAGATAATTGTCGCAAATACTAACTCTAGCACACACGTCTCGGAGATGAAGTCGACGACCTCCATGCGGTCGGGGCGGATGAAGGAGGAGGCCAGCCCCACCTCGGCCTCCTGGCGCTGCAGCTTCCCCACCAGCCCGTCGAACGAGCCGTTGTGCGACACGCCGTACAGGTCCACCTGCCGCAGGTCGAACCTGTAATAGCATCATTATAATCACCATACATTTCGTGCCATCGTCTTGATGTTAAGACACTAAGTCTGTGTACTGAGTGCCAGGTGTCCAGGCTGCGCCGGACCTTTGACGGACTAGGTACCATTTTTAACGTTACTCGAGAAGCCTTCTTTCATGCATCGTTGCCACAATTTCAGTGGAAAGACGTCCACATAGGCTTCCCTCAATCGGCCGAACCCAGCGCGTCTAATCCTTTGCTTCTTGTATCGTAGACTTCTGCGGCCTTCACCAGACCATTGGTCTACTTTTTGTAAAACTTCCGTACAAGTTATTAACAATTTTTCCAAATAAAAAAACATCACAAATTCACAACAGATATGACCGTTGATTTTTCTTGTTCCTAGTATGGGTAATTTAGTTTTTAACCGACTTCAAAAAAAGGAGGTTTACAATTCGTCTTGAACTCTTTTTTTTTATGTTTGTTACCTCATAACTCGGAGACGGCTGGACCGATTTGAAAAATTCTTTTTTGCGTTTCAATGGGTATACTTTCTAGTTGGTCCCATTGTTACGAAATCAGGATCTGATGATGGGATCCTGGAGAAATCGAGGGAAATCTTCAAATATTATAGGCACACCTATAGCGTTTTGGGTATTTCTTATAGTACCTTGAGCAGTTGCTTTCGAAAAGTTCCATTTGAGGAAGTTGAACTGATGATGAAGACCACAGATGGCCACTGAAACTCCTCAATAATAAGTATTTCGTGGATTGCGATTCGATTACTTGAGTACGGATTTTAAACACTTTATGCTCGTCACAATACATATGGTGATGTAGAGCTGATGGTCAAGTACCAGGAGAACTCCTCAAAAATTAACGGCTATGCATCAGGAAAAGCAATATTTTGTAAAAGGTAATAAGTTGTTGACATTATGGCTTTTGTAACTAGATAAATTATAAACCGACCCACAAAAAGCGTGAAAAAAATTTTTTTAGCATAAAATAGAACCGACTTCCATATCAAAACACTACAAAGGCAAAAATAACTTTAATTTCGGAAGGCGGTGTCTTTAGTTTTGTATATATTTTAGTTTTTGACACCGCCTTCCGAAATTAAAGTTATTTTTGCCTTTGTAGTGTTTTGATATGGAAGTCGATTCTATTTTTTGCTAAAAAATTTTTTTAGTTATAGAGTTTTCCAACTAAGCATAGTTCGGAGTGTGTTAATGTTAGTTGTCCTGTCCTATGTAAAACCATGTAATGTGTAAAACCAAACTAACTATGAAACAATAATGTTTCCTACAGCCATCTGTAAGAAATATTCGCACAGTAATACGGGATACGCACAATCACGTATACTTGGAACTTGCTTCCATTTTAATTTGATGAGTTTTTATATTCATATCGATGAGTCACTATGACAATAAATATGTCTGCATGAACACGCTCTGAAATGTGGTTGGTGCTAGGAAAATAAAATAAAAGTTATTAAATAATAAAACCTAGACAGTAACGCAACAGACAAAAAAGCCAGGGTAATAAAGTTGCTAATGATGTGATAGACCCTTTTTTTTTAACTTGGTAAAATTATCAAATAAGTCCTCCCACCCCGGGCAGGGTGGGAGGGACTGTCAGACTTTTACTGACTAAAATCCACGGTGTTCCTTCAATAACCCTTTACGTACCGGGGCCACGGTAACGGGATGAGTCCCACGACCCCGGCAGGCTTCGGCCCTCTGCAGAGGGGGCCTCGTCATGTTGCTGACGCTCTTTGAGGCGCGCGTGGAACACGACGCGGCGTCGACCCGGGCATGGTCCATGGTCGGACAGCGAGTTGCCCTTTACTCGCTGTCCGCATGCCCGCGCCTACGGTGGCCGGAGATCGTCGGCCGACGTCCGACGCCGTGGGCGTCTACCACTGCGATGTGATAGACCCTTAGCACAACCGCTTGGAAAGACCCACACGGAAAAAAAAGATTACAGGTAGACCAGCAGAATACTGGTACGATGAGATAGGGAACAAGTCGTGCCCCGCTAAATCAAAACACTTGGAAACCACTGGAGGTGGCCTATACTTCTTTCAGGGTCAATGGTTAGCTACGCTAACCACATATTTCGTTATTTTTTTCTTTAAATTCATGCCATCTAGCGATTATTTCTCAAACTATTATAGTAATGCAACTTACGCTTGATTTAGTTCAGGCAGTAAAGCCCGATTTACACTTCAATAAGTACAGTAGCGAGTTAAGAACTCAGACAGTTAAGTAATAAGTAGTAAGTTGTAAGTAGCGTCCAAACGTAGGCGAGTGAGTAGTCATAAGTTGCCATCCCGAGAAGAAGACTAGTCGCGTCGGTTATTGTTTTTTTTCTGTGCTGTGATTGTTTAGTTCCTCCGAAACAGTTGTTTTAATCCAGAAAATGGACGTTGAATTACTCAATACCAATTTACGTGCTATAGTGACAGAATTAGTATCAATACTTTCAGAACACATTGAAAATGAAATAAAATGAATGAAATATATACGTGTTCGCGGCCGCTACCTACAAATTTATGGTCTGTACTAAACTCGCCCGTCTACATTCCAGCCAGTTAAGTTGGCGGGGTGCGGGAGACGCGAGAGAGGGGGCTACTACTGCACTGGACTCGCCGAAAAATAGGACCGCGATCTATTTAACTCAACTTAATCAACAACTTACTACTTAACTCGCTTTTACCGTTCAAACTACATTAACAACTTAACTCGCCAATGACGCAAGTTAACTCGCTACTGTACTTGTAACAAAATTCGTTGACAGGGTTTTTGTAACGTGCTTGGAAAAAACTTTCAAAAATAAGGTGAGTCTATTATTTTTATGACTATGATTGTTTTATTGGACGTATTTAGATATCTATATCATGTATTTGATAAATAATGTATGTAATTTTGCGTTTCTAATGTAATATGACACTCGTAATTAGGTGGTTAGAGTAGCTAACCAGCGCGCAGATAGAATGTTTTATTTGTTCGTATATATGTGACAGTGTTTTTTTGTATGTCTTACAGAATGTTTCGTGTGTTAGCTGACGGGGATATTGAAAACTGTCTGGAGGAGATACCCTCCGATGACGACAGTTGCTGCAGTGTGGAATCGGACCAGGAAACTCATGATGCACAACCACATACCATGCTATTGGGTGATGTCATAGGGGAACGTCTGCAAACTTACAATTTTGATGAAGAAGATAATGAACCCTTGTCAAGTTTCCGTTCTATTCTGCCTCCGGAGGTTGCCACTCCTGTAGCAGAAGAGAGCAGCTCCAGCAGTCTTCAAGCAAGAGCGCCAAAGTGGAAGAAGAACTACTCACTTTCCCCACCAGGTGAGTTTACTGAAGATGTGGGTGTACCAGCACATATACTGGAGTTGGAAAGTATTACGCCTCTCGCACTATTCCGCATGTTTTGGTCAGACGATTTGCAAGAAATTATAAGTTTTCAAACTAACCTTTATGCTACTCAATCTGGAAAAGCTTATACTCCCACTACGCCTGAAGAAATCGATGTGTTTGTTGCTTTGAATTTGGTTATGGGTATAAAAAAATTGCCAAGCTACAGAGATTATTGGTGTTCAGCTCCGGACTTGCATGATACTTATATTTAAATGTTCATGCCATTCAAGAGATTTAGCTGGCTTTTGCATTACTTACACTTGAATGACAATAATGTTATGCCTGCAAGAAATAGCCCGGGTTACGATAAAGTTTACAAAGTCCGCCCATTGCTCGATATAATGCGACGCAATTTTCAGCACAATTACAGGCCTTCAGAGAAGATTGCAATAGACAAGAGCATGGTAAAGTTTAAGGGCAGGAGTTATTTGAAACAGTACATGCCAAAAAAACCCATCAAACAGGGGTATAAAATATGGATGGAATGTGCAGAATCAGGCTACTGTCTAGATTTTGAACTGTACACAGGCAAACAGGGGAGTGAAGTTGAGCAAGATCTTGGTGGGAGAGTTGTGAGGCAGTTTTGTTCTAGCCTCAGAGGTAAAAATCATAAAGTTTATTTTGATAATTTTTTCAATAGTTATCAATTGCAATTTGATTATATTGATTTGATTATTTTGATTTATTTGGTTATTATTGATTTGATTATCGGATCAGTGACACTAATGTTAGTATCTTGAAGTGGAGAGACAAACGATCAGTTTTCATACTGTCCAACTATCACGATCCTAAAAACGTCGGGAAGGTGACACGCAGAGAACGTAATGGAGAGACTATAAATAAATAAATAAATAAATAATATTCCACAACTTTCACACAACGCCATCTAGTCCCAAACTAAGCAGAGCTTGTTGTATGAGTACTAGACAACTGGTAATCATACATATATATTTCTAAATACATACATATTATAGATAAATTACACCCAGACAAAGAACAAATGATCGTGCTCATCACACAAACATTTGTTCTAGGTGGGAATCGAACCCACGACCTTGCGCATAGCAGTCAGGGCCACTGACCACTATACCAACGGGCCTGTCATACTAGAGATACCCATCGCGGGTTCTTAATTAAACAATAACGTACCTATATATACATATAACCTCTACCTTTAGAACTGTGTACTTTTTTTCGTATTGAAGGTATAATTATTGTATAACTGTCATTGGCACATCTTTGAGAGTTGTTACGGGTAGTCGAAGCCAGGAAATCTGACATCAGTCTTGGGCCAGTTACTGGGCTGTGGAAGCCGGATCAGGCAGTCGCTCCATGTAACATAACATACTGTTACTCGGCTGAAGATGATGAAGAATTTAAGAATAATTTTAGGCTATTTCATTTTATTAATTTATAATGTTGTGATTACGCACCGGAAGTGCAGGTCCTGCGCAACGAGCATCATGAGGGGGTACGTGAACTTGGGGAACGTGTCGATCTGTCGGTTGCGCAGGTCCGACCAGCCCGCGAAGTCTGCCGGCTGCGACACCTGCCCACGTACAGAATAGCGTTTACAGAACAGCTAGCATTCAGCTAATACCTATTGATAACTATGACGCATACAACACAAAAGAGAAAGGACTATAATTAACAACCTAACAAGTAGTATCAATAGAATGCGTGAAGACTGAAACGCAGTATAACTGAACGCATCAGCATTACTTAGGTAGCTACGTGTTCATTTGGATAACTTTAATTTTTTTCACTGTTTATATTTATTTACTAAGGTCCTACTTTGACCATCACAAAAGCTACTTCTATTGAGAATTAAAGTAAACTACCACATTATGTATAAAGCAGCTCAGACACTTACTAAAGAAATACCCTTCATGGACACGTTGCTCAGGTCTTTCCTCCGCGACACGGCCGAGGGTAACGCGCCCCACAGCGCCTGCAACTCTTGGCGCGAGCAGTTTCGGGACAGGCCCAGCTCTGTCTGCAGGTACGACATGCCCAGCTTAATCCTGTACACGTCCACCAGGCTCTCCGGCGAGGACCACACCACGTCGGCGTCTGGCAGGATGTCGCACACAGCTAGCGTGTCCTCGATGAGGGACCGCTCCGACGAGGAGTTGTGCAGCAGCAGCCATGAGTGATGGCAGTTGAACCCGCGGGACGCAGACGCCTGCAGGGATTGAATTGTGTTGTTCTTGACCAATCGCGAACTAAGTCAAAAAACTCCCTGCTTGTCTGTGTTTCCTGATAGCTATAACCTGGGGATCTTTAAATCGACAGTAAATATGTTACTTTTAGGTAAGCATTCTTTATCTTCGACCACATCATCGCTTATCATCAGATGAGATGGTGGGCAAACGCGATCATATTATCAGAAAAAAATATCTTTAGATGACTGTGATATTTTCATATTTTTTTTACGAGAATTAGAATAACCTCCTCTCTCAGTATCCGCTCTTCAAATATTAATAAGTAGGTAAGTATGTAATATTAATTTAGCTGATATGAGATCATGTTTTCCGCGTTAAATTTAGAACGCTTCTTGGATTTGAAATATGGAAGAAGAATAATCATACATTGAGAAGCAACAGCTGGATGGTACCTGGTCCAGGATGAGCTCGGCGCCAGGGCAAGCCAGGTCTAGCAGCATGGCCTCCCGGAACAGACCGCGCGGCTCCATCACTGGTGCGCGGAGGAAGTTGGAGACCAGAACGAGCCTCATGCCAGCACTGCGGGAACTTTGGAACAGCTCCGATACTTGCTCTACAATAATATTTTGTGATCTTCTGGGGAAATGCTCGTATTATCCAACTGAAAGATGTTGAATGAAACAACCTTCTTTCTTTTTAGGGTACCGTACCCAAAGGGTAAAAACGGGACCCTATTACTAAGGCTCCGCTATCTGTCTGTCACCAGGCTGTATCTCACGAACCGTGCTAGCTAAACGGTTGAAATTTTCATAGATGATGTATTTTTGTTGCCGCTATAACAACAAATACTAAAAACAGAATAAAAAATATTTTATGGGGCTCTTATACAACAAACGTGTTTTTTTGCCATTTTTTTATATACGGAACTCTTCGCGCTGTAGTCCGACTCGCACTTCGCCGGTTTTATTATACGGTGTAAACAATAAATAGGTATATTCTATTTTATTCTCTATGTTCATTTCTGCATAAGCGGACAATGTAACTCATATATTTAATAATATATATTTTTTATTTCTCTCACCACAATATAAATATTGCTTCAAAAAGATTTACATTTATAATAACTTTGTGCTGAACCCCACATTAGGATACCCTGTGTGGTAGGGTCTAACCTCCTTCTTGACATTTGCTTTTATTATATGAAACGGTTATTCGTATACATAATCTATAGCAAGTTGCGAAACTAACGTACGTGTGCGTACCAAGCCAAGTAAGAACGTAACTAAGGTCGCTACGCAAGGCTTGCTGCATCATCTTTTTAACTTTTCATTATTTGGGAAACTTACTTATCTTATTTACTGCAATAATTCAAAACGGTCAAGAGATAGACTTTCCCTCAACTGACAGTGTGCTTAAATTTTTGAGTTTGCTTCGCTCACTCTTGCATCATACATTCTCAAAACAATGTTACTGGGTGACGAAATAACGAAACCCTTACCTACTACTTTACGCTGAGATCAAAATTTTTATTGTTTTTTTTTATAATAAATGTGTGAGTTATCGTACAACTACTACGCAGTTTAACTCTTATTCAGTTCCTTTTGTACATAACGTACGGTATAGGTACTATTATTACTACCTAAGACACCATAGTTATAGACACCATAGGGTATAGGTTATAGGTTTAGAAGGCATAGTTACCATCCACAATTTTTTAAATGAACGTGATTTAAGCAAATTTTAAAGCTTTTGTCCAATAAAGATATCATATTAAACATATAAAAATTGGCCAAGTACGAGTCGGACTCGCCCATGAAGGGTTCCGTAGTAACTATAATAAATGTAATATACTTAATATATTTATTTGAAAAAAAAAAAAAACCTTACAAATTTCTTAAAACTAGCTTATTTACAATTTTTACAACTACGCCAAATAACTTTGTTTTTCATAGTATTTGTATGAATTACAAAGTTATATTTGCGGTTTTAGAAAATATACTGTATCTCAAAAACTGCTGACTCGATCTTGTTCAAACCAATTTTGGTTGAAAGTTTATATGAAGATCTACAACATATGGTTTATTTAGATTTTCACTTCATTATTATAGAAGTTAGAGGGGGCGGGACACACATTTTACCATTTTGGAAGCCTATATCTTTTAAACGATTAACTTTATGAAAAAGTCATTTTAGAAACCTTAATGTCATTTTTAAAGACCTGTCTATAGATACCACACACGTATAGGTTTCATGAAAGAAAATATTTTCAGTTTCAGTTCCATGTATGGGCAGCCCCCTTTATTTTAATTATTTTTTTAATTTTCTCTTAAAATCGGAAAGCGGTTCACAGAATACATCTACCTACCTAGTTTCACATGTATAGTCTTAATAGTTTCGGAATAAAATGGCTGTGACATACGGACGGACGGACAGACAGACAGACGGACAGACATGTCGAAACTATAAGGGTTCCGTTTTTTTGCCATTCGGCTACGGAACCCTAAAAAGGACGAGAAAATATAGGTAAGGAACAGAAGAATAAGAGATTGCGCCAGCTGACATGAACGCGCTGGCGCAGATACATTATGTAAAACCTCTCCATTCAGCGCAGGTTCCTATAGACTTGCTAGTTGATACTACATTCTCTAGGTATAATATCGTAACACCCCTAGAAGATGTGTGCGTGTGGATTAAGTATAGTTGACTTTATATAAGTTAATCAAAAACTTTTGTTCTATGGCTTTTAGCATAGACTTCGTAACATTTAGGGCGTTCAATTTAAATATTTTTATTTTTGTATGAAAATCTGGTGAACTATAAAATATGACGAATTTTTAAAAGTAATAGAACAAAAGTTGTTGATTGTGATTTTAATAACATAGTCCTGAGAGGTTTTCGGTGTTTTACAATTAACCCTGTACCTATATATTGAAACACGAGTTACAGTATTTTCTCAGACTAGCAGATTGAGTGGTCTAGATAATTGACCATGACTTTCTCACCATAGGTTTCACATTTTTTATCTTCACTAAGTGGTGATTTCGTAAAAATATAGTTAACTTTTAAAAGGAGCACTCAATCCACACGCACACCTAGAAGATAGGGAACCTACATGACGCACTTACCAGGCGTCCAGCAAATGAAGGCGGTCATCATGGTCAAGTCCTTGGTGAGGAAGTACGTCAGTATGAAGTTGATCAGCTCCATGTTGTCTCGTTGGCAGCCAAGCGCGGAATAACGCACCAACTGATGCAACCTATCACCGCGGACCAGGCACGTGGTTAAGAGGAAGCACTTCGCTCAGCGCAGGCTTACTATTCTTAGAACAAAAAAAATCTATCTGTGCGAGCTATTCAACCCGTTCAATAATAAACTTTGATTTGTAATTTATAATCCCCGAAGCTGAAGGAACATGTAAATGTAACCCGTATTGAACAATTTGATGTGAAGTATTTTTTGGAAGATTTATATCACTACGGATTGTGTATTCCTGTTTTTTAAATAGTCTTGATTACTTCATTCATTCACTTTTAGTTTATATAATTTTTCTCAATTGGTTAGATATTCTTTAATCCTAAATATGAAATTTTGGTTAAGTACGTGTGCGTGTGGATTGAGTGCTGATAGGTAATGACTCTACTCACAAGCTCTAGCTAGCTCTAGTTTGAGAATCAGCATAACTACTGATGCTGATTCCGAGCTATAGCTTGTGAGTAGAGTCAATTACATATGATACAAAATGAATACAGAATTCAACATCACTGCGGTTAACATGGACTATAAATATTAATGGTAAGTTTATAAATTAATATTTTTATATAAGTAAGTAGTGGTGAGATATGTATTTGTATGTTAATAGTGTAGGAGTGTATAAGAAGTTTAACGTGTGATTGGTGTAGTGTGGTGTGATGGAACGGAACGGTATGTGAATATATGAGTACAGAAGAAGACAATAGAATCTACAAGCTCAACTCTGACGTGGTCCTCCTTGCCCTGCTCCTGCTCCTGCAGCTCCTGCTTGCTGCAGCGATTCACGAACACACACACACACACACAGTCGAGCCTGCTCGTCAAACAAAAATAAAATAAAAAATAAGTAGGTAACTAGGTACCCTAATTACTGTAAGCAAGCAAGTGTATCAGCAATTACAATAAATAAACAAATTGTTATAGTACAAATATTTTTATGCTAGTAAATGACTGAAACTAGACGAAACGAAAACTAGAACTTATTGGTATCAGGGGTCTTCCACTAAATTTGTTTAAGAGTTATCTCCAGGATCGTTCTCAGATAGTCCAAATAGACAATCAGGCCAGCAAGGAACAGTTTCTTAAATATGGTGTGCCACAAGGTAGTGTCCTTGGCCCTAGCCTGTTCCTAATTTATATCAACGATCTCTGTAAACTTAACTTACCTAATGCAAAAATCATATCGTATGCAGACGATACAGTTATATTGGTGCATGGCATTAATTGGAATGAGACCCATTCTCTGGCAGAACGAGCGCTACAAACTACAATGAAATGGTTAGAACAAAATCTCCTCACCCTAAATTTACTGAAAACTAAGTTTATTACATTCAGTCTTAAAATATCGTCCTAGCCATCTCGTCAATTTACCCTCTCTGCCCATACATGCGGTTTAGTTCCGAACATAAACTGTAACTGCACAAAAATAATGCGAGCGGATGACATTAAGTACCTTGGTGTTATATTGGACAGTACGTTGTCATGGAGAATGCAGGTCGAGGCATTGATTGGTAGAGTAAGAAAGTTAATCTACGTATTTAAAAACCTAAGAAATTCAGCTAATATCTCAACCCTCAAGACAGTGTACTTCGCGCTAGCTCACTCTATCATCACCTATTGTATCACAGCCCGGGGAAATGCAGGAAAGTGTCTGATGCTACGTCTGGAGAGAGCACAGAGAACTGTGCTTAAGGTTATTACACGCAAACCAATCCTTTTCCCTACTAGTCAACTGTATACATTATTAAAATTAGGCAAGGTAGGCACTCCTTTCTTCTTAAAACCATTCTTCGTAAGCATTCCGAACTAATCTATGACCCAAAAAGCAAACGGAAACGCAGGACGGATATAGTTTGCAAGACACAATTAGTTGTAAGTAAATTACTTAGACGGCAATAATTCTTTGCACCCTCCCTATGTAATAAAATTAATAGAGTCCTCAATATTTACCCACAAACTTCTCGTGAGTGCAAAGTACATACTGACAAATGGCTCTCCACCCTCACATATGAGGAATTAGAGGATTTAGTGAAACGAAATCTCTAATTCGTTTCTGTCTATTATGTCTTTACTACATAGCCTAGGAAGGCTATGTAGTAAAGACATAATAGTTATAGTTATAGTTTGCGGGCATGTGAATTCATGGGAGTGCATAGGAATGCACTCCCATGAATTCACATGCCCGCAAACAATCACACACATTCATAATACGCACTCACGCACACATAAACCCACCCACACATACACTCACATGTACACACATGCACTCACGCAAACACAAACACAGAACACCTATTTATTCTTAAAACTCGTTTTGTCTGTCCATTTTTGCTTTAACTTCAGCTCTATTAAATCTGGAACGCTAACGTTTCCAACCGCCTGGAAGTGGGCGCTAATAGCTACGACACAGTTCTCAACTAATGTGGCTGTTAACGTACCCTAGTAATTTGTATATGCTTTTATGTTCCAAAATAAATAAATAAATAAACATGAAAGACCTATAAAATCTATAATAATTTACCTTTTTTATGCAAATAAAAAAATATCATTGATGAATGCGTAAAGGATGCACAGTCATCCTGTTAGAGATCCTAATAAGGAAATAAACAAAGAGCGGGATATTCGAAACTAATGTATGTATGTGTTGATATATGTAAATTTAATGTTTCTCTTTTTAAAATTTTGCTAACTTCTTTTTAAAACTCGCCCAGTATCCCATTTTCACCTTAAACATAATGATCTCTTAATAATTAGGTACCAAGTTATCCAGATGGCCACCCGACTACATAAATAAATGATCATATTCTATTAGTAATTTAAAGGTTTCATAGCGAATGACTTCTCCTTTAGTTCCGTAAGAGTGGCGATCATTACCAATGAACCCCATGGTGTTTGTGCAGCAATCTTTGTGCACTATTACCCGGCATTAGATAATGGCGCATTACGTCGCATAATAAGCAAGAAGCCCGTTTAACTATGACCTAATAGCTGCTAGAAACCGCAGGTTAGTCGCACATACTTACTATTTGAATTGGAGACACATAATCGCATCAATTGATCATCGCATTCATTAGTTTATTAATAGGGGCATTCCAGACAGATACATTAACTACGTCAGGGGGGGAGGCATGAGAAGCAGTAATGCAAGCGAAGAAGACGGCGGGACGCGCGAGGGAGAGGCGGGCCTCAAGATCCTCACAGTCCTTGCGCCCCAGCCCCCGCAGTAGATGCTCCGGGCGTCGGGAGTCGCAGTGTGATTCCCGCCCACAGCCACAAAGGGCAAATGACGGAATACGGATGGGTGTTAGTCAGTAAAAGTCTGACACACCCTCCCGCTTCGCCCAGATTCCGCTTCGATAGACAGTCACTACTCACTGGATGAGTTCCCAACACTAAAAAAAGGTTTCGAACTGAATTTCATCTAATATTACTTCGAGGATAGTGAAGTAAATTTTACTCTGTTTTTGTTTTTCCAGCGACCGACGACGAAGTCAGGCTAAATTAAACAGTTAAACGTACAAACCGTGTTCCAATCAAGCAAAAATTGCTGACCGACTCGGGATAAGACTTTGCACGCATATAATTTACAACATAAAATAACCAATATGCTACTTTTTATCCCGAGAAAATGAACGAAATGAGACAATTCGGATGTTTGTGCTTCGGTCTGAAACTGTGTAGTTTCTTGTCGGTTCTTCTCCATAGAAAACGACCAATTTGTAACCGTGCACTAACTGCTGACGTTTTGTTAGTGCCCATGTAGGCCTATGTGACTTAAAACATTTTGAGTTTGAGTTTGGTCACACAATCTTCAATAGCCTTGAATAAAAATATTACTTCTCGTACCACTTTCTCAAAAAAGTGACATTCTATGCCACAAAAAGCGAACATAACAATAGTCATTGATGTTGAACTCTACACCGGTCACTGCTTTAGAAGAACTTCGGCGACTTTCTTGGCGGATTGAGGGGCGGATATTACGTCAATAAAAAGACACGGTGGTTGGAGCTCTGATGGAGTAGCTGAGGGTTATATCGAAAGCTCAATGGCGAATAAAACCATATTAAGCAGTCAAATTAACAAAAATATAAAACTTAAACCATCAGAGCCACAACCATCAACTTCCGGCATCTTATCTTCGTCCGTAACTCACGATGCACCACCACCACTATCTCCGACGTATACTATCTACAATGAAACGCAAGTTCCTCAGACACAAGAACAGAGAAATACTCAAATCAACTCATCAACAATAAATGTACCAAACAAAAATGTAACTCTCTCTATCAATAATTGGACTAATGTTTCGAATGTTAACATTTACTTTTAATTGTCATTATTTTTAACAAATGCTTATGTCATATTATTATTGTGTTAATTTTTTCGCAAATGGTACGAAAAGTAGAGTATTTTCCTCGGTGATAAAGCTGTCTTAGTCTTGGGTGAACTTAAATCCCTCGCTACACTCAGGACTCGTCTTAAATCCCTCGCTTCGCTCGTGATTTAAGTTTTTAACACCGTCGCGCGTCGCTACGCTCGACACTGCTTTATCCCCTTGGTTAATAATCTACTATTTCTTTATATTTAATGTATACTTACGAATATTTGAATACGAGTTATATCTTTTTCTAGATAACGATTGCAATCTGTGTAATTATTTAACTTCCTACAGCCATATCTAGCAACGGAAACCTCAGAGCTCGCGGCCACTTCCGAGATTTCCATTGTACAACAAACAACCGGCAGCCGACACCTTGTTGGTAAACTTGTAAGTTTAGGCCGCTGACCACGTAAGTATAGCGGTATATTTGTAATGATCGTTTAATCTATTTTATGAAGCGTCAATAGCCTAGTGGTTTAGGACTTGTGATCGAGAGGTCACGGGTTCGAACCCCGCCCAATAGACTATTTCCGTGAACCCACTCCAGACTCGAGCATATTTAAGTAGCTTAGTTGGAGAGGTTAACAAGATTGCTAGTAGATAATGTGAATTCTACTCACATTAGATTAATTTATTTGCCAGAAATATGGTATTTTACAGATATTATAACAGATACATAACAGTTCAACATATTTCGCCTACTAAATTCGGCTTGCAAATTTTGTAACAATATCAGTTTAATAAATTAAGTGATGTTATTAAACAAAACAATAAAATTACAATGTCAAAGTCTAAACACACACCACAAATGTGTCTAGGGATCAACATATATTTTTGCAATAACTTTTCTCCTGATTGATATTAATTAAAATTTTCTTTAAGGATTCATCAAATAAAGTGTTTTCGTTTGTCACAGTAACGATAAACCAAGTCACCTTTGCATTAATAAAGAAATTTGCCATTTTCCTAATAAAGGGATTTTTGACATTTGAACCACTAACATTAAAGTTCGAAAAAAAGACTGAAATAACAGTTTTCTTTAAAATTTTATTGGGTAACTTAAACAATTAATAATCCGTGTTTCTACCGCGAACACTAACAACACAAGAACATCGGTTTGGCATACTCAAATTGAGTTCATCCAAATCACGCTGTGGAATGGCCGCCCATGTTCGTTGCAACAACAAAAAAAGGTCTTCTTGCGACTGGATACCCTCCATATTCGGCAGAGCTCTTCTCTGTAGCATATCCCATGCATGCTCAATCGGGTTCAAGTCTGGCGACTGAGCAGGCCAGAGCAGGACATTGATGTTAGCTGCGGCGAGAGTCTGTCTTACAACTCTTGCGGTGTGCGGTCGTGCATTATCATGCATTAACTGAAATAAGGGACCGATTTGCACTTGTAGAGGAACGATGACGTCAGATACAATCATCTCAGCATAAATTTGAGCGTTGAGGTTGCCTCTGATCCAAATCAACTCAGTTCTTCCGCCGATCCAAATACCCGCCCATACCATGATGGTTCCACCACTATAAGGATGGACTTCCTGGCAGGATTTTAGTCGCTGTTGGCGTCCAGGGGTTCTCCAGTGTCGTATACGTCTTGTATCCGGTCTCATACCAAAAGGAGACTCATCAGAAAAGCACACGAAACGCCATTGTTCTTCTGCCCAATTTCTGTGTTCAAGAGCCCATTGATATCGAATCCTACGATTGTGCATTGCTATAGGTGGTACACGTAGCGGTCTTCGGGAATGAAGGTTCACTTCATGCAAGCGGTTTCTGACTGTTTGGTCGCTAATTAAGTTCCCTGAAGAGTGATGAAGCCTCACGGCTAACATCATGGCGGTTATTGTTGGAGCTCTTCGAGTTAAGATTTTAATGTATCGGTCTTGTCTCCGTGTGGTGCAGCGATACCGTCCTCCATGGCGCTCAGCCACGGTACCAGTGCTTCGGTAACGTGTCCAAAGTCGACTGATAACACTCTGACTTGTATTCAGAGCTAAAGCCACAGTACGTTGCCGGGAACCAGCTTCTATCATTCCCACGGCTCTGAGCATTTCTTCCCTGCTTAAATGACGTCGCCGCTCCATAATAACGTTGGTTTTAATCAGTAGTAGGGAAACAGTAGCACTAATAATGTCTTCAATGCGTTGTATGTTTTTATAGGGAAAATATTGACAGCTGATTTTCATCTTTTACTCGAATTTGATTAACATTTCCTGTTTCAAATTATGAAATGCACCAAAAAGGATACATATAAATTTATAAAATCATAAATTTATTACAAAGCCACATCTCAATCTCAAGAAATCCGCATAAAAATGCTTGATCCCTAGACACTTTTGATGTGTGTATAAATTCATACAATTTTTCCTTTTGTCTTAAAAGTCATAAATTCCTTAATAGTATAAAAAACAATTTTCAATAAGCCATGCTCTAAGATGCTTTTGAACTAAGCTGGTGCGCAGTTCTCTTATAACCTTTGGTATACAGTTAAATATATTTATTGCCATTCGACCAGTATTCTTATGGCAATACTAAACAATACGCTAGATATCAATAACAAAAAACTAATTTATCCACCTATTATGTAAATATTTAACGCAGTGACACTCGTAGACAATCGTCCCTCTTTACTGAATCTTCAATGACGCACTGTTGCAGGCTTTCATTGTTTACAGTTATTTGATATAAATGGTTAATGGTAATACTAACAACCTCGAAGAACTGTATTACTAACATTATAAATAAAAATTTTTGTTCTAAGAATTTTTAGAAAACCTAATATATTTACCAAAAACAAACCTTCAAGTTCCCCTTCGCTGCCTTTTGTACTATCAGTTTACCTTCATTTCATTACTAGCGCTTTCTTTTACTTCGCATACTGCGTAACATTTATAGCGTTCTATTGAACTATTTTTATTTTTGTATGAAAATGTGATGAACCAAAATACATTATGATTAATTATTGAAAGTCATAGAACAAAAGTTGTTGTTTATGATGTTACTAAAATAGTCCTGAGAGGTTTTTAGTGTTTTACCAATTAGCCTGCGGTGTGGCGGTAACTGTCTTTTATCATTGCTTTCACAACTCGTTCAGCTGGAACTTCGAACAAGACAAAAGAAGACGAAGCACAAGTGAACGAAGTTCTAAATTCTAAATCAATGGCTATTTTGTTTGTTACCATTTAGTTGATATCTGGAGTTCAGCCGGGTTAAGTAATAAATCTTTCACGCGATAACATTAATGCTCGCCACGCGATCAACGGATTAAAGAGAATAACACAACCATACATTGTAGAGTATATGTAGGTTATCGACGCACAGTAAGGCACAGATAAATGTAACTTATATAAGTTTATGTAGTTGTTACCTACTTGTTGCGAAACATGTTATAGAAAATTGTAACTCGCTGCGCTGCGATAACTGACCAATGAGCCAAGCCTTTTTTATGTAAATACATATTTCCAAATCTGCTATGTTATTGCCATATATCTCCAAATATAGAATTAGAATGTCATTCAACAACAATATGATCTGCTTAACCTTTCCTCAACTAGGGATCGGCATCCAGTGTCACCGGATGCAGCCGAGTAGTTTACATGGCGCGACTGCTTTTCTGATATTTACAATCCAGTACCTGGGTAACACAATATCAACTGCCTCGGTGGCTTAGTGGTCGAGTGCGACGGCTGAGCAAGAGGTCGTGTTGGATTGCCGTCTCATCGGACTATGAGAGTAAAGGAACAGGGAGTGCACCTGTACCTGCCACATACTTGTGCACTATACTATCTCGTGCGCACAGGGTCGCATTAACCATTAGGCGGAGTAGGCAACTGCCTGGGGGCCTTGCATCAACTAGGGGCCCAGGCCCAGTGCACGCACCAAGAAAACATGTTTCTTCGAACGAGAATTTGATGTGCGTGTGAACTTAGGGACCTCGGTGTTATCTTACAAAATACAAATCGTTAGATTTAAAACAATTTTAGAACAAATTTGGGAATAAGTAAATAAATATATTAAAACCACAACCCTTAATGTGCGTTTCCTCAGTTCACACACGATTTGGTCAGTCAAAGTAAGAAAAGGGGCTCCGAGAATGCCATTGCCTTAGGGCCTCTGACAGGGTTAATTCGGCTCTGCCTGCGTAGCTGGCTAATCGATTACAAGATTGACCGTCGTGGCCGAAATCGACCAGGAGACCTGTTATTAACACAATGCCCCTTGGCGAGATCAGTGTCAGATGATTAGCTTCTGATTATCAGTAGCGACTGTCAAAGATGTACAATGACATCCGGGACCAACAGCCTCACGTTCCGAGGCACGCAGGAATTTTGATACGTAAATATGGTTTCACCACGACCCATGCAGCTGTTATTACTTAGCCACTCCTCTATGTCATTAGGAAAAAAAGTTATTTAAAAAATCTAGAAACCCGACTTTTCAACTGAAATGCAAGAGACAGGCACATTTTTATTTTAAAAAGTGACAAGCAGGCGAGACCCAATTGAACTTTTTTTTAATGGGATGGGTCCCATTAGTCCCAATGGGGTGGGTTATAGTTTTCTCGATCGTGTCACAATGGCACCCCACCGGATTCAGAAAGTGAAAGAGCTAAGTCCATATTTTTAAACTTTCTCTTTGTATTATTTTTGCTACTATCACACTAATGATAAACATGTTATACCTTTTCGAAATTCTTGTGTTATCTCAATTCTAATCCCTTTAATTTGATACCCATATTGCAGTATTCGAAAAAAAAAACCTTTTTTTTTCAATATGTATAATGGCTTCGCACAGCCGCCATGTTTGATTTTTCAAATGTTACCTATCTTAGAACACTTGAGCTGTTAAGACGAATCTAACAATACCTTAATTATGTGAATCCGTTCAGTGGTTCTGGAGATATGAGGTAATAAAGAATATTACAAACATACATACATACAACGCGCGAAAAACATAACCCTTCCTTTGCAGTCGGGTAAAAATAAAACAAGTGTTTAACATGAACATAAATAGTCTATATTATATATACAGGGTGTTTCGTATGACTAGTGCTATGCGGGGCAGACGTCGGGCTGCACGAACAGCGGCGTGTAGTTGACGAGCGCGAAGGTGGCGGCGGAGCCCAGCACGGAGCCGAGCTGGCCGAGCGCGCCGCACAGCCGCATGCCCCGCGCGCCGCCGCCCCGCGCCCACCCGTACACCCACATGCGCGCGTACGCTATCACGCCCGACACCAACACCCACGACACCACCTGAACACACACACACACACACACACATTACCTTATACGTTCTCTCGCTTAAATAAGGTACAACCTCTGATCAAACAATGTCCCATCTACTGGAGTGTCCCAATGCTCCAATAACATTTATTTATTTATTTAAATTTACACAATTCAAATAGGTAACATAATCAGTCATACAAAAAAGAATAAATAAAAACATAAGTCACAGGTTTACCCTAGTTTAGGAGGCAGGGTTTCCAATGATTGAGACACACTTTTAAATTCAAAACTGTATTGTAACCTAATTATTAAGTAAATATGTAACAAAGGTTTTTTGGTGTTCAATAAAGTTATTATTATTATAATCAATAGAAAAACAATAAAAAATAATCAATCAAAAATCAATTAAAAAACACATTAGAAGACCTAATAAAGGCCAGTGAAAACGCAATCAGCGTGGCTACCTACTTGGCCCGTTATATTTAATTAATATTAAGTACCACTTCTTTTTCTTTTCAAGTCGATACTTAAACATCTTTGAATCAATATGCAGCTATTTCATTGGCCTCGTTAAGATCCTGCAAGGTGCAGGAAACCGTGTACCATAACTCATTATAGCGCCACTATAGCGACATCTCTCTTGCAATATTAAGAAATATGTGTAGAAATCCTGCATCGCGCAAGCAGAGTTTACCGCACAACTAGCCTGCATACAAAACACCAGATAACAAACATCGGGCAGTAGCCCACCACGCAAAATGTCACCTTAGACAGGTGACATTTTGCATAAGCCCTACAACCAACCCTTTTAAATGAGATTGCGAGAACGATACGCAGCCGCCTGCCAGCTTTTACATCGCTTTTCAAAAATGCCTCTTGACTTCAATTGCGCCTGATAGATAAGTTCTATGATGAAAAGAATGAGCCCAGAAGATGCCTTTTCACTCTTGCTGTAAATGCTGTCAGGTCATATGTGGTAGGGAACACAAAGTATATTTTGGCTGTGGGCACAATACAACTAATACAAGTGAAGGAAATATGCTTAGTATGACATGACATCTCATCATGTATCTACAAGAACCAAGTGTCCAGGACGCACGTCTGGTAAAACGCTAGCTGTAGAGAAAAACCGGGATAGTTCATATCAGACTCCCTGATTTTAATTACTTCATTTTCATGTTGAATCGCTTGACGTTTTTGTAGACTCTAATAGACTCTTCAACTATCACTAAACTGACCATGTCGCTGTGCGATTACATGGAAAGGCAAAATGCGATCAACGTTTTTTCAAAATAGATGCCCTGTTTTTCTGAGCCTATCCTGAACATTTTGTATGAGGCCAGGGACCAATCTCTACCCAACCTTCTGTAAAGTATCTACAGGCTTTATTATGATGCTTTAATTACGGTATCATTACAGTTATACTTTTATTAAGATGATATTGCGCTAGAACTGCGCTAGGTATTGCATTGCATGCATTTTCTCACGGAATGAATCACTCTATCCGGAAGTCCGTCAGTCCAATTGTGATAGCTATCACACCAAGATATCTACAAGATAATACGCGAACGTATTACACTCTAGAACGACTGATAATAGCTTATAAGTCGACGGATTTAGTGCAGTGATAAGGAATACTTGTAATAATCCAATAATTATTCGCACATTGTTCGGACAAAATATTTAACTTATTTCGTTAATACAGACAGTTAGCGCTAAATAATATTACAGCATACCTGCTGTTGCGCGAGGAACAAAGGCACGAACCTCGCAAAAATTCCTAATAATTGCAAAAACAAAAAGTGTAAATATGTCTTAATTCCAAAATTAAAATATTTGAACTGAGCTCTCGCAGTTAATATTAATAATAGCTAGGTAAAAAAGGCACTCTAATTACTATGTGTACGAAATAGATAAAACGATTTTTTCCTAAAATAAACGTCTTGGGAAATATCGCTAAAAAGTTTTTATGTTATTTGAAGTAACAAAAATTACTTTGATAAATCCAATTCCTTTTTCTTTTAGACTTTATTTAACAAAGCATTAGTTACATACTTTTTTCCACAAACAAACTAACATAACAAAAAAGCGTATAACATTCCAACTTCTGGGACACCGGCCTGCTTTCTATGAGGGAATTAACCGTAATCTACGCGGGCGTAGTGGCGGCCTAGTGGCGGCCTAGTGGCGGCCTAGTGGCGGCCTAGTGGCGGCCTAGTGGCGGCCTGGGCCGGATTTTTCGGTCCTAGAACAGATGTTTTCCCTTACCGTTTTGAGAGCAATGGTGATGTTAAAAATTACGCAAAGTGATATACAATCGACTCATAATGACTCACTTTGACAATTAATAGTTTGAAATCGACAAAATATAAAAAATATCCGGCTTAAAACGTCCTAGGTGGTAGCCGCACTTAGCCTTACTTACAACCGTTTTACAGATAATTCTCTGTGTAATTAAATAGCAGATAACAAGGTCGTTAACATGGAAATGTATGTCTACGCGAATGTCGACATCATTTTATTTGAATGTCTGTAAAAAAATATGCTCATGGTGGATTGTGTTCGAGCTGACGACCTAATACTTGTTAGTCGTGTGTGTAATCTGAGAGAGTGGTGGCCCAGCCACTCTCTCAGGTCTAATTACCTCTTTTGAGGCGACACGTTTGAGAAAACACTATATATAATGAAAAGATAAAAATAATCAAATGTGATTTGATATTATGTAACATTACAAATAAGTACCTTTAAATGTCTGACATTGTTACCAGATACTTCATATTTATGATGATGAACAATCTTATCATAAAAGTTTGAGACAAACACGACCGCATTTTAAATTCTACTTTACTATAAGCATGTTAAATACTTTATGTCAAATATTGTTTCTGGCAAATGGACTGAAATTTTGTCTTAACCGGGTTTAGAGGTCAGTACCGTCGTCATTAAAATCATAAAATCAGCTGAATGCACTGAAATGCACACAACTGCATGCACGTTGGCGTAAGTAATTGTTGTTGATGCGTCAGTATGGCCGATGCGGAATGAATTGGCGATAAACTGTTGTGTTAAGCAATGCTACGACGCAACACCGAACCAGACATGTCTCTCTCTCGTCATCATTTCATCAACACGTTGGGGGTCGGTTGAAGCTGAGTACTAGTACGATACACCTCGGTGAGACTGCTGTCAGATTTTATAGTTTCTGATTACCCGTAACGATTGTCAAAGATATAACACAAACAAGAGCATACTTTCTGAGGCACGCGGGAATCTTGATATTTTCGTCGTCATGTATTACTTTTTAATTAGAATTGAGTTTTAGGTAGTACGGCAAAATGTTCATCGTAGCAACAGTATCAGAACAGAACCAGGTTAGTTAAGTTACGAGGAACCTTGACGTGCGACCTGACGAGGCCAGCTATCTTAGTAGATAACCAGACCAGGCGTATGCAGATACACAACGTGCCCACAGCCAAACGTGGACATACCGCTCTGTTGTATAACAGAACAACATACAGTCGTGTTACTTCATATTGTTATAGTCGTATGTTACAGTAATTTGGGATAATTAAGATAATTTTAATGTAAAACTTGATAACTTTACGAAGTGACCCGCATGTAACGTAACAGATAAGTACCTATAGAAAATGTTTTGAACAAGATCTCGACTTGAAAGGGCATCTATCTGACAAGAGACTGCGACAAGTCTATTGCCGGTCTTTCACAATTGAAATAGTAGGATTCCGGCTTACGGTCATATAATTTAGAGTACTTCGAATAGAGTATGGTATGAGATACTCACGACTAGCGCTTCCCCGAGAGGGGCGTGCTGCAGCGGCGGCGCGGGGCTGAGCAGCGCGGTGGCCAGGATGTAGGCCAGCGCGGGCGCCGCCGCCGCCAGCACGCCCGCCAGCGCGCGCGCCGCCAGCGGCCGCAGCCACACGCCCGCCAGGCACGCCGCCGGCGCCGCCATGGCGCCCAGCGTCACGGCCAGGTGGTAGGCGCGCGTGCCGTACGGCATGCACGAGTACGACTGCACCGACGGCAGCACGCCGTTGTTGAGCGCGTTCAGCGCCACCATCAGCAGCATGACGCCCGCCCAGCGCGGCGACGCCAGCGCCGGCCGCGCCGCCGTCGCCTCGTCGTCCTTGGCGGCGGCGGCCGGCGCCACGCGCTCCGGCAGGAAGGCGCGGCAGTTGTTGATGAGCACGAAGGCGGCCAGGCTGGCGGCCGCCAGCGCGCCCAGCAGCAGCAGGAACACGGTGGTGTCGAAGCGCGCGGGCGGGTAGTGCGCCTCCAGCGTGCTGTTGTCGGCGGACGGCAGGCACACGGGCTCGCCGCCCACGCCCTGCACCAGCGCCAGCAGGCTGGACACGAAGCCGCTCAGCCCCTCGCCTGCTAAGTACGTGGCTAGGTACACGTCGCGGAAATGCCGCAGGTACGGGTAGAACAGCACGGAGCTGGTGCAGCCCACGAGCGCGGCGAAGAAAGTCAACGATAAGTATGCGACGGAGCGCTCCTCGCCGCCTATGACCGCCGTTTGGTCGTACAAGAAGGCGTTGAGCACGAGCGCCAGCGCGCCGACGACGAGCAGCGTGTAGATGTAGAAGGCGTCGGACACGCGCGGCAGCAGGCGGCGCAGCAGCGCGTACAGCAGCAGGCCGCCGTTGGCCAGCTGCACCGCCATCACCATGGACGACGGCAGCGCCCAGCCCTCGGGCAGGCGCTCCACCAGCAGCGGCAGCTGCACGTACAGCCCGTTGACGCCCAGCCACGTGCCGATGCCCCAGAACACCATCAGCACGTCCAGCGCCACCACTCGCTGCGCGCCCCACATCTTGGCGGCCAGTCTGTCTGCGGACCTGATGTCGGGCTCCAGGCACGGCGAGCTCTCCTTGTCCTCGGTCAACCTGCACACCAGCACTTACTCTTAGCAAAGAGCTCACTCCAACTTGTGATAATAATCGGGCTCGCACGATGGTAACGATTTGTATTTATGTATATCTACGTATGTCTAACAATGTACAACAGTTTACGTTATTCCACGAATTATAATGAACTTTCTTCTCACTAAAAATAACGTGTGAAATATTCGCTTTATATACTATAAATAAGATAGATAAGATTAGCGAACTGGATATAAACAGATTAAATGACGAAAAGAAGACGGCAGTAATTACCAATAGCCAGCGATTGTACCCGAACAGATTACCGTATGACGGTGTGAGTGGTAGTTAGAGCAGGGACCGGAGCAGACGTGTTGCTCGCGGAAACTAGTGCACCGGTGTGCCGCGCGCTCATAGAACCAATACAGATTATTATTGGCGACCACAGGTGCAATGAGCGTATGTTCCACTCAACAACACACACAAGCTAAGTAAGTCATTTATATTATTGGTAAGCCGCGAACACTTGACACTTGGTTATGAGTATTTCACTGTGTCACTGTGTGTGTGGGCAGCGCAAGGCTAGAAGTTGCGCCCAACAGCTCTGCCGCCATAAGGTAAAAGGACGCATCTACATGAAGTACGAAACGGAGAAAAAAAATGAAACGTGTTTTAAAAATTAAAAAATTCGCTGTGCGAAAGGAAACAAACCTTATTACAATTTTGTTATGCAAAAGTGTGTATTATTGTTTGATCTTTCAGAAATTATATGAGAATTTTAATTAATTTAATTTTATGTATTAATTAAATAACTTTTTCCTTTTCTTTTTAGCAAAAAAAAATTATAAGAAAGTAAGTTTTACTGCAATGAAAAGACGCTTATGGCTAGAAACGTCCTTTCAACGTAGTATTTTTTTTAAACGCCTTTCCTACTTAGTGATGATGTGTTACCAGGTTCTAGTTAACTAAATAAAAAAGACGCTAATAGCCATTTGCTGCTTTTCAACTTAGTAATACTAATACTCATTTAACTTAAAAACTACCTGCCCCTTGTGGGATCCGTAACAAAACATCTTATGTTATAAACTGAAGTACATTTTAACACGATAATTATCGTGTGTTAAATGAAACACAAAGTATGAGAAACTGACTTATATTCTTTATAAAAAATAGCAATAACACACCTTTCCCAAAATTAAGTTTTAAACTCTTAAAAAATTAATGAATAAGTATAAATAAAACTACCTAAATTTGTACTAATTATAGTAAACATTAATAATAATTATCACAGCTTTGTAAGGAATCTCTTAAAATGAATACATTTTCGACATAAACTTGAGTGAGATCAAACTAACACTACGACTTATAATATTTCATGAATTTTTTTCATGAAATATTACGCTTAAAACTATCCAAAAACAAAAATAATCAATATTATCTAAGTATAAGTTAATAAGTTTGAGCGTTAACACAGTAATCAGAGCTTTGTATGTATATTTGTATTATAAAGAGGAAAGAAAAGCAAAAGGAAAAATTTGATTGTTTGCATTGAATTGGCTCCGAAACTACTGGACCAATTTCAAAAATTCTTTTTCCATTACAATTTTTCAATATCCCTGATGAACATATGCGATAGAATATTTTCAAAAATGTTAGGGATCCGTATGATATTATATATTACAAAGAGGTACAATTTGTTTGTGTGAAGAGGAAGACATTTAAATCAAAACTAAGATGGTGCCAGAATAACCAAAATAAAATGAAAATGGACGTCTTAGCCGAGCATCACAAATCTAAAGATTTAATACAGATAAATTGAATCCAGGACCGGGCATCCCTGTGAGTGTAGCCGGGCAACATGAATCTGCTCCCGTAGCTAACTTGTTTGTAAAACATTTTAAAATTGGTTCTACTTATAATCCAACATCGCAGATATTCGCTATTACAGTAGCGAAAAGTGTCGCTACTGTAATAAAAAGCATGGTAAGGGGCAAATCTCCAGGGTATGACTACCTCTGCCAAGAGTGCTGGCGATGTTTTACTCACTCTCTTCAAATCACTCTCATCTGCCCACCAACTTAATGAAAACGATAGTTGTACCGTTAAGAAGGTAGAAGTTGAAAGATAAGACCGGGGAAGCATCAGATCAGTCTTGGCCAAGGTACTAGATAATTTTCTTGATAGATATATGGCGACTCGTATCGAATTGCATGATGCACAGTTTGGGTAAAAACCTGGTCTATCTACAGAAACTGCCATACTGTCGCTTAAGCAGACTGTCCAGTACTATACGTCTAGAAAAACGCCTGTTAACGCGTGTTTTCTAGACCTTTCCAAGGCGTTTGATCTGGTGTCGTATGACTTGCTGTGGCAGAAGCTAATGAATGATACGTCCGTGGATAAGGAAGTCATATCAATACTTCGGTTCTGGTAAAACAATCAATGGTAATCAAAAAATGGTAAAAATTGTGTCAGATGGGCAGGATCGTTGTCGGATGAATACAGGCTGAATTGCGGAGTGAGCCAAGGTGGCTTCTCATGAACCGATTGATCTTTGAGCTCTGTGGCACTTATCAGGGTTGTCACGTGGATGGAACCAGCTTTAAAAATATTAGTTATGCTGATGATATGGTGCTGCTGAGCCTTTCGATCAATGCGATGAGAAATGTGCTTTCGATGTGTGAAAGATCCATGGGCTTCGATACAACGCGAAAAAGAGTGAGTGAGCTACTAGTCTTGTAAGGCAGGCACAAGTTCTATTCGATTGTGCCTCAGTTAAAACTTTGTGGTATTGCATCAAAGCAAGTCACTGCTTTCATATCACTGGGTTTCTGAAGACCTAAAAGTCGGTCTGGACATTGAGCGTGAGCGTAGGGCGTTGTCTGTTCGTTAGGACTACGCTGTTTACAGTGTATTGCCATTCTTTCTACATATGCAGTCTGTGAGTTATCTACACTCAGGAGGCATACAACTTCCTGCGGGTACAGTATAATAATACGTTCAAGGTGTTGATGGGGTTGCCGCGCTACTGCAGTGCTTCGGGCATGTTCGCCAACGCGGGAATAGACGATTTTTATGCTATCATGCGTCAACGATGCACGTCCATCATGCGCAGGGTACGTGTCAGCCCCAACAGCATTCTAAATTCGATAGCAGACAGATAAGACAGCCCTTTTTTGGGACATTGGGTACACCTACATGCCGATGTGGTGTAGTTGTTAAGTATTTTATTTTATGCTTCTGGTAGCTTCTAAGATTCGTTTGTATAATAACCCGAAATGGATCTAACGTCTGAAATAAAATATTATTTATTTATTAAAGAACGAAGGGCCGCGCGCGTTTCTCTGACTGCCTGGACGCAACTGAAGGGCGATATTCTAACCGCGAGCCCCACTTCACCCCATATAACTAGCAATACTAAGTAGAAAGGGCACAATTGCCACTTGCGCCTGCTTATTTTTCGTAATACTAAGTTAAAAAGGCACATCTACGCAGAACAGTCTTTTCTTCTTATGACTATGCAGAAGTGTCTTTTAATTGTATGAAGAATTAAATATTTTCTAAAAAAATAAGACGTTTCTACTGAAATGCGTCTTTTCAACTTAGTGTACGTCAGAAATATCTTTTCTATTTAGTAATATTTAATTAATATGGTAGATACGTCTTATTTAACAGTGAGATTCATAGGGTTCTGCTTAATTTATGCGAAATATAAAAATACTGGCAGATGCAATTTTTTTTTCTGATTAAGAATATATAGATAACTCAATTTCGAAAAAAATGTTAGATGCGTCTTTTTTCCTTATGGCGGCAGAGCTAGCTACCCCGCATCAACGTACTGCTGCCTTTCGTGGAAGTTTTCGGTACGCAGCCTCCAAGTGCTGGAATAATATTCCCCCACCAATTAGGGACTTAAAGAATTTAAATACTTTTAAGAAAAGTCTTAAGAAATTTGTCCTTCAGTCGCAAATTAATTTTAATAATATAAATATTGACAAATCATTTATTTAGTTACAATATGCTATAGGTAATTCTATTCTAATAAGATAATTAATTACTCAATTTTATTTGACAAACTTAGTATTAGGGCAGTTATTTGAAATCTCAACACCTGTTGTAAAATTTATTTGATCAATTTTATTTTATCTAGTTTTAATAATAATTCGTATTTCATTAATAACTTTTTTTTTGTCACTTTTTTTGTTATTATTTATTTTTTTTCCTCTGGCGGGCAGTTTGATACTAGGCAACTAACGCGCTTTTTGGTGGCGAGTTTCAAATTACAATTTAAAGGTTATTTATTTTTTATTTTTAGTACGTAGCACGATATTAAACGTTACAATATTATTTTATTTATGTATTTAATACACTACACATTTATTAACATTAGTCTATTTACCCTCGTCCGTTTGTCACTGCGGGGGGTGCCAACTGAAAACCAGCGCTGGGTGTCTTTCGCCCAGCAAATGCTGAGTTGGTAACCCTTTCGGTGTAGACATGCTCAGCGAAATTCTTAGTGTAATTTTTTTTTAATGTTTGTAATTTTCTGTTGTTGTGTGTGTTTATAACCGAATAAATGGTTCTCAATTTCAATTTCTTAGCTATTACTGTGAGAAGTTGTGATAATTCGTACCAGACGTAGCTAACACGCAATGCAAATCGTCGAGGTCATTGTCACGATTAAAACAGCAGCTAAAATAATAATATGATCATATAATATCGACGTATCATAACATAATTGTGACGTTAGTGGTTTTAGTAACTAAAGCACAAACTTTTTCTAAATGTTTGTCTATCTGTCTGTTTTTCTGGGCTAATCTCTGGAACGCCTGAACTGAATTTCAGATAGAGGAGGTTATAGAACAACATACATGTTATTTTTTATCTGTAAGGCCGTGCGCGCACTGCGGAGGAATGAACACGTGCGGTAGAGTCACTGATGGCCCCTCGCTGCAAAATTGCGGTGAATCTACCGCAAATATTTTTGATCGCATAGAAATGTATGTAGTACCGCACACCGCGGTGAAAAAAACGCACCTTTTGTCAGACAATGTTGCCATACATACAGATTTCTTCGTATTTAATACATATTTTCGATGTGTGATACAGATTAGCATTCGATACAGATTTTTATACAAATTTCACACTGTATTGATCAAATTAACTGTTACAACTAAAAACAGAACTTAGCAAAATAAATTACCTAGATACCGCATTTATTAAGTTACACACACCATTGTAAGTACGATTCTATTCTTTATGGTTATTTTTTATTTTTTCATTAACAATGTTAATTTAAACATTAATATATATATATATAAGTATAGATAAGTTGCCAATATACAGGGTTTTTGGAAATACGTCCCGATCCTGTTAAGGGCGTGTAGATGAGGTCATTAACGAACAAATCAACCCTCAGTTTCTAGGCCTAAACTATACAATAATCGAGAATCTTTTAAAAATTTATAAAAAAAAAACGCAAACACGTTTTAGCATTCTTATTTATTAAATAGCTAAAGAAATAAGTTGCGCATAATAAAAAAACATAAAACAATTAAAAACCTCCGTACTTTTGAAAAAAGAGATCCAATACTTATTTTATTTTTATGATTTTTGCAACGTCTTATGAAATAATATTTTTTTTTCTCCCAAAAATCACTAATTTATTTTAACGGCGGAACATTTTATTTGTCAGTTAATGACCTCATCTACACGCCCTTAACAGGATCGGGACATATTTCCAATAACCCTGTATATGTATAAGTATAGATAAGTTGCCATATAATAAGATATCAAAAAAGCTCAGTTCTGCAGCATATGCCGTAAGAAAAATTCGTGGCTTCACGGATATCGAAACAGCACGCTTAGTCTACTTCAGTTACTTTCACAGTGTGATGTCATACGGAATTTTACTTTGGGGAAATGCCGCCGATATTAACACAATATTTGTACTACAAAAAAGGGCTATTCGTGCTATTTATAAATTAAGTCTTATACACTCCTTAAGAGACAAAAATAAAGAGATTAATATAATGTCTGTGCTATCTCAGTATATTTACGAAAATCTTTTGTATGCACACAAAAATATTAATCTGTTTAAAAAATACAGTGATATCCATAATGTAAATATAAAGAACGAAGATAAGTATGTTATTCCTAAAACAGGGCTAAAAAAAATTAGGTGGTTCGTTTAAATGCCAATGTATACGTTTTTATAATAAAATTCCTAGCCACATTCAAGAACTAAGCATTAATAAATTCAAATTATTTATAAAACGTAAACTATGTCAGAAAGCTTTTTCACACTCAGCTTTTCGATGTACCACATGCCAGTACAAACTACGCTCAGAATTTAGTTATTAGTAGAATACTAAGGACTTTTAACAAAAACTTCTCCCATCTGGATATATTTAACTCCAAAAAAGGTATGTTTAGGAAGCAACTTTTATCCTCTGTACATGTCGATTTACCTAATCAGATCCTAACAGAAGTAAAATAGTACGAGATTAAGTATGTACACTACATGTATGAGTATGGTACACTACAGGCATTCATCATACACCATATACCTACACACACACATACACACACACACGCGCGCACGCACCAAGACACAGTCATTTAATACTCCCCATGCACACTTCTTAATACTGTATAATAATGTTAATCTTATAAAAAAAATATTTCCTACATGTTTGTTACTAGTGAATAAATTGTAAATCCGTAATTGGCTGTAAGATTAGATTTAAGTTACTATAAAACATTGTTTTAAGAGCTGTGGATTTTGTTATAAATAAATAAATAAATAAATAAATACAGTCAGAGATTATATTGAGGACAAAAGGCTTGGAAATGAGCTGCTCCGATGATATACCTACTTATTTACTACCTTTTTAGTATATTTTGCTGAGTTAAGTTAACGATTGACTTTCCAAAGTATTATATATACTTTTTATTTTGTTATTTCTTTTTTTTTTCTTAAAAAGATGACTATGTGGGTAGAATTCACATTACTAGCAATCTTGTTGCAAATTCATTGCAGTGAAACGGCTGGCACAAGTCTGATTCAAGATGAAACATATTAATGATATATATTAAATTAAATGATAGCTAAACGCACTTTTTGTACAACGTACTATCACTGTCGAAGAAAACAATTGTTAAGGACCCCG
This sequence comes from Tholera decimalis, assembly GCA_943138885.2. Classification (NCBI taxonomy): domain Eukaryota; kingdom Metazoa; phylum Arthropoda; class Insecta; order Lepidoptera; family Noctuidae; genus Tholera; species Tholera decimalis. The sequence continues at coordinate 46,241,400 of OW964557.2, forward strand.
TGAAAAGCCTAGCCGGGCCGCTAGTATATAGGTTTTTTTCGTAAATGTTAACTTGATAAGGCCAAATTTTCCCTAAGAAAAACTTTTTTGGATAAGAACATATATATCTTACGAAAACTTAGTAAGTTGGTTTGTAATTTATCTAGCTACAATAGCCAGAATGTCAATTTTTGCATCATTCTGGGCTTTTAGATTAATATTAAATTAAATAAAAGTTTGTACCTATGATATTAATTATTCAAGTATTTTACGTCCGTGCGACACTACGAATGCGAGAGCCTTGGATAGCACACAACAATCTTCGACGGATTTCCTTAGCACAGCAATTGAAACATAAACTGCTAATCATAATAAAAATTAACGTTGTTTATGAAAAAAAAAAATAACTATAAAGAATAGAATCATACAATGGTGTTCATTTTATCAATACAGTGTGAAATTTGTATAAAAATCTGTATCAAAAATCACACATCGAAAATATGAATAAATACGAAGAAATCTGTATGTATGGCAACATTGTCTGACAAAAGGTGCGTTTTTCGCCGCAGTGTGCGCAAATGAGATTGCGGTTATTGTACCGGTGCGGTAGAATAAACGCACCGCCTTCCACTGCAAGGCAGTGCAAGGCAAGGCACGGCCTAAATCCCTGGGTACAAGATTTACGAGGGAACAAACGCGTACAAAGTCGCGGGCACGGCTAGTCCGTAGTACTATACTAGCGCCACACTAGTCGCAAGTGAAGGATCCGCTTGGTCGCTAACTATGTATGTCTGAATATTAGGAAAACTGGAATGAACTCAAAGAAAGTAAAATCAATTGATTTGCTGGCTAATTATAGTGATAACGAAACAGCACATAATTAAACATACCCGTCATCCATTTCTCTGAATAAGTTATTAGTAACGTTATAGTAAGTAAAGGAGAACGTGCGCGGGCGCACACACCGAGTGCTGCTCGGCCGCAGACAACTGACCACTTCCACTTACATCTTAAAAAACGATTGTCTCCACAAACTAGTTCTTATCACTCCTTTAATAATAATAGAACAACTATTTCTTGTAAAAAACGAATGATGATCTGATGTCACTACGACGCTGCAGTGTACTGTGTCGTCACAGACGAACCAAACACGAACACGTAATGATATTTTTTTAATTAATTCCGACACAACCAACTTCGTGAACAAGACTAGTCTGAATAAAGTGCGCACGGTACACCTGCAAGGTGGCCGCCCGAACATCTACATAAGTAAATACCACATGATTGTGTCAGGAGACGGGAGGCTGTTCTACGCGGAAATATTTGTGCTGGTTGTTTGATAAGGTGTGTACACAGGTATTAGTGGTACCTACCGGCGGCAGGCAGGCAGGGCACGCGGCGTGCGGCGCGTTGCCGGCGCCGGCCGCGCTCCTAGCGCCTAGCTGTGACACGTGCAGGCAATGTCTCAAGCGGAACACCTCCACGCCAGCTATCGACAAATACAGTGCACCCCACACTATATTTTATTTAACACATTGATTAGCTGCATCATTGGTGCCATTATGACTGACCATAAATGTATCTGTCGACAGATGTGCGGGCGCGCACCGGGCAGTCCCCTCCAGACAGCTCTGTGCTGCTCACATATGTGCAAAGCAAGCTCACATGCAAGCCGTCCGGAAGCGATGCCATTGCTACAGAATACATCTCACAATATTGACAAAGCTCAGATTTGGGAGCAACTAACTGGTACATTCTTGTCTTATCATATTATTTGCATACATGAATTCAACACAAACAAACAGCCAGACAGCTGGCTTTAGCTGAATGTTCATATTTACAGTGACAGTCACAGCTGCTGATTACCTTGTATGTAAGTCTTAAGATGTATTCTGTAACAACAAGCCTTGAAGGATGAAAAGCACATTTAATTAATATCAATATTTAATTGATGATTGTCATTAACATATGAATCTGATAACAAACCGTCAAATTATAACAATTAAGTCTTGATACCCGGCCTAACATAGTGTATATGAAATTTAATAAGCAGTTACAGTATAAAAAAATTCAAAAGATGTTAATATTTGTATGTTACTTAAACCAGGTATTCAATTTGTGAATTACCAATATTCTCATCACAACATCAATTGTTGTAACTTTGATGCTAATAGTAACATGCAGTACCACTGACTAGGCTCAGGGAACATTGCTAAAGCAATACTTTGCAACATCGGTAACATTATGTCTTGAGTAAATAATAAATACATTTAAATATAATAGGATGTGGAGAAAATTAATTTACTGATACTATTAGAACATTAAAAGAATATCACATTGCTTATCAGTTTTATTTTCATTACTGGTACAGCTAACATTGTTATGTAAGAAAAGGAGCCGATGCTAAATTGAAACCAATTGGTAAGCAATCAACCAATACCAACATAATTGATGGCAGTGCCAACTGTGAACCCACAACTGTGTCAAATGGATAATTAGTGCAGTTCATGGAAACCAACCCACAGCAGTAAGTAAAGTTAGTATAACAAGAGTACTGAACATAACTACATACTGTGCAAAGGAAGCTGCCATTACCCCCTCATGTTAACAGAAGATAGTACAGAAGACTTGGAACCTGGAAACCAACAAACTTCAGTTCCACCACAACTCGGCACAGGAGGGCGGTACACTCACACACTCTACACAACTTGCAGTTCCTAACTAAGAGGCATCACATACATGCTAACATCTAAGAAGAAACTTACTTAGTAGCTTTATCTATTACTATTTTTGGTGCTACTACATTTAAAAAAAATAATTAATGGTACAATAATGACTAAATTAATGATACAATAATGATTAAATTAAGATAAGACTTTTCATGAAATAGCAAAATTTTAATAACTAGGTACTTACTTAATTAAAATACATTTTAAGTAATATTTAAGCATGATAATCATATTCATTAAGGAACTGGGAACTGAAAATTGTGTAATTGAGGTCATTCTCAGTTATACAATGAAATAATAATAAAAAGCCATTGCAGAATATTTTATAGACATCAAGGGCACTGAACACGAACTGGACTCTATGACATTGCCCTCATACTTGCACACTAACACTGGTGATGTAGATTGTTTAACAAAAAAGTTTACAAACCTCGCGCTACTCGCCATGCCGATATTCTAAGACACTTTTTCAGCACTTGTAGTCCGTTCACTATCACAAGACTGCCCTATTTCATTCAAGAGTTGTAATGTTGCGTGCAAGTTTACTTCCTTACATCATTTTCCTTAAAACGCTGTCCGCCAAATTAAACCTATTGATACTGTACGAATTTGGCTTGAATAATGTAGGCTTAGTCTAAGACACTTAATGAAATACATAAGTACAAAAGTAAATTCGTAACTAAAAACTTAAAAACACTAGTTTCTTCCGAGTCTCGGATCAGAAATGATTTTGACAGATAACTTAATGACAGTACAACAGCTGTTCAAAGTCTATAACAAAGTTGTCCAATGTCCAGGTACTAAACTAAAAAGGAATACAAAGTTAGTCGAGTATTAATAACACATTTTTTGAAGTGAAAACTTCTTTAGCATCGTTGTGATTTGAAAATTTATGAAACGAAAAAGCGACAGTAAAAAGAGACAGACACATAAATTCATAAGAAAAAGAGCCAACATTTTTGAAGGTGTTCTACCACGTGTGAATTGCACACATGTTTTTTTTTTATTCGCTGCAGCTGGCCTTCCGTCCAACAAAAGCCTGCTCTAAGGACTGGAAGTCTTCAGAAGAGGCTGGCTCTGTCCTGTTACGCGATATGACGAATCGTTTTATTTTAACTCGAGTTGACCAGACTTGCTTGGCTTGTAGAATAGCGTAAAATTTGAGTTGGTTTGCGTTTAATTTCGGCTTAATTCAAGAGATGCTCGACCCGAAATACTTTATAAACTTAACTCGAGTTGACATGTTTCTAATTGATTAGTTACTCGCAATAAAAAACTCGATTCGTATTAGGATTATCTAGTCGACGAATATTAAAATCGCAGTGGACTCCATGTACTTTACTTTTATTTATTCAAACATAGCGAACATAGCTTACATCTTTTAGTTTAGTGAAGAGACAATGAGTGACACGACGTAGACATAGGTAATATGGACTGTAACGAGTACGATCTCCTTTATAAGTTCTAACACCCCACCTCGATTTTAACTTCTTTAGAATTTAAATCGTTAACATAACAATGACGATATCAGGCGTTACTTATCTGTTGGTACCCCTCAATGTCTCATACAAAATTATGAAATTACATTTACAATATAACAAACATATACTTTAGCTCAAACAATATTCAACTTAGTTTTTAGTAAATTAAATTTTTCATTAGAAAGTGTTTTGGTCAATAGATCAGATAAATTGTTGTCGGAACTAGTGAATTCAATTTTTATTATATATTATAATTTTATTTATAATTTTCTTTGTTACTAGGTCTTTTATAAAATGAGTTTTAATATCGATGTGTTTTGCCCTCTTGCTATTTTCAAAAGATTTTGTTAATTCAATAGCTCCTCTATTATCCATATACAACACACACTTTAAATCTTTCTCTTTCATACTCTCTCTCGTACTAAAATCACAGAATAATCCTTTTACATACAAAAGATCACAGGCACTCGTCGCAGCTGCTACGTATTCAGCCTCAGTGGTTGAAAGTGAAACACAAGCCTGTTTTCTGGACAACCAAGAAACAACGTTTCCGTTGTAAAGAGTAATAGACCCTGTTACACTTTTCTTATCGGTATGGTTGCCTGCCCAGTCAGCATCTGAAAATGTCTCTAACAAGTTGCATTTTCCTTCATGTTTCTCGTACAATAATCCGACATTCATAGTCTTCTTTAAGTATCTTAACACTCGTTTAGCTTGAATCCATAGACTTTTAGTTGGTTTTTCAAGATATTGACTCAAGTATGATGTAGCAAACGCTATGTCTGGTCGCGATATGGTTGATATAAACATCAAACTTCCTATTAGTTGTCTGTATGGGACATCTTCAATTTCTTCAAGCGAGTTTGCTTGGAATCCTTTGGTTAGTGGTGTACTTACTCCATTGCAATCACTCATTTTGAACTTTTCTAATAATTTTATAATTTGTTTTTCTTGTGTTATTTTCAAGGTTTCATTTTTTCTCACTATCTCCATCCCTAAAAATGTACCGTTTATTATTTCTCCAAAATCTTTCACATTAAATTCTCTTTTCAAGCCATTAACTATATTTTTCAGATTTTCCTCATTGCCAATTAATAATATATCATCTACATAAATTAACAGCCATACATTCATTTCTTTTCCGATGTATAAACAAAAATCGTTTTGAGATCTTTCGAATCCTATGGTATTTATGTAGTCATCAAATCTTTGATTCCAACATCTAGGACTTTCTCTTAATCCATATAGTCCTTTGTTTAGCTTTAATACTTTATTTCCTTGTACCTCAATACCTTCCGGTGGCTTAATATAAACTTCACTCATCAATTTTCCATTTAAAAATGCAGTTGGTACATCTAATTGCCTGATCTTCCATGATTCTTGTATTGCGTGTGCTAGTACAGCTCGAACGGTTGAAATTCTTGCAACTGGGGCATAGTTCTTCCCAAAATCGTGTTCTTCTATTAGTTTGTATCCTCTTGCTACTAGTCTTGCTTTTTGAACTCCGTTTTCTTTTGTGCGAAATACCCATTTTGCATCTATTAACTGTTTTCCTTTTGGCAATTCTGTCTCAGTCCATGTTTTCATTTTATTATGTGCTTCTATTTCATTATCTATTGCGTTTTTCCATCCCTTTTGTAAAGCTTCCTTGTATGTTTGAGGTCCTTCTGCCATAGATGATAAGCAAAATGCTTCATAAACTTCATAATCTTGTAGGTTTTCTGGTAATTTTACGTTTCTTCCACTTCTTGTTTTTCTACTTTCTTCATTTTTATTATTCTCTTGTCTTTCTGGACTCGTCTTTCGATTTAATTCATTACTTTCTTGATCTTCATCATGTTGTATTTCATGTTCATGCTCTATTTGTACTTCTACTTGCCTTTGACATCCTTTTTCTTTTTGATTGCTCTTCTCTTTATCTTCCATATTCTCTTCATCGTATTTATAGTAGTATTTATTTTCATTTTGTACTTCATTTTCTTTACAATTCTCATATCTTATTTGAATCTCATCAAATCTTACGTCACGAGAAATTATTATTTCATCCGTTATTGGATTCCATAATCTGTATCCTGTTCTCCCATATCCAACCATTCTCATTTCTTCTGCTCTTTTCTCCATTTTGGCTGGTTTTGGTAGCGTTAATGCCCACGCTTTTGAACCAAATATTCTGAGTTTTGATAGATCACATCTTCCAAAATATATTTCTGCAGGTATTTTGTTATCTACAGCTTTGGACGGAGAACGGTTCAGTTGATAAGCTGCACACATGATTGCTTCAGCCCATAAATGTTTAGGTAAATTACTTTCTGCAAGCATTGTTCTGGCTTTATTGCATAATGTTCTATTTATTCTTTCTGCAACTCCGTTCTCTTGAGGAGTATAAGGTAATGTATATTCAATGCGAATACCTCTGTCTAAGCAATACTTTTTAACTTTTTTCGCTGTGAATTCTCCTCCGTTGTCGCAACGTATTCTTTTTACTGTGTTTCCAGTTTCATTCTCTATTTTCTTTATATAATTAATCAGATTATCCTCTGCTTCAAACTTGTTTTCTAATGGAAACACGACACAAAAATGTGAAAAATCATCTACTATTGTTTGATAATATCTTGCTCTTGTACTGCTCGGTGTTTTAATTGGACCAGCTATGTCTGTGTGGAGATATTCGGCCACTTCGTTCGAACGTGGTTTTGGAGTGGCCCGAAAAGGTAATCTTGTCGCTTTTCCTTCTATACACGCTCCACACTGGTGTTTACTGTAAGGTAATTTCATTAGTCTTAATGATATTTTATTCAAATGGCCTAGTCGTTTTTGCCAAAGATCATCCTTATTTTCCACTGTCATACTATATCTCTCAGGCTCACCTACTTTCATACTTAACACGTACAAATTTCCCTCTAGATTTCCATACACTGACATGGGTATTTTCCTAACAAAACCATCAGCGCTAAAAATTTTCACAACGTTTTTCCTGAAAATTATGTTTAAGTCTTTATCTAAAAGTTTCTTTACAGACAACAAATTATGTGACAGATTGTTTACAATAAGAGCCTCACAGTTTATTATCAAGTCCCTATATTGTAGTCTTATATTACCTTTTTGTTTGCTGATTAAGTATTCACCATTTGCAACTTTAATCTTTACTTCCTGCTTTAGATCTTTTACCTGTGACATCATGTGTTTGTATTTTTCTTGAATCAAATGTTCAGTCGCTCCCGAATCGACAACTAACTTTATAAATCCTATGTCACAATTTTCACTATTCTGTGTAGGTGCACACATCGCTGTAAATGAATATTCTGGCTCCTCGTGTGAATCAGTTTACTCCTCTTGAGCAAAATGTGTGTGATGACCTCGTCCTCTACGAAATCTTCCACGGAAAGATCGACCTTGACCTCTACCACGGGAGCGGCAATCAACAGCAATGTGTCCAAGCTTATGACATTTATAGCATTTCACAGTAAAAGCTGCTTCGTTAATCTCATTTTTCATAGGTTTACTACTCTCCATTTTTAACTCAGCATCTAAGAGGCATGACTTAACATAGTCTAACGTAATATTAGCTTGATACCCTGTAGTCGTTTCAATTGCAGTGACAACGTTTTCATATTTTTTTGGTATTGTAAGTAATAGGTGACAAATTTTATCACTTTCATCCAATTTACAGCCTGCTGCTTCAATGCTGCTAATCAGTGAGTCAAACTTAAGAAAATGATCCTGGAATTTTGTGTTACACTTCAATTGTAGTAACTGCCTTTTAAGATGAAGTTTGCTAAGGACGCTTTTCCGTTCTAGGACGGCCTCTAGGCACACTAACATTTCTTTTGCTGTACTTGCCTTTTTCACATATTCCAAATATTTATCCGACAGACATGTTACGATAATTGACTTTGCTTTTGTGTCCTTTTGTTTATTTTCCGTAGTAACTTTAGGACGTAATATATCATCCACACCTTTTTCTTCCAGTAGCAGTAACAGTCTAAACTTCCAGTTTGCAAAATTTGTTGTCTCCTGTAATCGAGGAAAATATTCCTGTGTCGCATTAGACGCCATTTTTTTTCGTTGAAGAAAAAAAATTTTAAACAGGCAGACAAAATATAAAGCTTGCTAGTCGCCCATAACCTATTAGGATTATCTAGTCGACGAATATTAAAATCGCAGTGGACTCCATGTACTTTACTTTTATTTATTCAAACATAGCGAACATAGCTTACATCTTTTAGTTTAGTGAAGAGACAATGAGTGACACGACGTAGACATAGATAATATGGACTGTAACGAGTACGATCTCCTTTATAAGTTCTAACAATTCGCACATCGCTAGTTTTGTCCCTCACTATAGTTCTCGTCAAATAACTTGGCAAGAGTCGTTCAGTGCGCAGAAGTCGATTTTTAGGTGTCAGCGGTTGTCAGCGGGACGCGGGGTATGACGTAGCGCCGCTCCGAGCGCGCGATTGGCGCGTCATTAGTACTGGTTCAATTTGCTCCCGAATACACTTGCGTACACGAAAGTTGTACCCTTTGTTTTTGTTACGAGTTGTTGTTTTAACGAAGGATGCCAGCTGCTCTATAGACCTTTGCCCCACTCCATAAATGTCATTTACAAGCATGCAATATGCAGCATCTTATTGTATATTTATTACTGATAATTAAACATTTGTCCTGAAACACGTAAAGCCTGCGGTTTTCGTTTAAAAATAAAAACAATAATGACATTGATTTATAGGTTAGGTGGTGTAGCTACATAATTGTTAAAATATAGTCTGGCAAACGAAAGTAGACACTGAAAAAGCGCGGCAAATTTAAAAAATATCAGTATAGCAACCCCAAAACTACTATGAAATACCTGGAATAACCTTATTTGATACTTTAGAATTATCTATTTTTTTTTCATCGGAATAAAAATACACCAGGTATTTTAGGTAGGTAATAGTTTAGATATTGTGTCTTAATTCGAATTAAAAAAAACAACAGTATTCTAAAATAGTTCTGATTTATTCACTATTATCAAAATCCGAATATAAGACTTCCATGTGGAAAGTTTCATTAGAGTCACTGGAATAATTGTTTCCTACGTTAATTATAAAACTTTCTAAATCATTTTCTGTAATTCTGTCCCATTCTTTATATTTATTTTCAACATGGATGACATGATAAGTCATTTTCTTTCACTCCTCGGGAGTTATATTTTTAAATGTCTCTTTTATAACTTTCTCTAACTCCACTGCAGGCAGAGCAATATTTTTACTTGCCACTTTACGTTTAGCCAAACTCCATACTAACTCAATGGCATTTAGATCACAGACCACAGTGGTAGGGGGGAAGTCGCAATACCTCGTGGCTCGTGCCCATTCTGCTTCAGAATTTCATCAGCTTCATATACTGGCTCTGGTGTGTTTCGTTTTAAACTTGTTTTTTAACAATGTAAAATTCGTTAATTTTGTTACGAATAGCATCTATGTCGCAACTATCTAAATCGGAAACTGTGAGTTTATATGGCCTTTACTTTATGTAGTAACGCTCACTTCTGTAAAGAATGGTAAAACAAAATGATTAGGTTCTGCAAATCATGAATTCCTAGTAAAAACTTACCAGTGATTGAATCTATTTCATCCAAGTACCGATTCTGGGTTCTTAATCCTATCTTTCTGCTCTAAATCCATAAGTTTTTACCCGACTGCAAAGGAAGGGTTATGTTTTTCGCGCGTATCTTGTATGTATGTATGTATGTTTGTAATATTCTTTATTACCTCATATCTCCAGAACCGCTGAACGGATTCACACGATTGAGGTATCGTTAGATTTGTCTTAACAGCCCGAGTGTTCTTAGATAGGTGACATTAAAAAAAAATAAACATGGTGGCTGTGCGAAGCCATGATACATGGTGAAAAATATTTTTTTATTTCTAATACTACAATATGGGTATCAAATTAAAGGGCTTAACATAAGGATTTCAAAAAGGTATATCATGTTTATCATTAGTGTAATACTAGCAAAATAACACAATGAGAAAGTTTAAAAATATGGACTCTCTGAATCCGGTGGAGTGCCAATGTGACACGACCGGGAAAACTAAAAAATTGTTAATTAATATTTTAACTAAAAAGTTGAAAAAAAAAAACTTATTTAAAAAATCTAAAAAACCCGACTGCTCAACTGAAGTGTAAGAAACAAGCACATTTTTATTTCTAAAAGTGACAAGCAGGCGGACCCATCCCATTTAAAAAAAATATGTTCAGTTGGGTCCCGCCTGCTTGTCACTTTTAAAAATAAAAATGTGCTTGTTTCTTACACTTCAGTTGAGCAGTCGGGTTTTTAGATTTTTTAAATAAGTTTTTTTTCAATAATTTCCACTTTTTTTTTTTAATAATATTCCACAACTTTTTCACACAACGCCATCTAGTCCCAAACTAAGCAGAGCTTGTGGTATGGATACTAGACAACTGATAAACATACATATATATTTCTAAATACATACATATTATAGATAAATTACACCCAGACAAAGAACAAATGACCGTGCTCATCACACAAACATTTGTCCTAGGTGGGAATCGAACCCACGACCTTGCGCATAGCAGTCAGGGCCACTGACCACTATACCAACGGGCCTGTCAACTACCACTATCTCATCAACCCCTGCTACACCCACCAGATTTTCTATAAAAGAAAAAAATGTTAAAAACCATGCAACATTTAATAGTACCTATGTTAAATAACCATAATGCATTATTATGAAGGTGTTTAACATACTATAAAATGAATGTGAATCAAAATAGATAAATATTTTTCCTCGCTTAAAGATAAATATAAATTATGAATTACGACAAAGTATCAACTTAGTAGCGTCATACTAACTTATGAAATCGAACACCACACGTAAACAATCTTCTTTTTGTTTGAATTCGGCGTCTTTCTCCTGTTGTTTTTCTTGATATTTAGACATCATGCGAAACAACATCTGCCGCACTCAACTTTAATAGTTTTGTTCATTTTCGCTGAATAAACGCTATTAACAAGATCACAACAAATCACCAACAACACGCCATCTTGTTTTTGAAAATTGAGTTTGACATTAGTATAGCATTGCCATATCAAAAGTTTGCAAATAATTCGAGTGTCTACTTTCGTTTGCCAGACTTTCACTAAGTGCACGATGCGCGAACTTACCCCACAGGTACTTTTGCTATCTCAATAACTTACCCCCACTACGCCAAAACCTTGCCAACTTACGTGACGAGGACTATACACGACTCCATGTCGTCGTTGCGCTTGCAAAAGGCGCTATGTGGTAAATAGTCATTTTCGTTCTTTTATGCAGTTTCAATCGTTATTTTAATACACACACGCTGTAAAATAGCTATCTAATAAACTAAATATTTAAAGAGTTACCTTTCAATATTGCGTTTATCAGATAGCTGTTTTTACATCATGTGTGTATTAAAATAACGATTGAAACTTCATAAAAGAACGAAAATGACTATTTATCACATAGCGCCTTTTGCAAGCGCAACGAAGATGTGGAATTCGCTGTTTTCCACTGAAATGGGATGAACTAAAGCTTTTTTAAACGCCGTGGGAAAAACCCCTGCACTAATGGACAAATTACAAACTAAAACAAACCTCGCATCTTTCAGTATTTTAGATGGTATACCATCTGAACCAATGGCGCAATCAGTCCTGAGACCCAGTATAATGGAATCAACATCACTTTCAGTTACCTCCAAGAGGGCCATTGAATCAACCGAATTTGAAGTAATCTCAGAACGGGGATTTACTGAGACTGAATTAAATTTAGATGCTAGGCTGCTGCCTATATTGGCAAAAAAGTTATTAACATTATTCAGTGAGGAAATAGGATCATCAGTTAAACGTAGTAACTCAAAAGAAGGTGAACACTTTTTATTAAAATCTGAGACATTCTTAATAACGTTCCAAGTAGCTCTAACATCATTTTTTGCATTATGAAACTGTTCTTTTTCATACGTGTGCTTAAGCTTTTTCAGCAAGGCGTTACAGAAATTGCGGTAGCGGATGTAAGTGACCTTTAGCATATCATTATCACCAGATTTCTTGAGTTTCGAATGCATGCGGTCACGGTGCCTTATACAACGGAGTAGCCCGGTCGTGATCCATGGCTTCAAATTACGTTCTCTTTTTGGGACTGTATATTCTCGTGTATGCTTTATGACTATGGAAGAGAGTTTCTCTATTAACGCATTTGCAGCATCATTAGGATCTGAGATTGTCAGTATTGGGGACCAGTCATGGTTTATAATATTTTCCAATGCTGACTCATAGTCTATTTTTGATTTCGTACGGGTCACATCCGTCTTAGCACTCTTGGTTTGCAAAAATAACAGCAGCGGTTCATGATCTGTTATGGCTGATTCAATAACAAAAGCAGTAGCAGATTTGTTTGTTTTGAGCAAAATATGGTCTAAACAGTTTGCGAGCCGTGTCGGAAAAAGATGCGCTGGTAGAAGGCCATTTGTGGCGGCACAGGTTAAATACTCTTCCGAGTGACTATCAGTGTTATCAGTCTTAATGTCGATGTTGATGTCCCCGATTAAAACTACAGAAGGACTTGCGATTTTGAGTACATTATCAAGACTATCAATAAAATTAGAAATATTATTAAAAGAAGGGGGTCGATAAATAGCCACTATTGCTACATCCTCAATACGACAAATAAGACAGTTTGCGTCATCGAACTGCGGTTCATAAACATTAGCTCTAATGGAAGATTTGACGTAAATGGCGCATCCGTCATTTTGGTTGTATGTAATTTTATTGCAGTAAGCCGTGTAGCCGTCTAAGGTCGGTAAATGTGAGAGTTTACTTAACCAGCACTCGGTGAGGACTAGCACGTCACATTTGAAACCTAATAAACGCATAAGCACAGAAACTTCATCGAAATTTTTGGTAATACTTCGTATGTTTAAGTGTAAAATCTTTAGGCCATTCGTCGGATGTTTCAAAAACTTTACACAATTCTCGGGTTGACACTTGAACGATTTAGACACATTAAGTGCGTCTATTTCATTATAAACGGTATCAAGATTAGCCATCTTTAACATAAATATGCAAAATATGACAAAAGTATGGTGTTTTTTGAAAAGCAAAAATAATGAATATTGTGCTCCTAGATCTAGGAAAAATTATCTTTATAATCACTAATATCGGAACTATAGGTAACATAATGTATGCAGTAGTTCCACAGGCGCATATTGCATGTATGTGTATGGAAATGAAATGTAGTATTTTGTATTTGAGTATGTTGGCTCGTGTGTGTTTAAATTGTCTATGTTGTTTATATGTATGAGACGCGTATGAAATTAATATGAGTGAAAGTGTGTTGTTAAATTTAAAAAATATTCTAAACATTATATTTAAATATAAGCAAAGAAAATCAACGGGGTATACATTAAAAAACTTATGAGCTAGTCATGCATTAAGATTTCCGGTGTCCAGTAGGCTGAGAGATTTTTCCGAGTTAACAAGTATCTGTTTATCTCCCTCATTTTTGCGGAGAAATATATTCCCATTAGAAATCCAGCAGAACTTATAAGTGTTCTTATTAGCAAACTCTCTGGCTTGATAGAAAAGTTTTTTTATACTTGCGGGTAGATGTTCCGAAATATAAACAGGTTGTCGGTCTCCAGGCATACCCATGGCTGCAGTGTTGAGCTTGTCGTCTTTTCTCTTTCCTTTGTTGTACACACGCACAGCGGACAGAAGAGACTGCTTTTTTTGCACGGTAGTAAATTCAGCTATGATGGGTCGCGGGGAGGTTGAGCTGTTAGGTTTTCGTGGAAGACGATAGATATCGCGCAGCTCTTTTTCGTCTATGTGTATACCAACAACTGTGCCTAGGTTACATACTGTTTTAATTAGACTGGTACTAGACTCAGTACTTGCTTGCGGGAGGTTACGCAATTCTACACCAGAAGACCTCGTCTTGTGCTGAAGATCTATTATTTTCTGTTCAAGAGTATCTATATATTTTTGTTGCTCGCGACGCTCTTTCCTCATTATGTCTACCTGGCCCTTTATATCTTCGAATTGCCTGTTTAAGAATTCAATCGATTGGACAATTCCGGCGTTTGACTTGCATATTTCCGAGCTAGATGCCTGTATTTTATTATTTTGGTTTTTAATATCCCTAATGTCAGAACAGAGCTCTGCTATCAGGGATTTTTGGCCCGCCAGTAACTCCGAAATTCTCATATCTTGCTCATCCTTCCACTTAGCGAGTATGTCGTGAACGTCGTGCGCTCCTTGCAAAATCGTCTCAGTCTCCGTAGCTCGAGGAGAGGTATCATTTCGTGGTCGTTTGTTTCTTTTAATGTTAACGTACTCGCATTCGGATATAGCCGTGGTTATATCAGGTTCAGAACGCGTTTGACTCTTGCCTATATTGCCAATTGGTGGTTTAGGGTTCTTTGGAGGAGTGCGCTGATCCCCTGCCATGTATAAAACCGGTAGAATAAATAAGCAGTAGGCAATATAGAGAAATACACAGTAAACTGAATAACTTGCAAAAAATCGATGAGCAACAAGCGAGTGTTGGAGCGTAGGTACTCTCGTAGCCAGCTCGTAGCACACGCTCGTGACGTAGTAGTGCGCGTGGTGATTTCGTAGCAGTGAAGACAGTCACTCGTAGCACACCGTAAATTCACTAATAACATTAACTGTCTCTGTGGCGCAACGTGTAAGCAGTATGACTTCTGTTCACTAGGGCGATGGATCGAATCCAGCGAATCACAAACACTTTTTCTGAGTCACCTTAAAGAGTCACTTCACTATTATTTATGTCTCTGTCTAAGACCGCCCAGTGGGCGTTGCCCTCAGGTAAGATCAGGCAAAGAGTGACAAGGAATTGAAATTATTAACTACGAACCAATCACAGGCTCCGGCGCACAAGAAAGCGACACACGTCCTACCAGTTTGACGTTAAACGGAGGAATGAATATACTTATTTATATATATATATAATTGTAATAAATATACTTATTTATTACAATTATTTACTATCAAAAGGGAAACAGGAGCAAAGCGGAGGAAAATCAATTGTTTTTAGGCCGATCCATTATGACGTCAAAATTATTTAAAAAAGCTCAGGCAGGCGTGCGGCAGCCCTCTGTCGTTTGTACCAACGGCGATACGCGAGGCGGTAGGCATATAAAGCCGGCTCTACACGTTGGCCAACACAGTGGCGAATGTAGTGGCCAGCATATTGGCCAAGAGTTCGTGATAGCGTCCACACGTTGGAAGGTCGTTCAGTTTGCTACGGTACAGGCCAATGTGCGGACGTATTTATTAAAATGGATATTGAGGCGCTAACTTCTGCTTCTTGGGTTGCACAAACAATTTACGGCTTGGTAGAGCTCTATAAACCGAAAAGTTTCTTCGTTATTAGTCATTACTGACATTTTGTTTACACTAGTTGTTACCGACGCGTGACTAAACTTTTTAACAAATAAAAACTTTTTATTTGTTAAAAATATATAAAAAGTTATTTTTCAATTTGCAGTTTTTTTTGGGAGTCGGTTTAATTTTTTGGTAAAAAGTTTTTATTTCACTCTTTTTAGTTGGTTGATTTTTAATTTACCTAGTTACAAGAGCCTAAATGTCAACTACTTATAACATTTTACAAAATATTGCTTTTCCCAATGCTGGGCCGTTACATCACCATATGCATTGTGACGAGCACCAAGTGCTTAATATCCATATTCAAGTAATCGAATCGCAATCCACGAAATACTTATTATTGAGTAGTTTCGGCGGCCATCTGTGGTCTTCATCATCAGTTCCACTTCCCCAAATGGTACTTTTTGAGAGCAACTGCACAAGTTACCATAAGAAATACCCAAAACGCCATAGGTGTGCCTATAATATTTGAAGAGTTCCCTCGATTTCTCCAGGATCCCATCATCAGATCTTAACTTGGTGACAAATGGTACCAATTTCAAAGTATACCCTATCAAACAAAAAAAGAATTTTCCAAATCGGTTCAGCCGTCTTCGAGTAATCGGTGACCATACATTAAAAAAAAAAAATATACGCGTCGAATTGATAACCTCCTCTTTTGGTCGTCGGTTGAAAATAAAACCAACTTCCATATGAAAACACTACAACGCCAAAAATAACTTTAATTTCGGTAGTCGGTGTTATTCGTTTTGTATTTTCTTTTTTTGACACCGCCTTCCGAAATTATAGTTATTTTTGCCTCTGTAGTATTTTAATATGGAAGTCGGTTTTATTTTTTGTTAAAAAGTTTTTTTCACGCTTTTTAGTGGGTCGGTTTGTAATTTATCTAGTTACAAAAGCCAAAATGTCAACTACTTATCACCTTTTACAAAATATTGCTTTTCCCGATGCAGAGCTGTTAATTTTTGAGGAGTTCTCCTGGTACTTCACCATCAGCTCTACATCACCATATGCATTATGACGTACATAAAGTGCTTAACGTCCATATTCAAGTAATCGAATCGCAATCCAAGAAATACTTATTATTGAGTAGTTTCGGTGGTCATCTGTGGTCTTCATCATCAGTTCCACTTCCCCAAATGGTGCTTTTCGAGAGCAACTGCACAAGATACTATAAGATATAACCAAAACGCTATAGATGTGCCTATAATATTTGAAGAGTTCCCTCGATTACTCCAGGATCCCATCATCAGATCCTGATTTCATAACAATGGGACCAACTAGAAAGTATACCATTTCAAATGAAAAGAGAATTTTCTAAATCGGTCGAGCTGACTTCGAGTTATGAGGTAACATACATAAAAAAAAAAGTTCAAGACGAACTGAGAACCTCTTTCTTTTTTTTGAAGTCGGTTAAAATGTTTAATCAGGTGCGTGCGATCGTTCTGGGAGCTCGTAGCATACTAAACGCGCGGCCAACGTGTGGACGCGGTAGCCAATACTCGGCCACCAACCCTTTGATCTTTTGCAAAAAACCGACACCACACGGATCTCGCGCCAACTCGTCGGCCATCATTCCAATACAACCCAAGATGCACAAACACCCCCTCTACACGTTGGCGAATAGGCACTGGCCACTACATTCGCCACTGTGTTGGCCAACGTGTAGAGCCGGCTTTAAGGTCGACGGCATGCAAAATAGAGATGACCTTGAATTGGGGCACCTATAAAGCGAGCGTCCACCTTTAAATACTTAGGGCATTTTCTTGCCGACGACCTTAATGGTGAACGCAGACCTAGCCGCACCGCACGCGCCGCAGTCTTTGCATTCGAATTCTTTATATGAAGTTCTATGCAACCTCGCACACCTACACGCGCCGCAGTCGTCGCAGTCCCTGAAACGACCGAACTCCCCTAGCCGCAGCTGATGACGTCACCCGCACGCAGCGCGGATGACGTCATTCGCATCCACGGCGCGCAGTGTTGCCAGAGTTATAAAGTAGACAGAGAATCTCTGTAAACGGTTTATAATAAAATTACTTATTCTCGTATAAATAATTACTTGCTTATTCCCTATTATAGCACCTACAGATAAAATTACACAAAAGAGCAAAATATGAAAATACCAATACCAAATACAGATTTTATACAGATTTTTTAAATCTTCGGATAGATAATGCTTTCAAAAATCTGGCAACACTGACGGCAACGACTGCAGCGACTGCGGCGCGGATAGATGTGCGAGGCCATTAACAAAAAGCGATGACTGCGGGGACTGTAGAGACTGCGGTGCGGCTAGGTCTGCGTTCACCATAAAGACAACGTAGATATTGAAAGTGAGCGCAGGGCACTAGCGGTCCGGAGTAACATGTTGATTCGTAGATTTGCTCGTTGTACAGAATAGGTAAAAATTACATTATTTAAGTCGTATTGTCAGAGTATGTACGCGAGTAATCTATGGACCAAGTACTCCAAAAGATCGCTAGAAGCCCTGTGTGTACAATATAATAATAGTTTCAGGATGTTGTTGGGACTACCTCGCTATTGCAGCGCATCAGAGATGTTCGCGCAAGCCCGCACCGATGGCTTTCATGCGATTCTGCGCAAAAAGACAGCATCTTTGCTAAGGCGGGTGAGAGAGAGTCCCAACAGCATGCTGCAAACGGTGGCGGGGAGCTTTAACTTGCCAATTCTGAGCCATTTCATTAATAGATTGATAAGTACTAGCACTAGATTGTAAGTTGTTGTTACTAACACTACTTAATATGGATGCAGTCAGAAATAAACGTCTTAATAATTATAATTATACGAAATCAAGGTAAAGCTCTCCATGGAATACAAACTACAGTTACCTACCTTGTTATATTTTCTTTTTTACAAAACAAGTCTTCTTATATTTTTTTCGTTTAGGTAACTGGTCCATCTGACACAAATGGAATAATCAAAGAGAATGTAATACACTATGTTTTAGGAATAATTATAAGTTGCATCACACCTAAAATTGTAGATATTTGTACACCTGCATGGAGTTCTATATTGTATCGATATAATCTTCAGTTTTCGCACAACGGAAGTCTCTCTCTAATACGGCTGGAACGCCGACGGGGATACGAGTAACGGGCTCATCGCATGATGTCGATTAAGTTAGCGTGCAGCGCAAAACGACCTGCATTGTGACTGCAAGAGTAGCTATGTTGTTTATAGGGTGATGTTCTGTTTGTGATATGTAGTTGGTCATTACCAGCCTATGTACAGGCAATGCTGGGACTGGGACACAGACATAATCTCTATGAGATAATGGCCCGTCATCCAGCACGCATGCTCAGTGTGGCTCAATGGATGTAGTATATCGTAGGATTATTCAGGCCATATACAAGATATACATAAGCCAGTTTCCTCACGTTTTCTTTGACCGTTTTGTTTTTATTGATAATAGGTTTGCATTTGACCAGCATCTCACCTGATGGTAAATGATGAGTAGACGAAGATAGAGCACGCTTACCTAAAAGACCTCTATTCACTCTTGACGCAAAGACTGTAACCACTGAGCCATTATTTATTTATTTATTTATGTACACACATGACACTTACAAAAAAAAATTAAATACAGACAAAAGAGCACAAAGGTGCTGCTTATTTCCCAAGAAATTTCTTCCAGCAGACCTGCGACAGGAGAGTTCAAGAGGAGATGATAGACACAGTGTGTATAAATACTAGTTATGATAAATAAAACATACTTAGCTATACAATTAAACTATAATGATATAATAAACAAATATATACATACATAGAATTAAAATACATATTTATATTAATGCTATAAAAATATATACCTATAATAAATATATAAAATTACGGGATGTTGGATAGGTAATGATCTTTGACCAGCTTTTTGAAAATATTAATGGATTTAGCTTCCCGGATTTTAGCGGGAAGTGAGTTCCACAGTCGTACTGCATGAAAGGAGAAGGAGTGGGAATAGAAACGGGTTTTATGGGC
The DNA here is from genome assembly GCA_943138885.2 of Tholera decimalis. Taxonomy (NCBI): domain Eukaryota; kingdom Metazoa; phylum Arthropoda; class Insecta; order Lepidoptera; family Noctuidae; genus Tholera; species Tholera decimalis. Next base: position 46,261,025 of record OW964557.2, read on the forward strand.
TGGGAAATTGAGATGGAGTTTAAGGTGGGATCTACAAAGTGCATCAGTAGGACAAGTGAATGAAAAACGATCACGCAGGTAGTTAGGATATGCAGGGTTGAATAGGATGTTGTACAGAAGGAATAATATTCGAGTGTTCCTGCGAAGACGGATAGGGAGCCACTTGAGATCCTTGCGAAACTGAGAGACATGATCGTATTTCCTCAGACCAAAAACAAAGCGAATACACAAGTTTTGCAAGCGCTCAAGCTTACATAAGAGCTCCTCAGTGGCATCCAAATAGCAGGCATCGGCATAATCAATAATCGGCTGGATTAAAGTTTGAGCTAAAGAGATTTTAGTTTTGAAAGGCAAGAAGCTTTGAAGGGATTTTAAAGAGTGGAAGGAAAAGTGCACCTTTCGACTAACCTCACTTACTTGCGCTCGCCAAGAAAGATTGCTGTCAAGTAATACACCGAGATTCTTTGCCACATCCGTGTACGCAATGACCGAGCTGTTAAGGGATAATGGCCTCAAAGAGGAAGTATCAAGTGCAGAGCGATAGTATCGACTACCCAAGATCATAGCCTGGGACTTGGAGGGATTAATCTGTAATCCGTATGATTTAGCCCACTGACTAATATTCTCCAAGTCACAATTCATGGCACTAATCGCCGAGTCCGCGTCAGCCAGCAAGAAGTGTCGGTAAAGCTGCAAATCGTCTGCATAGAGATGGAAGTGCGAGGTGATAATCTGATTAACTGTATTAATAAAGATAGAGAAAAGAAGAGGAGAAAGAACGCCACCCTGAGGCACACCAGCAGTGAGATCACACCAATCAGAAAATTTTTCATCAAGGCGGACACACTGAGAGCGACCCCGAAGATAAGAGTCAAACCAGGATAGTGCAGAAGGAGAAAAGTTAAATGAACGAAGGACTCCAAGAAGTATGTCAAAATCCACTGAGTTGAACGCACAACTGAAGTCAAGTAGGACTAATACGGTGAGTGATTTATTGTCCATAGCCCAGCGGATATCGTCGGTGACTTTCAGAAGTGCAGTTACTGTGCTGTGACCAGTACGAAATCCAGATTGGAAAGGGGAAATTAGGTTGTGTGCTGTAAGGTATCTAGAAACTTGGCCATGAACAATATGTTCGAGAACTTTAGAAAGGAAAGGTAAAATGGAGATGGGTCTGAAGTGAGACAAGGTCGATGGATTGTTTATTTTGGGAACAGGTATTATATGTGCCTGTTTCCAGGCACTAGGAAATGAGCCAGAAAATAAGGAATAGTTAGCAATGTGTGTTAGAATGGGGAGCAATTGAGGTAGAATAGGTATTATCATCCTCGAACACACATTGTCATGACCAACAGCCGAAGAGGAAATAGAAAGTAGAGATTTTTTAACATCATCTTCAGAAACAGAAGTCAAATTAAAAGTTGAGCAATTTGGTAAAGGCAAATCAGTGAGCTCTTGCAAAGTTGAAATTTTGACATTAGGTTCAAGAGAAACAGGAGGAAGAGAAAAGTGTTTATTAAGAGCACATATGTCAACATCTGCACAAGTATTAGAGGGTGATTTGCCGATGCCAACTGACTTTAGAAATTTCCAGACATCAGAGGACTTTCGATCAATGAGAGATTCGTGGAAATAGCGTCTTTTAGCATCTCGACACATACGATTGCAGCTATTACGCACAGCTTTAAAGTGATCAAAATTCTGCTCCGTGGATCTACGTCTATACCTACTCTTCGCTTTATCCTTACGAGTAATAGCATCTTTGATTTCAGCAGTAATCCAAGGAGCAGGATTATGCTTTACTTTAATTCGCCGACGCGGCGCATGTTTGTCATAAAGACCCAATAGCTCGGAATTGAAATAGCTGACTTTCTCGTCAATACTGGAGCTTTCGACTACGGAGGTCCAGTCAATATCACTTGCATCACTTGCTAACTCAACAAGATCTAGGCCATTGTAATTACGTAAATAGCAGAAGCGAGGTTTAGGTTTGGGAGATCGGATACGATAGGAAAGAAAGATGAGGTCGTGATAAGAAAAGGTTGCAGTGAGCTGCCCAAACTCAGCAACTTTGCTAGGTGAAGAGACAATCATTAGGTCCAATAGAGAAGGCGTGCAGTTAGGAAAATTATGGGTCGCAGATAGAGGTAAAATTTTAAGATTAAAGGAGGATAAGAGAGTACGAAGTTTGCGAGAACGAGCGTCATCTTTAAGTAAGCATGTATTAAAGTCACCCATTAGAATAACGTGCTCGTACGCGGGGCAAAGTTCATTAAGAGATGATTCTAAGGAGTCAAAGTAGTTAATGTGTAAATTAGGGGAGTAGAATACCGCGAGTAGAACTTTGGTATGATTTAAAGTAATCTCAAGGAATAAAAATTCAGCCGAGCCAGAGTACTGGGATGGAGACGAGCTAACAATTTTGTGTGGTATATCAGCACGTATGTATATGGCAACACCACCACCACCCTTGCCGGTTCTGTCATTTCTGACCAGAACAAAACCAGGAAGTGAATAGTGCGTAGAAGGAAGAGAAGGCTTAAGAAAAGTTTCAGAAATTAGAAGTGCATCTAGATGAGCACTGCTAAAGGATGCCAGAAGATCGGAGTAGTGACCAGGAACACTCTGAGCATTAATATGCGCTATATGAAAATTTTTGGGGTATTTAGAAAAAGTAGAGGAAATATTATCATGCCAAGTGTGAACCGGTGTCTCACTTTCCGCGCTTATAAAACTGCAAGTTGAAGAAGAACAAGAGAAAAAGCTATCATTTAAGTCTGTTAGATCATCCATAGATAAATACAAAGTAAAATAAATATATATATATAAAAATAAAATAAAAATAAATAAGTTAACACTAAATACTTTTTAGTTTTTGCTTTGAGGTTAACTACCCTAACTCGTTTCTTCTGATTGGAAACAATTTCAAAATAAAAACTACTTTTCAAACAGTCTGAAGCAGGTGGTGCGACATGTTCAAATTCCACCACAGCTGAGATGAACTGTTTATTTTGTTTTGTATTGAAACCCTCGTATGACGGCGCACTTCAGAGTTTGACACTGTAGTTTTTGGTAGGACAAATGTAAAGCTCTCGTACCTAGTCAAATTGATCCAATGTGTCGATCTGCTCTACAAACAATTCCCTAGCGTTACAGATTAACAGATTAAAACAACGATCGGTTCGACAGTATTTTAATTTAAAATTTCAAAAAGCAAATACAATAATCTCCGCATGACTCGTCTCATAAAGCTTTACACGTAAAGTAGTTATCTTTAATAGTACATAATAATAAATATAACAAACAGTGAAGTACTGCACGCTGCTGCGGCCGCCTACTTGTCCTTCTCGCTGTCCGCCTTCCTGCCCAGCGGCACCGCCGCGCGCACCCTGCAACACGCACACACTACACTACACTGCAACACGCACACACTACACTACACTGCACTACACACTGCACCTACAGCGCGCTGTGCAGCATGAGACAGATGATCATGATCATGAGATTCACTGAGTACTCATGTCAAGTTGTGAGCCGATTTTCCAATAATACAATATTTCTACATCATATGAACAACAATAAGTATATCTTTATCGAAGATAAAAAAATTAAAATAAAGTTATAATAAAATTAAAATCGTTTTATACGTATTTTTTCAATACTTGTGATAATTACACGGCTCAATTTGAATAACGGCGAACCAAAATGTCGCAAACGAACCAAAACGCTAGACGCTGAGCATCTGCGTCATCCTCCAATAAGCAATTATTTAATTAGTCCTAATGGCGCAGACTAGGCTCTTAACTACGTTGATCCATCATTAACTAACCACAGCTTTACTAACATTATAACGACTCAATGTACAGTCAGGAACATCAGGTATACACAACAAAATGGCTTTTTTTTCGAGGTGAACATCCTCATGGGCGTCCTTCCCTGTGGAGCAGGCGAGGAGAATATTGACTGACAGACTCCAGACGTCATACAGGAACCACAGGGTGATTTCAGTCAGAGACTGTCTTTAACTGAATCACACCATCCTGTGTACCCTCGCTCACTTGCGTCAGGGGCTTTGGGAGGTCTTAAACACTATTCAACACGGCCCCCCACTAAAATGCTCGACCCTAAAATTATTATGACAAAAAAACCACTGGGTGTATCAGAGTCATACATGATGTATCAGAAGCGTATGATCAGGTTTAAGGTTATGAAAATTTGTAAAAATAAGAATTAAATACTAATACAAAACTATTGAAAGGCTGCAAATATTTCACTTTTCAATCAATCTGATGTAGTTACGCCAACTGCGTTTAGTTCTTTGTTGTACATCACATACACTGCATGCACTTCTAAAACATCATGTATATATGGAGGGTTTACTGCAAAAACGCGCTAACTAAATAACATTTGTTCAAAAACTTAAACACATAAAAGTACTTACTACACTGCTAAAATACAAAAAAAAAACTCTTGATGTATCCTAACTCGTTATAACTACTGAGAATGTAGGATATACTGAAATATTAGAGGTTTAATCAATTTTTAAGACTTACACCCGGTTTCTGGAAGGTTAATAAACGCAAGAATTTATTAATCAGCTGTTAAATCTGTTTTCGCTGTTTGCGTTGTTAAAAACAATGTGAGTTGAGTTACTTGATTACTGAATCTATGGTTTTTGGTTTCTCCATAAACCAGATGTTAGCAACGGAAAAGGCTCTTGACAAGAGATTTAACAGCCGACTAGTTATTTTTTCCGTTGATCACCCTTTCAGAAACCGGGTGTTAATATATCAAAATCTAGTACTACATTTCACATGTTTTTGGAGTAAACCCTTGATACGTGGACTTATAAGAGAGTAACATAAGGTTTTAATGCCCTGACAGGAGCATGTTGTGTTTGTAGCAACGTACACCTCACACTTTGCCACAACACGCACCAGCCCAGTGAGATACATAGCACTGTGGTTAAGTTTAAATTCACTGGACTCGACTGGGAGTGTAGATACAGTGAAAAGCATTTATTCGCTCCACTAAAACAAAAAAGAGGTATACAGGCAACATTACTTGCACAATATAGCAACTTATTGAAATAAATATATATATATATATTTTTTTTTTTTTTTTTTTTTTAACGTGGTAAAATTATCAAATAAGTCCTCCCACTCCGGGCAGGGTGGGAGGGACTGTCAGACTTTTACTGACTAAAATCCACGGTGTTCCTTCAATAACCCTTTACATACCGGGGCCACGGTAACGGGATGAGTCCCACGACCCCGGGTATATATATATATTAGCAGGATAATTAATAGAACATAAAATACCAATACTGATAAGTTGAATGTATGCCTGTGTAACTGTTTTTATTGCTTAAAATATATAGCTTAGATAAATAGCTAGCAAGATTCATAACCCCGTTTTAAGAAAGAACAATTTGAAGTTATCTTGCTGTCAAGCTTTACTTTTGCCTGTCAAACTAGTTAGACATGTCTATCACTTCAAGTTCTGGAATCAGAATCCGGATCATATTCACTTTGACTTGAACCTTATTAACTTACAATAAGTTTCATATTCTTATAGACCGCTTACTGACTTACTACTGCAAAGTCAAAATGCGTTCAATGAATCCTGCCGATAGTTAAGTGTAGAATGATTGAAACTTAACGGCTAGCATCAGTCCTTTTTTTTTTTTTAAGAAAACTAGCATTTTATGTAGAGTTCACATTATTAGCATCTTGCTAGCCCCTCCAACTAAGCTAAATATGTTTGTGATTGGATAGAGTGACACACAGCAATGGTGCAATGGATGGGGTTCGAACCCGCTATCTCTCGATCACAAGCCCGACACCTTAACTAGTAGGCTATTGGCGTTTCTTATAGCTGCGAAGTGGCCACGTGATAGCGGGGCTGAGGGGTAGCGAGAAACTCGCTTCCCAGCCGCCATTAAAGGTTGAGGCGTGGTATGTAAGTAAGTGGTATGTAAGTAAGTAAGGCAGCTCACTTGGCTGAGATCTCGTTGATCTTGGCGCGCGCCAGCTCCAGGTTGGCGTCCACCTGCGCCTTGTTCATCTCGTACGCCTTCGGCAGAGTGAACAGCGCTATCCACCCTGCAAACACACAAGCAACGCAATGTTACCTACAAGTATACTGGAAAGTGCTATAAATACTAATCTAACACGTAAACAGACAGTTGGTCCAAAACTGCAGTAAATGCGGCAACTCATACGGAGATGGTGGGATGAGAACGACTCTTATCTTAGATTAAACACGAAGAGCTTTGGATTCGGATAAGTGGAAGCCACTCCCTTAGAATAGCTTTGTTCTGCACTGGAACAAAGCGCTTATAACAATAATAAGTTAAACATTAAAAGGTTTCAGTGGGCAGTAACGTTTCAAACACACGGCATGCTGGATGCAACAGGTGCTATATTGCACACAATAATTGTAACTGTTTTCTTGTGTGTAAACAAATTGTATAAACATGTATTTATATTGCGATAATGAATTAACTATATCACAACCTCTGACGGCAGTCCTCCCTCGCACTTTATTTTTACATTGTTTTGCTGTGCAGAATCCACTTCATGATATAATTAGCTCGCTTTTAGTGCTAAATACCCAATCCTACTTCCTACTTAATGTAATAAAAATAAAATTTCTAAGTGTAAAATATATAAATAATCTATGCGTACAGACAACTTGGGAGTTGCATTACTGATTCAATTTTGAAGTACGACTGCAAATTAGAATATTCGAAGGAGTAAACATCAAAAAGTGATGAACAAACCGAAAAATGAACTTATAGAAGAAGCTTAATATTGTTGGTTTTTACAAAACGATCGATTTTGCAACCGATATTTCATCCTTGCTCTATGAAAACATTTTTTACTATATTACCTATGTACAAAAATCATTTCCCGATTAGATTATCTGGATATTCGACTATCCGAATATTTGTTATTCGAAGACCTAAACGCAACAATTAGACCGGTTAATCGTGTTTCGACTTTACTTATATATTATTAAGTATGTACTTTGATACTTGTGAGTATTACTGAGGAGGAAGTAACTCCTACGTACGGTGGGACGGAGCCGGGACTTGTTTACTATTTTATTACAATTAATGATAAGCCATTAGTCACGAGAGTTCCTTTATTTATGAACTATGATCTAATAGTACAACTATTTGAGTCAAGGTTCCAGGTAATATGTAACTGTGGGCAGCCACGCACACTATACATACTCGTGTTACCTACAAAATTATTAACACTACATTGAATTTATTATATTTCTGGTAAACATGTGAGCCTGCCGCTAATATATTTTGAAGTACAGACAGGTTCACATGTTTTATATGTTATTGTATTCGTATCTACTGAACTAACAGTTGTTTAGTTTTATTACTAATAAAAACATATTATCTTTTAAAACTGTATATGGATTGATAAAGAGAGAATTATTACCTATAAAGATAATGAACCGTTAAAAGAGTATTATTATCTATTTGAATTACTTAGTGTATTACAACAAAACATAATAAATCAATATTTTAATGATAGTGAGTGGCTTTTAATTTTTATCCTGACTGTACCTATTAATCGAGTTCATAATTCATTTATTTGTCAGAATATTGTCACAGAGGTGCTACATTTTTACAAACTCGACTTAACGGCATAAGAAAACGTTAAATAGCAATATTTTGCAAAAGCAATAGGCTTCCAGACTCAACGCAAAGGGAACCTTTCGTATTTGTGTGTTTTAGGTTCTAGCTTCTAAACACATAAAGTAGGTAATAGATTTATTTATTTTATTACAAACTGAAATCTACCATTACAGGTTGCACCCAATGCGATAGATTTATATAAACACAATTAAGATCTCTACATTCCCTTACTATAAATATAGATCTGTAATATAATTCGATAGTGAATAAAATCACCATTTGATTGGCTACATGACTAGGGTGCTGGGTGTTTGATAGTGAGCAGGAGACTAGCTCGCTATGTAAGTCCGACTCTTTGAATGCAAGTGACCGAACTCTAAAACCCTGTATTTTCTGAATGTGATAAACTGACCTTAAATGCTATGTATGGTGGTAATGTTTTTAGGAATGATAATCTCGAGTAATAAAGGGACAGTCTGTTCATCTCAAAAGAATCACGGTAGAGATACCTGATCTTATCATCTACTTAGTCTTTTGCCGGCTATGTTGGGTAAGCTTTAGGATGCAGCTGAGTATTAGTGCTTAACTTGGAGTAACTTAGAGCCTATCTGACTTCTACAAGCCACAATCTGACTAACACGATACCGTTTGGAAATACTCGTGTCAGTTTTTCTGGCTTCCAACTACCCGTAAAGACTGCAAAGGTGTTCAAAGTAGTGGTGTAACGAATATATTCATAATAGGTACACGTATTATAATACAAGCATTCATATTCATATTAGGATACGCGAATATCATATATTAGGATACCTGGATATTAGTCAAATAATAGGTACCCCGATATTCTCGTCATGTAGCAATATCCTAATAGCGAGTATTAGAAATAACTCACTAATACTCTATATTAGGTAATATAGCCATATTAGTGTATTATACTAATATGGCTATATCGACTAATACGAAAAATATAGAATATTAAGATGCACGGACGTGACTTCGTAACGTGGTGCCGATACGTGTGTATGAGCGAGATAGCGCAAATATGGCGAGATTCTTGGCATATTATTATATTATGATGAAGTGTGAAATTGCGACTCGTTGCAATAACATGTTATTATGTGTGTTTGACATACGCAGAAAAAGTGAAACAGTTAATGTTTCTTAATAACTGTTGTAATTAGTATTCATCGTTGAGAGTATGAAGAAAAATTTAATTACTTTTTCACTATGTCGTTTATATTCACGATAACACGCTTAATATGAATGAATGCTAATATTGCCTAAACTAATATATGACATTCTTTTTTCATTGTACAATGACAAAAAATATCAAATATTTGACTAATATCCAGTAATAGGTATGGTGCCGATACGTATGTACGAGCGAACGTTTAATATGAATGAATATTGATAAGAATATGAATATTGGCTAAACTAATATTTGACTAATATCCAGTAATAGGTATGGTATCCTAATATCAGATTACCAATATATTCAATATTATGAATATCAAGATTTGACCCCAATATAACATCTCTATTCAAAAGACACAATTTACTCATCACAAAGAATTTCTAACTTGAGTCAAATAAAAATTGAGTTTTTTTATAGCAATAATTGAAGAGTAGAGCAAAATGTAGCTTACATATAACCCTTAACTATACTTTCTGGTTTTACATAAAGCATGCTGTGAAACTCTATAATAGGCGTCAGAACTCCACTGTTACCATTTATCATGATCGTTGTAAAATAAAGCTGTTGGGTTTCCTATCAATAAATAAATAAATACATAGGTTATTTTCATTCCAAGAATGCGAAATATTCGTAGGTAGTGTGTGTACTACGAATAGTGTAATCTCTCTAGAGTGGGGTAGTAAAGCTGTGATGTCATGTTTGGACGTCATCACGTATCACAGACTTAACGCGCGATCAATTCCATACAGATTAACCAAGTTTTTGTTTGTAAGAATATGTTTACCATGATGAGCTATTAATTGGTCATGATATGGGTTTCTTTATTGTAAACCTCGAAAGTAGCAGCTTTGTAAGAGATCTCTACTTCTTCTCGTACAAAGAGATATTGCAATTCTTTCTCTAAGAATGAAAATAACCTAACTCAACATTTCTATTTTTAGGTTTTTATTTAATTTAAAAAAAGCAATGTTAAATAAATTTAAATGTTGCTGCAATATTGGCTTGTCTTCGATAACCAGGTCCAGACAAGAAAGACTTGGAATCTACCTATGAACATATTTTATCTCTATCTCATCGACAATTCAGAGCTCATCGACACTGAGCTCAAGCGGACTCTTCCTTAATAGTAATTGTATGTGCCTTGCTTCTGTCCGCGACTTCGTCCGCGTGGGAGGGTTTTCCCGCGTAAATCCCGATCCCGTGGGAATTCCGGGATAAAAAGTAGCCTATGTGTTATTCCAGAATGTCAACTATCTACTTACCCAATTTCATTCAGATCCGTTCAGTAGTTTTTGAATGAAAGAGTAACAAACATACCTACATCCATTCATCCATCCTCATAAAGTTGATAATATTAGTAAGACTGACCGAGTATGATAAGCGTGATGCCGTTGAAGCAGGCGCCGACGTACGTGAGGCACCACAGCAGCACGCCGAACTTCAGCGAGTCCACCAGGTCCTCCACCAGGAACAACCTGCAACACCACCACCGTACCTTATACTCGGGGAACACATTCAAACAACAAAGTAGACTGTATCAGTTCTACAGATGCCACATAAAATCTTATTTATTTATTTACACTTTATGTACAGTGGCCAGCCAGCCCATCAACCTAACTTACTGTCAAAATAATTTAATAAAGGGGATAGAACCGATCTGGCATATCGACCCGCCGCGCCGCTATTTTGAGTTTTTTCCGAAATCGCGGCGCACGATGATAGTGATATAATATGGATAGAGGACACATCTCAGTGTCACTTGACTTATGAGTACAACGGCAATCGTGATTTCGAAAAATACTCAAAATTACGGCGGGTCGATATGCCAGCTTCCATACAAAAAGGTTCAAACCCCTTTACAACTTTATTACAACATGATAAGGTTCAATATCAATTGGGTAAATTTGACAGATTCGAATAGCTTGATGTGTTGGCGACTATACAATAGTGGTACATGGACGGACAGTCAACCTTTGGGTTTAAAAGAACAAGAAGAGGAAGAAAAGTGAGTCAGTCAGGGAAGTGAGCTGCTTTACGCGGTACTCCGGTCAGGTTTCCAGTCTGAACACATTTGCGATCGTGAAATAAGGAGTACGTGTAAATCAATTATATAACTTTATCAAATTTAATTACATATTATTTTAATTAATCTTATTTGAATTCATTCAGTCATGTTATCATTACATACATGATTTGATTGATGAATATATAAAAACCAGTAACATTACTAATTTAATCCATTTGAAAAAGTAAGTTCACAAGCGTTCTATTTTTGAGTTAGCTAACTTTCGGATTTCTTGTGTTATGCTGGTGAAGATGAGACCTAATAAAATAAATGAGTAGGATATTCAGTAAGCGTTGGTAGCCTAATGGATAAGGTGTAGGACTTGTGATCGAGAGGCCACGGGTTCGAACCCCACCCATTACACTATTGCCGTAAACCCACTCCAGACACAAGTATATACAGGGTTATTGTAAAACACTAACAGCCTCTCAGGACTACGCTAGTAACATAATAAACAACAACTTTTGTTACATGACTTTTAACAATTCATCAGATTTTCATACAATAATAAAAATATTTCAATTGAACGCCCTAAATGTTACGCAGTCTGTGAAGCAAAAGAAAGCGCTAGTAATGTTGGTGCACTGATAGTACAAAAGGCAGCAGAGAGGAACTTTTTGGTAAATGTATTACGCTTTCTAAAAAGTCGTAGAACAAAAGTTGTTGTTTATGATATTAGTAATACCGTCCTGCGAGGTTGTTAGTGTTTTACCAGTAACCCTGTATAAAGTTATACAGGGTTACTGGTAAAACACTAGTTGGAGGGGTTAACAAGATTGGTAGTAATGAGATTTACCCCACATTAGTAGTTGTGAGGAAAGAAAGAAAGATTGAAGGTACCTGCGTAGCTCAGCCAGCGCCGCGTTGAGGTGCGCGGTGGCGGCGGCCGCCAGCGCCTGCGCGCGCTCCGCCGACACGCTCACGTCTGTCTCCAGCAGCCATCTGCACACAACCCCACCACGCTCACACACCGACTCTTACGACATACCGCAACCCCGAACGCAACGGCTACTTATACCTTATGACTTCATAACTTAACAGAGGGCGTTCCCGTTAACCCTCAATAGTAAACGAAACACTCTGTACACGCGTACGCATTCATAAATAAATTGAGACGTTGCCGTCCTTCAAGTACGCGTGTACAGAGTGTTTCTTTTACTTATCAATTTAACATTTTTAGTGAATATTTTAATATAAAAAAAAAAAAACATATTGTTTTCGAATAATTTTTTTAGGTAATAATATTTTTTAGCATGTATGGATGCTATATTATTGCGGGTTAACGGGAACGCCCTCTGTTAGTTAACATACTGTATAATCTTTTTTTCCAGTTTACATAAAGCTAGTCACTACTCACTAATAACAAAACATGTCATCTTTTAAATTGCAGCTGTACACTTAATTATAGACCACTGCACCCAAGCTAAGTTATGGGTGTCAGGGCTCTCAAAATTGGCACTATTTACGTTATTAAATGTCCGAATTTAGTTGTGTACCTATACGTATTAGGCACTATAAACAGAATGAACAAGATGAGTTCTTAGACAATACAAGTCTGAAATCCCTTTCGCTGCACTCAGACCGAGAGGAATCATTTGATGAGCCAAAATAGAAGACGAGCTGAACTGTATGTGGCTACCAAACTAGCCTTACACATAGTAAGGCAGTAACCATTATTAACTTTTAACATACAAATCACATATAACCCCAACACGTACTGATAATCAATTTATTTGCATATTTTTGTATGACCTAATTCTGTGGCAATATATACTGTATATTAAGCCTGCAATACATTTTGGCCGAGCGTAGGCCAACGCGAGCGTTGACAAATAAGTACAAGGCAAGAAATAATATCCACACGTTCGACAAGTTCGTCGAACGCCAATGCAGACGACCAATGTAGAAGAGGGTCTGTAGAGCTGCCCACACGTTAGCCGAGCGCAGGCGAGCGCCTTTGATTTGTGAACAAAAACCGACACCGATCCGAAGTGAGGCAAGTGATCACGAGCAACGGCGAACGAAGACAACTCGCACCAAATGAGCTCTATACACGTTGGCGCTGGCCAACACTCGCCCAACCAGGCAAGTGACACCGTGGTATTGGCCTTCACTCGACAACGCTCGGCCAACATGTATTGCAGGCTTTAGATGTGCATGACGAGGCCTACTGTAGTCGAGCTCCTATTCGAATCGACGTCATCACTACATACTAAGCAAGAACCATACATTTAAGTTCAACTTTAGTAATGAGCTCGCAAGCTTTCGACAAAACTGGTAAAAGTAAAAAATATTTGTTTTCCACCAAAAAATCTGGCATCCACGCAATCGTCCCTCAAGTAATTCCCTCGAGAGGTCACGTCGGTAACGATATTACATTCTGACATGATAGGGAGTGTTCCACGTCACCGGCCACCATTCCAATTTCTATCGCAGTGTTCTGACATTTTGCTAACTAAGACTATCGATCCGTGTCAAAAATGTTTTACGAAGCCACAGTCGTTCGCAAACGAGTCTACCTCTAGCTACACCATCACCTAATAATATCAGATATTGTACTTTCTAAAACTCGCTGAACTAGATTCTTAAAATGGTCACAAAAACGTTTCCAATTCTAGATGTTGTACCTATTCAAAGAGTCACACTTTGATTGCAAAAAATAAATCTTACCTAAACATTAAAAAAAGTATGTCAGGTTGCTAAGCAAATTTCTAATTTGTTGTAAAATCATTACTTAGCGGAATAATTTGATATCATCGACGGATATTTAATTCAGTACGATCGTCTCATAACATTGTTTCAAATGAACTCAATAATCTAATTATGATACGTAAGATCAAAGTATTTAGCCTTGCAAACTAAAGTTATCTCATTTGAAACCGTGTCCTTTAGTACAGGCGGCATTCCCAACCTCACAGAAAAAAATACAATGAAGAAAGTCTTTAAAATTACAATGAAAACAAAATAGCACGTTGTCCCCAGAACTATAATTAGAAATACGTTTACAACGAACCAATGTCTCTGGGAAAGATAACGTAAGTTGTGTTAACAACTGAATAAACATAAGTGCGCTAACTAAACTCCTATACACAATACTATGTAGTAACCATTGCTCCCCGTGTTAGTGAGAAGGCTCAAAAGATAGCAGAAACACTTCAATGGAAGTAGAACTAATATTTGGCAGTTCATTAGGACTCTAATGTGACAAACATGCCGTAATCATAGAATCATTCTCATTTAACTCTAAAATCCTGTAACTTCTGAGTTAGATTTAAACTGACAGTAGACTATTCTAAATGCCCGTGGTACCTAATAGGGATCAATTTAACGAGTTATAAAGGGAGGAACCAGCGGTCATGACTTGAGAGATGATTTCCTCAAAATTGCTTATTTTCAAGAGTTTCTAGATCAACCCGAAGATATGCCATTTTTGAGTCGGATCACTTTCTTTCGGACGAAGAGTGAGATGGATGGAGTGATGAGTCATCGCTCGTGTTGCCGAGCGAGATGGACAGTCGCCGACCTCACGTCACACGTGTGCTGGAATAATACTGATGCTGACCACGGAGACTCTCACACGCGCGTGTATTGATAACAATTATTACATTGTAAGAAGATAGTACTTATTGAGGAATTCACGAATTCCACATGTTTGAATATTCTGACCAGAAATATCATCAGGTCGCGATGGTTACTGTTTTTCCCCTTAATTCTAAACTAAGTTGTGGATAATCGATTTCCAGCTTCCATCATCATGATATGTTTACTCAAACCTGAAAATGGATTTAATCTACAGGATACGAATGTAGAACATACGGTTTTTTAATTCAATTCAATTCATTTTATTAATGTGATTTTTGGATACATATTTTAAAAGTTAGCTCTGATTTTCTTTTTTAGGTAAAAAGTACGAGTAAGAATTTGTACTTTTTACTTAAATTTGGTTCTGGTGATACTTAATCGAATGATACAGTTATGGCAGTGAGCAATTCATGAGTGATGAGTTCAATGGAGAGAGAAATCAGGCACTTACTTGAATGGGTGTCCATCATTTGTTTTCTGCACGGCTTGCAGCACGTTCTTGTAGATGCGGAAGGCCACGGCGGCCGACAGCGCCAGCAGCGAGGCGTAGGCCAGCACCGACACCACGGAGCAGCACGCCAGCGCCACCAGCAGCGCCAGCCCCGCGCCCAGCGCCAGCCCGCTCGGCGCCGCCGCGCGCCAGTAGATCAGCGACTCCACTGCGCAACCAACCGCTCAGCGTCATGACGCGCCTCGCACCGGCCGCCTGCCCACCGGGCCTCCGGTGCGAGCTGCGACATGGCTGCAGCACAATACAATACTATTTCATTGACAACAGACAAGATTGATACTCTCAAGCTAACCCACTCCAGTTCCCCACGATAACTTATTTACGCACTAAACAAATTGTCTGCATCGCAAGTAGATATTCTGCTTAATGTTTCGCGGAGAAAGTTCTGACAAAAACTGTGTCCGTCGATGATCTCAAAAACTTTGGATTATAAATCGGAGAATGTAAAGTCAGTGGAGACTGCAGCCGCAAACCGGTTATTCGGAACTTTCTCAATGAGGCATCGTTCAAACAACCGTAGGGACACAGGTACGTGTGTGTGGAGCCACGAAGCGAGTGCTCCGATGGAGCTGAGCATGTACCGTTACAGAGTGCGGCGCGCCTGTCCCGTAGGACATGAACTCGGAACACAACACGATTCTTTAATCAACAATAAAACAACACCGTACTTCATTCCCGTATAACACAAATTATGCGCTTTGTTTTGTAAACTCAATTAACGTTATTAAGTTAATTTGAACTGAGGCACCAATGATAAGATTATCGACGCGTGAAACCTTTCAAAAGATGACGGAAAACTTATGTTCGGTCGGAAATAAACACCGTGTTTGGCGGCCTAGCCCCGGCCCCGGCGGGTCGGGCGGCAGGCGCCACGTCGCGCAGTACCTGGTCCTCGCGGCGGCAGGGGCTCGTGCTGCGCGGAGTGTCGCGGCGAGTGCTTGGGGCGCGCCATGGCAGCGGAGTGAGCGCACATGGCGGCGCGCGCGCCACGCGGCCCTCCTCTCTCACACGTCACCGCGACGCCGCGCCACGTCCCGCCCGACCACTCTCATGCTACGCGCACCACTATCCAACGCCTTTTACAACAATATGGCCAATATCCAACGCGGACTATATAATACTCTATCTCTCGAACCTAGGTGCGAGGCTAGGTGCTCAGGTCGAGTTACGCACTACGTAGGTAGTCAGTCTTTAAATTCGACACTTCTAACTAATCATAATGTAAACACGATACAAAAATCTTACAGTGAGGAATGGAACTTGGTAACGCATTACCAGTTTGACATAAAGTGTCAGTAAATTGGAAGCTTGAAACTTTACACTGATATTCTAGCAAAAATCGGTCTTCAATACCATTTTTGGCGTGTCTCTTCCTAGTGGCATTCCAAACTTGTACCGGTCAGGTACTTTGCGAAGCTCACAATTAAACGTGGTTCACAAGGACCCATTAATCGGATTAAAAGGTTAACCGGTTAGACGTTTAACCCATTTGTTTGATTAACCTTTATACGGGTTAACCTGTATACTATAAAGGTTAATCTATAAAATATTGCTGATTAATCTGAATGAAAGAGACAGAACCTGTAAGTTGCACAATCTCGGCTGCGTCGCGGTATCTTACGTCACACGCGGCTGAATGTTGCTCAGGTTTATTTGTCGCTCTTTTGTTGAATTTTGCACTTATTCAAAATTATGTGCGTAACCACGCACAGTGGAATGAAAATGTTTGGTAGGTAAGTGTATGGTGAACATTAAAAATTCAATGACAAAAGCAAATTGAGAAATGTAGGCAGGTAAGTAGGTAGGTGTCTTTTTAACCGACTTCAAAAAAAGGAGGTTTACAATTCGTCTTGAACTTTTTTTTTTTTTTAATGTATTTTACCTCATAACTCGGAGACGGCTGGACCGATTTGAAAAATTATTTTTGCGTTTGAATGGGTATACTTTCTAGTTGGTCCCATTGTTACGAAATCAGGATCTGATGATGGGATCCTGGAGAAATCGAGGGAACTCTTCAATATTATAGGCACACCTATAGCGTTTTGGGTATTTCTTATAGTACCTTGAGCAGTTGCTTCCGAAAAGTACCATTTGGGGAAGTTGAACTGATGATGAAGACCACAGAGGGCCACTGAAACTCCTCAATAATAAGTATTTCGTGGATTGCAATTCGATTACTTGAGTACGGATGTTAAACACTTTACGCTCGTCACAATACATATGGTGATGTAGAGCTGATTGTCAAATACCAGGAGAACTCCTCAAAAATTAACGGCTATGCACAGAGAAAAGCAATATTTTGTAAAAGGTGATAAGTTTTTGACATTATGGCTTTTGTAACTAGATAAATTACAAACCAACCCACTAAAAAAAGTGAAAAAAAATTTTTAGCAAAAAATAGAACCGACTTCCATATCAAAACACTACAAAGGTAAAAATAACTTTAATTTCGGAAGGCGGTGTCTTTAGTTTTGTATATATTTTCGTTTTTGACACCGCCTTCCGAAATTAAAGTTATTTTTACCTTTGTAGTGTTTTGATATGGAAGTCGGTTCTATTTTTTGCTAAAAATTTTTTTTTAGTAAGTAGATAGTTAGACGGTAGAACAGGTTAGGTATCTTTTTAGGGTTCCGTAGCCAAATGGCAAAAAACGGAACCCTTATAGTTTCGACATGTCTGTCTGTCTGTCTGTCTGTCCGTCCGTCCGTATGTCACAGCCATTTTATTCCGAAACTGTTAGAACTGTACATGTGAAACTTGGTAGGTAGATGTATTCTGTGAACCGCTTTCCGATTTTATGAAAAAAAATTAAAATAAAAGGGGCTCCCGATACATGGAACTGAAACTGAAAATATATTTTTTCATGAAACCTATGCGTGTGTGGTATCTATAGACAGGTCTTCAAAAATGATATAAATGTGTCTAAAACCACTTTTTCATAAAGATAATCGTTTAAAAGATATACGCGTCTAAAGTGGTAAAATGTGTGTCCCCCCCACTGTAACTTCTATAATTATAGAGAGAAAAATATGAAAAAAAAATATGCTATAGATCTTAATGTAATCTTTCAACCAAAATTGGTTTGAACGAGATCGGGTCTGCAGTTTTTGAGATACAGCATATTTTCTAAAACCGCAAATATAACTTTGTAATTCATACAAACACTATGAAAAACAAAGTTATTTGGCGTACTTGTAAAAATTGCAAATGAACTAGTTTTAAGACATTTTTAAGTTTTTTTTTTTCAAATAAATATATTAAATTATATTTATTATAGTTACTAAGGAACTCTTCATGGGCGAGTTTGACTCGCACTTGGCCAATTTTTTTTATTTATTTTACTATATTTATTGGTTTACTTTGTTCTGTATATTACACACCTGAAAGGTGTTCCGAGGTAGGAATGTTTTACCCGTAAGTATACAACATTATGTTTAGTATATGCGAAATGTGAATATAGTTCGTTCGGAATAAGTAACTAAATCGAATCTAATATTTTATAAACCTTTTTTGTTTTTGCCCCAAAAATATTTAAACAGAATTTACAAGTTGGACACTTAGTAGCATATATACGCAATGATACGGCGCACAACACAGGTCACGCAGCACGCCACTAGACGCGCACGGCGCGACGCACTATGGGACCAACCGGTATTTTGCATCTCAAAATTAGTTGGGACAAAAGTCGTGTTACTGAAACTGTTTTGATTGTTTTACATTCTAAGATGATAAAGCCACCCGATATAATAGTAAAAAAAAAATACAAAAATTTTTAGGTATATTAAATTACACCCAAACTTTATACTTTGATAATTTGATATTAACTAGACTACTCGTTATGGAAGTTCAACTTAAGATTTCTAGTTCATAACTACGTTATTTTGTGATGAAAAATATATTTTCGAATTTTTTAATATAATTTTTAATTGTCATAAGGAAATTTTACGTCTATTTAATTTTCAAGTTGAGGTTTCCTTGTTACCGATGGCTCCCGATGTCAAGTTAATGACATGTTTAGATACCTTACCTATTCAGTAATACAAAAAAAACCTGCGTCATTGCTGCGCCATTTCGAACTAGAAGCAAAAATGTCGACCTAAATATATTTTCACACGAAATTTTTTTGTTGCGGTGACCATTTTAACCACACGTGTGATAAAAATCATGTTGCATAGTTCTTATCTGTTGTTGTAATTATAATAAGTATTAGTATGAAAACTGTTTTTATCAATTTTCTTATTGGTTTTGCACAAGTTACTGAAACTAGGGTCCTATAAATACTCGGGTTTGCAGCGTGTTCATCAGTGTCCGGATACCTTCCTTCGGTAACTGTGAATTTGCTGAAAAAAGTTTAAAATGAGTGAATTTGTGTGTTTTCGACGCGATATATGTGCTCAGATAATAAGCGGGAAAAGTACTTCAGTTATTGAAAATATTTGTTGGACAATTTCCATTTATCAACAACAGATGTGAGCACGGTTATGCAAAGTATTCAAAGAAATTTGATTACGATTTGTAACCAAAAATGGGTGAAAGCTCAAAGAAAACAAGATTGCTTCGAGAGCCAAAACACAAATTGGTTAAATGGCGAGTTTAGAGTACGTGAAAAAAAAGAAAATTCTGACGTGTTCGGAGAGTACGAAAAAAACGTAAAAACTTGGAATTACTCCAGGAGTATGGAATGGGACATGTGCATTACGCTTATGTTCAAGGTTTACGATCTATGGGTGAAAATGATGAAGCTTCGATTGTGAGTATTACGAGAAATACAGAAAAGGAGGAGAAAAAGTCATTTTACGAAGTCCAGATGGTGTACCTTCCCATACCAAAGAAGAAGCATTATGTATATATATTGAAACCGATCTATCCAAAGCTCAATATTCCTACCTGAGGCTGAGACTTGATGAGAAAAACTTATTTTCGGTATTTCCATCATACCAAATTTTGGCTGAAGCAAAGAAGGATTGCTATCCTCTTGCGTCAAGCATATCCGTAACGAATATAAGTGCTAAAGTGAACCTTCAAGAACTCTCAGATCATACTGCCTGTCGTATTTTAAAAATAGACTCGGTTTCGAAAAAGTTCACCTGTCTCAAACTGTATAGCAAATGGCGTTGCGATGGATCCTCGGGACAAAGTGAGTATAAACAAGTTTTACCGGAAGAAAATGAACAAATATCGGATGCTAATATGTTTATAGTTTCACTTGTACCATTGAGACTAGTGGATGAATAAAGTAAAGTAGTTATATCGCAAAATCCAACATGTTCTTCAGTTAGATATTGCAGACCCATTTCTCTGAAATTAGCAAAAGAAACTCCTGAAAAAACTACAGCTGTTGTAAGTGAACTTGAAGCAAAAATTAATGAATTAAGTCAAACGCGAACGCCTGCAGCAAAAGAAGGTAACATGAGTAAGACATGAGCTGTTTATGACAATGATCGACGGGAAAGTTGCTCAAGTGTTAACGCAGACTCCATCGAGTGCTTCATGTTGTGTTCATGCCCGTTGGTATAGTGGTCAGTGGCCCTAACTGCTATGCGCAAGGTCGTGGGTTCGATTCCCACCTAGGACAAATGTTTGTGTGATGAGCACGGTCATTTGTTCTTTGTCTGGGTGTAATTTATCTATAATATGTATGTATTTAGAAATATATATGTATGTTTATCAGTTGTCTAGTACCCATACAACAAGCTCTGCTTAGTTTGGGACTAGATGGCGTTGTGTGAAAAGTTGTG
This sequence comes from Tholera decimalis, assembly GCA_943138885.2. Classification (NCBI taxonomy): domain Eukaryota; kingdom Metazoa; phylum Arthropoda; class Insecta; order Lepidoptera; family Noctuidae; genus Tholera; species Tholera decimalis. The sequence goes on from OW964557.2 coordinate 46,281,776, forward strand.
GAATATTATTATTATTATTATTATTATTATTACTGTTTGTGGAGCAACTCCTAGACAGATGCACAATATAACAAAAGTAACTGCAAGAATTGAGAATGAAGATACGTTTAAATACGGGCTGTCTACCTTACATGCTTGGATAAGATGTATGGAAATGATTCTGCATATTTCTTATAACCTAGGATTTGAAAAGTGGGCTGAATCGACTCCAGAGAATAAAAGATTAAAGAAGAGAAAAAGAAGCACGTTCAAACTCGCTTCCGGAAATTGCTTGGTTTACACATTGATAAACCTCGTCAAGATTCTGGAAACAGCAATGACAGAAATACGGCAAGGAGATTCTTCCAAACCTATCAATGTTCTGCAGAAATCACGGGTATCGATGAAGAGTTGATCAAGAGATTATACATAATTCTGCAAACTATGTCATCAGGATTTTCTGTTAACGCAGTAAAGTTTGGTGAATATACGCTGAATTTGCTTGACTTCTGTAGACTTCCTCTGTCGCTAAAGTGCGTATGATTATAATGCCGTTTATAATATATTGTACCTTTATGCACATAAATGCACGGTGACTTGGCCGTTGACTTCGATGTATTAACTAGTAAAAAAAAGTGCACAGATTATGTTCAACGGCCGGTTACATAAAATCTAACTATATTAATAAGGAAATCGCAGTAAAGATCCTTAGACTTGGCTTCACTTTGCTTAGAGATTTTATTACTTTTTATAGAGAAACAAGCAGCTTAGGCGAGGCTTGGCTAATTTTTTACAGGATGTTTTGGTGTGATTTTATATTTTGTACATTGATTGTGTTAGCTTGGTCCTTATCTTGTAATGCAAAACCAGTAAGCAACATAGCCGCCGAGCGCTACATCTAAGCTAACGACCAATAATTTATAGGCACGCGGTGCCGTCCCACTGTGCAGCCACAAAATAGATAGGTTCAGAAGTCAATCTACATAAAAAGCGCGCTCGAGCAACGCACTCATAGACACCGCTCACGGAGATGATATCTTGGCGCAATGCAGCTCAATGCGAGCGCGGGTACCTAATAATAATAATACCAGCTGTTTGCAGCGAGAAGAAATGTACCATAATTCCGTACACAGAGAGTTAAGATTGTTTTAACCGCCGCGTGGCCCACGAATGTGTTAGGGTTGTACCCATAAATATAATATTATATTTCTATGGTTGTACCTATGCTGATATTGGTAAAAAAACGAATGTTGTAGAAAAACAATTCTTTTTTTATTTGTTGATCAAATATGTTTCAGTTTAATAAAATAATAGATGCATTTGTTTCCTTCCCTGATTTCCCGATTATATAAATTTTAACGTCTAAAATATCCGAAACCGCGTAAATAATTGTAATAAATAATTAATCAAAATGGAAACAGTAGCAAAGCGGAGGAAAATCAATTGTTTTTAGGTCGATCCATTATGACGTTGTCAAAATTATTTAAAAAGGTTCAGGCAGGCGTGCGGCAACCCACTGTCGGATGTACCGACGGCGATACGCGAAGCGGTAGGCATATAACACGTGGCCTTGAGCGAGTGACGGACGCCTGGTTTTAGGCATACTTAATCAGATCACTATAAGTTCACGTAGGTATAAAAATAAAAAAAAAAACATGTGGGCAATTCACACGTGGTAGAAGTGAAACCTTCAATGTTGGCTTTTTTTTTTCTTATGAATTCCTGTGTCTGTCTCTTTTTACTGTCACTTTTTTGTTTCATAAACTTTCAAATCACAACGATGCTAAAGAAGTTTTGACTTCATAACGCTACTTATGTATGTGCTAATTATGAGATCAAAAATTTTTTTAGCAAAAATTAGAACCGACTTCCATATAGAAATCAAAGTTATTTTTGGCTTTGTAGTGTTTTGATATGGAAGTCGGTTCTAATTTTTGCAAAAAAAATTTTTTTTACGCTTTTTAGTGGGCCGGTTTGTAATTTATCTAGTTACAAAAGCCATAATGTCAACAACTTATCACCTTTTACAAAATATTGCTTTTCCCGATGCATAGCCGTTAATTTTTGAGGAGTTCTCCTGGTACTTGACCATCAGCTCTACATCACCATATGTATTGTGACGAGCATAAAGTGTTTAACATCCGTACTCAAGTAATCGAATCGCAATCCACGAAATACTTATTATTGAGGAGTTTCAGTGGCCATCTGTGGTCTTCATCATCAGTTCAACTTCCCCAAATGATACTTTTCGGAAGCAACTGCTCAAGGTACTATAAGAAATACCCAAAACGCTATAGGTGTGCCTATAATATTTGAAGAGTTGCCTCGATTTCTCCAGGATCCAATCATCAGATCCTGATTTTGTAACAATGGGACCAACTAGAAAGTATACCCATTCAAACGCAAAAATAATTTTTCAAATCGGTCCAGCCGTCTCCGAGTTATGAGGTACTTAACATACATTAAAAAAAAATGTTCAAGACGAATTGAGAACCTCCTTTTTTTGAAGTCTGTTAAAAATAACAAAGTTCTACTAAGTACCTACGACAAACGACGATATGTACAAGTACAAACACACTCACAATTCAACCGTGTCGGTCGGTGAAATGCGCTAGAATCGAAATATTATTTTTAATATTTTAGCGTCGAACATTAGTCAATATTAAAAACAGTATTGTGCAACATTAATAGGGCTCAAAGTTCAATGCATTCTACGCGGTGACTACGAGAGTCATGTCGGTACACGATCAAACACCACGTAGTAGTTATCTGTGTCACTTTCTTGCAGATGTTTTATGTGCTAAAATGCACCTTATGTCGAAACCGGTTCTTATAGGCTGATTAACCCTATAATACGGGTTAACCTTTATTGAGGGTTTTGTAACCTAATCCTAAAAATTAACCGGTTTAAAACCCTCATACGGGTTAACCTTTCGGTCCCTGGTGGTTCATTGCCTCGGAACCTGCACCTTGCAACGTCGGACCAGATCACTCTCAGACAAAACAGATAATAATCCCAAATTAACATCAATTGCACTAAGACTAATGTTGTGAACCAGACGCCCGAACAATATTGATCGATGGATCGCTTAAATCGAATCTTACGTGAGTCATGCTTCCATATCAGGCACTGGCCGGCCGAAGGTATCATTTAAATTATGAAGTCATTTATGAGACCGTCTCTAATAATAATAGTGCCTTCATACACAAAGAGGTGGTATATTCTCTAGAAACGCCTGTGATGTGGAAGGAGTAGATAACAACAGTTTGATGTGGTCTACAAGCTCGGTGAGGACATGCGACGTGCAGCAACACTGCCCCCTCTTACGCAGCAGGTACGACGGCCCCGGCCTACGTGCCGGGCGCCCCAATGAGGTACGTACTCGACAACAGTGAGCACACGATACGCACAAGGTACACACAGTGTAGTCGGATCTGCGAACGTTCAAAGGAACACGAGAGTGACAGTTGTCCAACAACATTCTTGTTAAACTTTTTCTTCGGCGTATAATTACATCTCATTTCAGCTCCAGATAATGCAAGCATAAAAATTGTTAGCAGCATGCTGTGCAGTCTTGTTTTTTAAATTGAGGGCATAAATTAGTTTCTTTTCTATAAATATGTACAGTATTTTTTTCTAGAAATTGTTTTAATAAGTGACCAAGACTAAACTGTCACTTGGACGACAATTAATTAAAGTATTGCTTCTTAGGAACAATTCATAATAAAATAATTGGATTCTTTTGAAGCGACTAGAATACGATTATTATTTTTTTATTACTGATGGGCCCACTCTTGACCTCGATCTCGCCTGATGGTAAGCGATAGATGAGGTCTAAGATGGGACGAGCGAGCCCAGAAGATGCCTATTTACTCGTGCTTTAAAGGCTGGAAGGTCATAAGTGGCAAGGAAGCCGGCAGATAATTCCACAGAATCAGACGCATGAAGGAGTCCAAATGGATTGAAACACTAAACATGACAATATGACCCCTTTATACAATACTTGAGAAGCACCCACGCCGCGCCGTAGGAAACTGACGCCATCGATGTTATAAATAATGTGCAACAATGAAAAATAACGCCGGAAACAAAAACAAACTCCAGCTCAGTTAGTTATTTTAGTAAATACTCATAATGTACAATAACAATCGAGTCTTGAAGCGTGTTCGTGACAAATACAAAATGCTCCTGCATGCTGCACACTCGACTTAACATACTGCATACCAGCACCTAACGAGTTTGAGCGTTGAAACTAAAAGTCAGCGCGTATGTGGAAAGGCTTTCATTAGCAGCGTGCGCCGGCGCAGGGCGGGCGCGGCGCGCCACAACACGCAGGCGCTGCGAACTTGGCACCGTGCGCCCGCGCCGCGCGGTCAATGCCACCCTTAATTGCCATATCAAGCGTTTGTTACTGTGCCGACAGCTATGTTACTCGGGTGTTCGCCGAGCACACATGTCACCTCTGTGGAGAGGGCATCTTCGCAAGGCATCATAACACATACACACTACATAGTATTCGCTTATTTTTTGTAAAGATAAGAAGCACAAACGTGTGCGAAATTGATAACAACCAGGTATCAGACAGAATAAAGACACAGTCCCTGATAACACAATAGGTTGTTTAAATTATTACAATTTCACTGAAAATAATATTATTTCTATCATCTAATCAAGTAATTTGACAACGTTGTGGTAATATAGAACTTAACATAAAATTTTATCGCGTATAGACCAAAGATATATAATAAACTATAGATACGTTGTCCGCGCTCTAAAATGGCAAGTTGAAATCAAGGTAAGTGCCTCGTGTCTGTTTAGTTACGCACGAACCTGTGTCGCGATCGCTACATTACACATCTTAAGAAAAATGTGTTTTAAAAGAAAATTATGAAAATAGCATGCCTTTGTGTGTTTTCAGACGTTGCACTAATTATACTGCTTCCGTGAGAGGTCAAAATGTGTCATTTCATAGGTAAATATCAACAGAAATACATTTCTTATTTTAATTTTTCTACACGGCTAATGGCGGCTAGCGTATGAATGAAGTCAGTCACGTGACGTTAGGGGAGGTCGTTAACTAAAGATGTATATTCATCTCTCTCTAACATCAGGTGTACCTAAAGATGGCATTTATTTTCTGTCCCTTTCTTTACACGTATTAGATAGTAATTCTCTGTGTGTGTTACGTGCCGTTTTTGAGAGGTGTTTTGTGGGAATATGACGCGTCTATTATTATACGTCATTGGTATAGACATACATTTTTAGGATTTTCGTCGATTTCAATATCATTTTTAGGAGTGTCATGTTCTGTCGTTTGTTTTATCTACGTTTGGTAAGCAGGGGTTGGTGTCTCCCTATTTAATAAGCAGTAAACTGCAAGCAGTACACGCCATCCATTTTCCGTGCTAAAATTTTCCCATAGTAACAGGTTCTTAGTAGTTAGTGGAAGCACTCATCGTGTTCATAGGTTTCCTGAGAACACAATTATTTTAAGTCATATTACAATTTACTCACAAAGCAGTTACATTTTGCACAATCGTAGAATTAATACAAAACCGAGACATAGACACGAACGACACGTGATTAACAATACAAGACAATACTGAAGATTAGAATTAGAGAAGACAAAACAAATAACGCTGCCCTTTTCAATGACTGAGAAAAACAATAATTTGGAAAGCATTCATTATTTGTTTTTTACCTATGAAAGTCTATGATGAAACTTAATACTTATTTTTCTTGTCAGTCTCATAATTATGCATAATGACTTTCTGCAGTTATTTTGAATATTGCCCGCGTTATTAATAATTTTGTCATCAAAAGTTGTATACTTTTTAAATTTATCAAAAGTTTGATCATTTTTAAGTTCAAAAGTGTCAATGTTGAAAATCTGTAGAACAGTTTCAACTATCTCTCCTGATGGTAAATGGTGATGTGTGATTAATTTATTTATGTATGAAGGTCAATTCCTCATAATAGCACAACTTTTGCTCGATGGCAATTGGCTCGATCGAAAACCTATCAATCGAGCACATGTTTTTACTTTTTGAGACCTAAGTAAAAATGTACCGGAGAACACAAAAATTAAATGAACACAAATCTTCAATATACATATTCCATTACGTATTCTGACTTCTCGTGACTAGTGATATGTAGGACCTGCTGGAATGTTATATGACTTATAAATTACTAACTGCATTTAATATATAAATTCTGGGTTATTGGTAAAACACTAAACGTCTCAGAACTATGTAACATCATAAACAACTTTTGTTTTATGACTTTTAATAATTCATCAGATTTTCATACAACAATAAAAATATTTCAATTGAACGCTCTGAATGTCTTCGAAGCAAAAGAAAGCGCTAGTAATGTAGGTAAACTGATAGTACAAAAGGCAATAAACTGTATATCAACTTACACAAAGGCAGATCCACCGTTGTGGGCATGATGGGCATGCCCACAACCTTAATAGACTTGTGACGTCACACTTTCACGGTCTATTGAAATGGATAGGCTGATGAGGAACAATAAATGATTAAATATTGAGTATTGAGCCTTAAAAACAATCGGCCAAGTGCGAGACTATTAGCGAATTAAGTCTCGCCTGCTTCTTCTCACTTTAGCTCGTCATTCTTACGACTCTTTTTTTTTCCGGGTGAGAAAATCATCGAATAACTTCTCCCGCTCTGGGTAGAGCGGCAGGGAGTGCCAGACTTCTAATGACTAAAAATCTACCCGGTTCCTTCAGCTGCCTTTAAGTTCCGGGGCCGCGGTATGACGTTAGAACATTCCTTCAACCCCTGCAGGCAATGGCCCATACTTACGACTCCTGAGACAGCGTTAAGATAGGTATCTATTTACCCAGTCTAGTGTCCCTATATTGGCTTACTGGCTACTAGAAAAAAAGAAAAAACAATATCTATATTCGTCCCTGATCCCAGTCCATTTGGGGTCGGGTCTCCTCACTTTTCACTCTTCACATTGGATCATTTGTGGGTGCACATGGCGGTGGATCTTCGTTTGGAAATTCCTTCTATAGTTGACTATAGTATTCGAACTATCTCTAGTTAATTTCTGTCGTATTTTGGTCCTTACATAGAACGTTCGGTTGCTTTTGGCGACCTCTTATGCTATATATCTTTTAGCATCCTGCTTCGCCATTTTATATCAGTCCTTATATTCATCTAGTTTAGAACTCTGCCATTTCTTAAAAAGATCTTTTTATTAGCTAGGGTCTCTTTGATTCGGACATTCCACCAGCTAGAATCTTTGCCACAATATGATGTCCTTCGGAGACTACTAGGATCCCTGCCGCTTATGTTCTGTACCAGGTTTCAAAGTTAGACCAGATATTTGCGTTGTTATAGCCTACTTGCAAATCGGTCTGCAGATAATCTTTTATCACACTCGTTAGTGTTTACCCTTTAGGACTATCCAGCTCTCTCCACTTAGTTCTTGGTGTTCCATCTATTATATTTTTTTATAGGTTTAGGCAGCTCGTACACAGACACGAGTATGTGATGCTGTGATGTAAGATCATCACCAGATATTAATGAAATGAAATTAAACTTTAAACTTTAGTCCTTAAACTTTCGTTTGACGGACTTGTCAGACATTAATATTGGATTTATTGGATGAAATCAAGTCAGACTTCCTCCATTGTTTAAGTATTTCCATTCCTAAAGGCAAAGTCCTGATGCGCGTAAAAAAGGAAATGATCAAATTCAAAAGTCGTGTCTTGCACTTGGCCGATTTTCGGGTGGTTGTGACCACAACTTTTTTTAAGGGCTGGATCCGCCCCTGGATTTACACCAACTTTTCTGATTTTCCTCCACGTAAGGAACTTCAATGCCAAGACAATTACTAGATAGAGAACTCTTATCTTATTATTTGTATCTATTCCTCACAATTTTCTGAATGAAAAGTTCCTGCACCCCTAGTTAATAACCGAAAGCACGCAGCAGTGTTTATGTTAAGAGATATTTTGAAACAAATTTGGTCAATTCTACAGCTACGAGTACCTACAGACAATAACAGATCTCCATTAAATTATTGAAATCGGTCCAGCCGTCCTCGTAGCTCAGCGAGATTAACAAGCAGCAATTGATATAAAATAATATATTTAAGAAGATATATATTTAGCAAGCTCTTACTTTATAGGACTTTTGTAAAATCACCTTAAATTTTCGCGATCATAACCCTTCATGATTGTATAGTTGCGTCCGCCAACCGCTGTATGCAGCCTGTTAGATACATGTATATCTGCATATTACATGATAGTCGATCGATTCCGTATGCAGCTGGTCCGCATTTCTAATTCAATGGAACGGAACATTACTGTCGGCAGTTACGAGTAGTTTACACATCCATTCATATGGATGTGTTCATACGAGGCGATCGGCCATCGAAAGGATGAAAGTTAATGACAAGTCGGTGGAGAGACACAACGCGCGGTGGACGCCGCGAGTAAGTCGCGCGAGTCGTCTTCGTCCGTCCTCACACGACGCAGAGGTAAAAATAACGTGCAGTCCCCGTACGAGTGTGCGCCCGCGCACACATAGGTACGCCCAACACATTCAAATGTTCTAATTCAACCGAAACACGCATTCCTCCTCACAACGAAGAATCGTTCACAATCCACGACTGTTGCACTTCAAGAAGGCATGTGTTACTACATGAATAATAAAAAAAATAAATTGTGTACCACAATAGGTCTAAAGAAATAGAAACGGTTAACAAAAAAAATAACCGTGATAACGTGGACTAACGACTCTTTGTGTCCGATAATAGTTGGACCTAGGGCACCCCGATAATACCTAATTGGATAAAAGCCAATAAGGTTTAAACGATTGTTTTAGATCCAGAGATACCATTCGGATTGTAGATTATAAAAGTTTGATATGTGGATCACACAAAAAAGCTAAGCGGATCAGTCTCAGATACACAGAGAGTCACAGTTCTGATATTTACATAATGTTCCAATATATTCATCTATACTTCGATGGAACTCTGATGTAATTTGGTGTAAACTGCAATGATCTGAGCGAAAGAGTAAAATTTAAAGCTAACATTCTGAATTAACCTTTCTACAAAGTACCTAAATTCTTGCGACTTTATTCGTTATCTTTTTTTATTCAATAATCATTATAGGTAAATTACAAAATTATCTTAATTAAACTATGTAAGTCTTACAATGTTAATGCCTGTACTAGGATTAATCCTGTTTCACAGGCAGAAGTCAAATCGTTCGAATACATATGAGAGAACAAAATGTATAAAGATCTTAGAGAAGTTATTCTTTAGAGTTAAATGCTTCCATCACGAGTACGTCCGCAATGCGTCATTTCTACGAATTTCTTAACAGAGGATTCTGTAACGAAAGCAATAAGATAAGGTGTACGGCAAGTGAGTAGGTCTGTCTGGTGTGCATACGTATCTACGTGACAAGTGACAGGTGACAGGTGAGCGAGGGACACTCGCGCCGGAGGAAGCAGCTCATCTACTCTCCCGCTGACCCCACTCTGCCATCTGCAGCGTCTTTGCATGTTGTACATTAATATTACTGATGCATTGAAACAAAACGGGTGATAATATCTAAAAATCCATTCATTAACAGTAATCAATTAGCGTTCATAACAAATGTTCAACAAACATAATAGATATTAGTGACGCGAACGTTCTCATTCGTATCGTCTCATTATATTGCATCTTGTATTAGTTTCTGGTCTGAAGGTTCATTGTGTGCAACACTTCCGGATGTCTTCCTTCAAAATTACGTATAGGTAAATACGCCAAATGTCGGCCCCCTAACGGATTTTCTGACTGGGGATCGCTCTGGCGCCATCAGTTTGCAACGAAGGATAGCTTCTGATGCGGTTTTGGATAGTTTCATATATCTATTTCATGTTTATAGGCATAAGGTTGACATTTCTATTAAAAGAAAAAAGTATTAAGGTTTAGAAGAGTCGAGAACGAAAACCCTAAAGTCGGCCATTCACGGCCCATGGTCGGTCGCGTTTTTCCCAAATGTCGGCCGGGTATAGGGTGTTTTAAATTAAGACAGTGACAAATATTATTAATATGATTTATTTTGGCAGGAGTCTAATATCACACTAAGTATACATTTGTAATTGTATTTGTTTGTTACTAAAATATATTTTATCCCCTCAAAAATGTTAGGTACTAAAATTATAACAAAGTAAAACATCACAATAAAATAAAATACTTGTAACGTTGTTCACTTGTTCGTGGAACGCCAAATAGTTTAATGCAGGAATGGGTATCCCATTACGTATTGCCTCAAGAGCTTCTTTTATTTTATTGCGATCGTAACTGCATAATTTTCTTTGCTTTCGCGAAGGCCTTGCATCTACCTGCTCTGTCATTGTAGTACCTTAAATTAAAAGCATTAAGTGAAAACGAACGAGCTTTTTGTCACGTGCAGGTTAATGAATCAATGAAAGTAAGTAAACTTCAAAATTCACGACCAACCATTTATATTTTTTAAGCTAATAAACAGGGGTTTCATAGATAGCAAGTTCCAAAGAGCAATTTATATTTATATCCCAAATTCCCAAACCATAATTAGCTACCATAAATATGTTTTCAATATTGTCAATACATACATTAAAACTTAACTTCTTAATAATATTAATAAAATATACTTGTCATAATACATATTTAATTTAGAGAAAATAAGTTCCATAAATAAATTAAAAATGACAACCTTCCCACCCAATCAATGTAAAAATACAAAAGTAATCAGCCTGTATAGTGGCATCCGAATTTGAGGCTGGTCGACATTACGATCTTTAATATTTCTAATGTCGGCCCCTATTTCGTGTACCTTATTTCTCGGTATTCAACTAATATCACCCCGGCCGGTATTAGGCAATTAAACGTAAAATAGATTTATTTGCCTGTAAGCTTTGCAAATTCTCTTGTTAAACCAATGGAATTGGTAGAATTGGAATTTATAAAACAGACTGCATTTACTTTAAGTCGGCCACGGCCGAGATTCGGGTTTTAAATCAAAACTGGCGTTCTATTGACGGCCTCCTATTTTGCCCTTAAAACAATATGCAAAACGTTGAAAAAACCATCTCACAATATAGTAAAAATAACGTTTTAGTGATAATAAAGCTCATAACAAAAAAAAAGAAATGTCTTACCGTAGTAATATCAATTCCCGAAGTATGGATATTCACATCAAGTAAACTACTTTTAACGCAAACTTGACGCTTCAACGGCGCAGTGGCGACTTACGTTCAGTGGGCGAAGAGCGAGTGACGTAATCAAATAGTAACGGTTTGTACATATAGAGTATTAACTAAGGTTGTAATTCAGGTAGCAAAAATGTCACTTAATTACCTTTTGAATGAACGCAAGCTGAAAACGTACAGACGGCCGAAGATTGGGGGTGGGGCCGACGTTTAGCGTATTTACCCTAGTATAGTTTCGATGCTAAAGTGCTGATAAAGTGATATTCCCACGTTCTGTAATGTACATGTTTCCGTAAGCACGGATCACCACGTGTCGCGACAGGGATTCTGACACACATGTTATCCAGATATTTTCTATCTTAGTTTTGTAGTAGTACTCGTGCTTATCTTATCTCTCATATCTATCATGCCAATGAAGCAATACTTACTGCCGAATGCCGGTCGTTTGCACATTTTTAACGCATTATCATATGTATGCAAAGAAACATCATTTGTAGTTCTCGTTATATGCAAGACGCAAATATCTGTTATAGCTGGAGTACAATTAGTGAGTAGCCATTAGATCAAGGCGAGACCAATAAGAGTGTGCAGATGAAATATGACTTATCAGTGAGCTCACTTCGAGCTCACGGGTACAACAAACAATGCTAGAAGAATACAGCTGAAGCCACAACCTCGGACATGGGCACTCATCGCAAGCAACGCTTTTTGTATACAATTATTACTACTACTGACCAAGTGCCCAAGAACGCACACCGAGTACAGGCTGGACATATTGATTATAACAGTGTTGCTCTCCATTTTGGCTTACTTGAATGCATTGAGTAGGTACCTAGACACACATAGGTCGATCCAACCACACAGTCACAACAACAAATAGCAATACGGACGAGCTACGACTCTGTACGTAACAGATACCCAGTGCCACCTTCATGCTCATATGTATACACGGACATAAGATTCCTGCGACCTCCAGTATCCGATCAAGTTTCTGTCGTCGCACAGAAAACCAGAAAACAAAGAAAAACCAGCCTTCCGTTAAAACATGTTGTGTAGGACTGCAACTAGCTAGTGGACAGAGGGCACACGTGGCCGCCGGTTCTAGGGCATACGCTTATAATTCAATTAGGAAATGTATGCTGTGTACGTAGTGCGTCCGAACCAACTGTTCGTCGGCTCCGGACGAGGCATACACGATACAATCTTCTGTTGGCAATCATTTATCTGCATTGTCTCATCGCACTGTCACCGATAATATAACTAGGCTATTTCTGGAGAACAAGTTGGGGTTAGCAATAAAAGAACTGGCGTCTTATCCAGATTATTGGGCCAAGAGGGAAGACCTTATTTGGAAACCACAATTGGTGACAATATGCCGGCCGAACTATTGCTTTTTGTTAGAAGATTAAAAGACTTCAGATAATAAACCGATATTAGAACATATGCCAATAGTGGAATATTTTATTTATTTTTGGCAAGGCGCCTTTACCTATCGCCAAAGCAATTCGATAATTAAAAAGCGATCTCCGACGTGAATTATATGAGCTAGGACAAGTGAAGCCGATGGTTCGTCAAACGCTATAAATCAGATTGTTACCGGCCTCAGCGTCAGTTAAAATCAGTCTAATTTCATCTTGGCTGGCGATTTGAAGTGTGCAGGTTGAGCAGCACGGCACGGCGCATGCGCGCCGCCACACATTCATTACCAACACAGTATTAATGACATCCAAGAGTGAGATGAGCCAGCGTCGCTATCAACTACAATACTTGATCACATACAGACACATATAAAGGCGCCGCTGTCGTAGCCGTGACGACACACTATTAGCTAGTTACGCACTGCACAGCTATTTGCTCCTTTTTGTCCCATACGACCGATATAAATACTCGAGACAGAGCAGCGGAATTCTTCAACTACCTCTGAGTTACTGACAGTTACAAGTAATTCGCAGACGTGAGGCTAAACATCACATGGACGAGGTTACCAGACAACTGTTTGCTTACAGTCAATTATGTTACGTTGAATCTTCGTTTGTAAAATTGTGACTATTAAGTGACGCAATTCAGTGCGATAACGTATTATTAAATAATAGTGCATAGATTTAGGACGGTCTAGTGGAACCTTGACTCGACACGCGGAGTTATTATTGTTCTGTCACCGGTGGTGACTACGACTTTATCGAGTTTGGCGGGAGTTCACGACGCGACCAAGCGGAGTACCGAGCGAGCACCGCGACCAGCAGCAACCAGCACCGTCACCTCCACCACTAGGCACAGTTATCCTCTAGGTCACACAGCGCGGCACTGGGTCACAGTGCAGGGCCGCAGGGCGAGGCGCGCTGCCCGGGCGGCGGCGGCCCGGTTGGCGGCGCGCCACCTATACGTATTTCTGCCCTCGGCTCTCCACGACCACTCACCTTCGGGGTGCAGCCTCTGCGGGTCGAACCAGGCATCTGGAATAGAAGGCTGCGCGTTAGCGGGTTAGTCGCGACAGACAGAGAGGAAAGCGGGCGAAGCGAAGCCGGCGCGATGGGGAGGTGCACTTACACGGGTTGAGGACGCTGCAGAGGGAGGGCCCGGAGTCGGGCATGGTGGTGATTTACGTAACGCGAGCGTAAGGTGGATGAAGGCGGCGGACAAGGCGCGCGCCGCGCCGGACTCTCGCGTCGATACTGGCGGCGCGCCGCGCGCCGAGCGCCCCGCCCCCCGCGCCGCAGCGCCCCCCGCCGCACGCATGCGCTCCGACCGCTGCCACCAGCCCCGGCCTGCTGCAGCACCAGCACCCACCGCGCCCTCACCACATCACCTCACGCGTGTTACTCTCACGGGGTTAGTTCATCGTGCGGTTAGTATTGTTAGATTGCTCCGGTGCAGACAGATGATTAGACAAGTTATTTACATACACATAGCATCGCCAACACAAGTGACAAGTAAGAGCGAGATAACGGTGTCTGGTACCTATGCACGTTGTTTACGGGCGCGCGAGTGACGGGTCGCAGGTCACGCCACGATCTACATGAAATAATGTCAGAGTCGAGCTGCACTGACCTGCAAAGTGCATTCGCCTTTTGTATTCATTTTCTTATATATATGTACTTATATAAACTCCTCGCAGATTCGCGGAAAAAAAACACTATTTGAAAGTCATGAAATAAATGTTAAAAGAAGCGATTAGAACGCGACGCGACGTTGCTTACAACTTATCTGTTACCTTATATTACTGAATGATGAATCATGTAGCCGTGAGGCTGACGTTATCCTCATTAAGTACACAATGGCCGGTTCCACGGACGTTTTGTTACAATGTACCTAAGTGATACAAGCAACCACGAGGTATACCCTTATGGATAAAATAGATAAACTTGAGCTGAAGTAGAAGCGAAAGGTCAACTTAGCGCTGAATACTTTTAATGAACGGAAAGCTGGCATTGTAATGAATTATGTCATGAATTACTTCAACGCTGTGGAAATGTTCTGTATAAAAAAAAGAACAATTAAAAGCAGCGAGACGCAGACAACTTTCGAAACGTGTCGCCTTCACGCATCGTAAGCCAGCGCACAAAAAGCGGCTGACCACAGAATACAACGCTGATCTTGTAATTGTTCCCAAAAGATCGTTTAAAATTCGTCGACTTTACATAAGTACAAAGTACCTAAACTCTAGTAAGCATAGTTAGCACAGATAGCTAAGTGCATCTGTGTTTTGCGTAGAAAGTGATTTATAAGGAATCATACAGTACCTAATTGGAGTGGGTGGAGCACACTATGTTACCATAGCGAGATAGGGCCACCCACAACCTTACACAAATCTCAGATAATTATATAAAAATATGCTAGTATTGCGAAATTACTAATGAAAGCGGGATTTAAATGATTTGATATGCGTCAAATACATCCTAAGAATACCGGAGAAATAAACAAGAACAACGCTAACGGACTATAGCCAGGTATATGTTGATGATGTTTTAATCATTTGCTTACTTGTAAAGGGTATTTCAACAAGAACTTTGTTTTTCAATTGGGGCAACACCAAGAACGTGATAGTTTTGACATTTAGTTTTTGGCGGTATTCGTAGTAGGTGCTTTGGCAATTGTTACAATGAATTCAATTTCGCTCGAAAATCGCATTAAAATAATTCAAATCCACTATGAAAATGGTCGTTCTGTTAAAGTTACATTTCGTAAAATTCGTGATATTTTTGGACAACATAATCGTCCTTCTGAGACCGCTATTAAGAATTTGGTCGCGTAATTTGAGTAGACAGGCTCGGTACAAAATGTGCCAACACCAACACGTGTTCGACGGGGTCGTTCAACAGAAAACATCGCCGCCGTGAGCTAGTGTTGAGGAAGATCAAAATTTGTCAATTTCACGATGTTCTCAACAATTGGAGTTATCCAAAAGCACAACATGGCGAATTCTGCGAAAGGATTTGGCTTTGAAGCCTTCCAAGATTCAACTGGTGCAGGAATTGAAGCTGACCGACCATTCAAATCTCCGTAGATTCGCTCAGTTCATTCAGGAACAATCTGCTGGTTTTTTCTGAAAAAATCATTTTTTCAGACGAAGCACATTTTCATATGTCAGGATACGTCAACAAGCAAAATTGCGCATTTGGGCTTATGAAAATCCTAAAGAAATTATTGAGAAGCCTTTGCATGCTCAAGGTGTCACTGTGTGGTGCGCCGTGCGCTATGTGCTCTGGAGACGTGATTGGGCCGCTTTTTTCGAAGATGAGGCTGGAAATGCGGTAACAGTCTCTATCGCGAGATGCTATCCACTAAATTTTGGTCTATTATTGATGACATGGATATCACTGAAATGTGGTTTCAACAGGACGGTGCCACATGTCACACAGCCAATGAAACGATCAATTTATTGGAAGCCAAATTTCCCGATCGCATAATTTCGCGAAATTCAGCTGTTAAGTGGCCACCCAGATCGTGTGATTTAACACCACTGGATTATTTTTTGTGGTCTATGTTAGAGACAGAGTCTATACGGAGCCAATCGAATCGATTGCAGCCTTAAAACTCAAAATCCGTGATGTCATTAACGAAATAGACCCTCCATATTACCAAAAAGTGATTAAAAATTTTGATGAAAGAATCAACATCTGTCAGCGTGGTCGTGGTGGACATTTGCCAGATATAATTTTTCATTCATAATTTTATTGTCAAACTTTTCGCTTTGTAATACAATAAAATTTTTGTTAATTTTCCTCTAAATTCTTTGTTTTATTTTGTTTTAGAAAACAAAGCTCTTGTTGAAAAACCCTGTATTAAGGATTTTGGTTTTATCAAGGAACCATTAAACTAAATGTGACCCTTTTGTTCTTGATAGACAAACTAAACTTGTAAGCCTTGTCCCCAACCGTTGCGCGAAGTATTTATGATTTTGCGATATTAAATTGTATTTTGCGGTCGTCAGTCAGTCGCGGCGGGCCCGGGGGTGAGGGAGAATCACAGGGTACAGCGAGAATGAGTCATCGCAGTTGGACTACATTATGGTAATTACAGGCAAACCTTCCAACTAACCAACCCTAAAGTTTCACGCTCATGTGAGTGGATTTATTGACTATTACGTTGTAGCTAAGTAAATAGGTATCCTATTCTCTGGTCGGAAGACCTATAGCCCGGAACTTTCAACGATTTACCTACCTTACCGCGCGACTTATTAGATAGAGACAGCACCCCGAAATATAGCTATATTTCGCGGTATAGTTTGAAAAGTAACGTTATAATAATTATATTATAACTCTCACCAAAAACCTTAGTTCCCGAGTCAATTTTGTAAGCCTCAATAACTCGACTAATGCACGTGATTCATAAAAAATGCACAAGGACTATGATGTAACCAATGACTATTGGGTGTAACTATATTGCGTATCAACTTGAGTTCAACATTAGCGATTCTGCGTTTACTATATAGGTAGTCCGACTATCTATGTGAACTACATTGTGCTTTATCTTTGACAGCCAGCAATCATAAGAAGTATTTAGTACTTGTACTACCTAAAGATGGGATAATTATATCAATCGAAGTTTTAAACCGAGCTATTTTGCGCTCCCACGCTGAATACTGGCCGTGACTTCGGATTCCGGAGCCACGGCCAGTGTACCAAATGACGTGTTCAATTCCAATGCTACGGCTGGCTTGTTTTAACACAAACCCAAGTACCTTGCAGAATGGACGCCAAACTTGCTGTGTCTGCCAGTTATGAGACAAGACCCAGAAATGTATGTGCTGATAAAATACTTGACAACTTCCAAACCCACAGATTTTATCAAGCTCAAGAGATTCCCGTTTATGGAAGAAACACCTGGCAGCAAAGAATGCTCATTTACTGAGCAGGTTGCATAGTAAATTAAACATGAGTGACGTGTGCGACACCATGTCGCGCTGGTTAAAAATAGCGTCGTGTGTGAGACGGCTCGGTGACGTCACCGGCTACCTGTGCACTGTGCCACAAGAGCGTGCCGCACTGTTCCCCTCATTTAAGTTCAATGAAACTTAATAACGATTTCAGTTATTTGCCAACTTCTCGATAGACAGGATTGACACCAAGTGCCACAAACAGCGATATTCCAAGCTTCCTCCATTTTTTAATTCTATTTATATTTCGTTCCTTTAGATCATACAGATTTCTAAGAAAAACATGAGCACGCGGTTAGAACTGTTCATGCACGTGTGATGCGCCATGGAGAAAAAAAAACCCAAACCAGATCTAATGTGCGACAGCAAATGTCTTGTCATGTTGGGGATGTTGGGTGAGATAATAATATGGTCCAGCTGTATGGTCACAATGTCAATCAAGCTTGTTTTTGAACCCACGTTCATTTGGACAATTATAATTATAGTTGTACACCTATACGTACATTGTGCATAGCAATAAACAGAGACAGTCATGAAACGGGTGATTGATTTAATAAGCGGGTTTCCCTACCGACATGTTCGCCCTAATCTAATAAATAACAAGTAGCTACTTTAACACTGCGACATCAGCAGGTCGGCTACTTCGCCGGCTATCACGATGAACGACCGAGTAGTTCATTTAGTAATAGCTCAGAAGTAATCGAGTAGGAAGTAATAGCTTGCAGGGTAACAACAACTTGATGGTTTTAAATAAAGAGAGCAGACGGTGACGGTGTGTCTGTGCGGCGGTCGGCGGGCGCGGATCGATCGCCGCCCGCCCCAGCCAGCCACCCCATCACCCCACATACATCGAGGCCTAGCCTTTATTTCATCCATGTCTGGGTTTTTCTAGATATTTCGGATTAGTAGCAATCAAATTATTTACGATATATCGTGAATAATTGGTATACCAAAAGGACAAAAATGACAAACATATCACGACATCGCCGTGACAATAGCAAAATTATATTTAACCTGCAATATTATTTTAAGCTAAAGCTTTACACGAAAGTACGATCGAAATAATAGATTCTACTACATTAATGTGATCGCGATGGAATGGAATGTTTTTCTTGAGGAATTGCTGATGACGGCTGATTAATGAACGTTGATGCCTATCACAATTATTATAATCTATTTAAATAAAAAGTTAATGTCTCTTTTTAAACTAAATTTCTTCATCTCTTGTAACTTATAGTACCTAATTAGCAGTAGCACTGACAATATTGTCGTTCATTAACAAAATAAAGCTATTATTCCGATTCGGTAATTGATGGGCCTTCCTGCCCGCGTCATTATGAGTGGGACAGTAAACAAAAGGGGTGCTAGGGAAATGACGTCACCCGAGATGTCGGTACTGGGGTCACAAAGGGCTCAGCGCTACATTTTTGTGAAGAGCCTGAAATGAGGTCAGCGGGCGCACAGCGCGCGTGTTCGTCTTGGAGCCGAGTGCTTCTAGTTGCTCATTTTGTAAATACGTTTAAGTTTCGTGTGAAACAACCACGAAAATATAAAAATATGTAACTATAGTTTGTTGAATGCTCTATTGATTTAACATAATTTCCGCTGTTAGTTGTAGTAGTCTAACGTTTATCACAGGGTAATTTTTTTGCTATCCAACATCAGAAATATATATAACTCAACAGTAAGAATGTCCAACAGAGAGACACTAGGCTAGCTAATACTTTAGATTATTCAACATAAATGAAGATCAAATTAATTGATCATCACCCATCAGTTATGGCCCAGATATTTTGTCAGAGAAGACGTTTTGTCACCAAACTATGATGGAAATGAACTAACAGACAATCAAAGCAATCCATGACAACATTAATATTGAACACTTATCACAAATGAGTCCGATTGAGGAAATTCTGATATTGCAATGAAAAGGTTTGAACAGTGCTACTGAGACAGTAAATATAAAAGTGAATAATTGTCAATCAGTCTATTGCTATTGCACTGTTGCAGAGCGCGGCCAGGTCGATGCGGACGAACAGATCGTTTGAGAATAAAAATAAGACAACTATGCCTGGTCACATAACATCATATAAGACGATCAAACAAGAAATCATCAGAATTAGAAAAAAGTTACACGCTTATTACAAAACCTATGTATTATCATTTCATTTTATGTAAGTTGTCATTTTTAAAGCTAACTGCGCCAAAATTAACAGCGGAAGGAAAGCTGACGTAATTTTTATGCAGAATATTACGCGAATGTAGCGAACGGAGTTATTACAGGAATATGAACTAATAGCTGGTAACTATGAGCACCAGCGCAGGAGAGTCGCATGGCAGACGATACCAAAACCCAGGAATATCATAGCAGAGGACAGGAAGCAACGTTAGGATAACTGAAGCAGCCGACACCCTCCCAAATATTAGTATATCGATACTTACGTGTGATATCGTCACCGCTTCCGGATCCCATGTTTCACACACAATAATATCCACACAAAAGGCAAGTCCTCGCGAGAATGAGTCACAGTACGAGCTCACGGCGCCAAACAACGTCAGGCGAGCACTCGGCAGTGAGCGGCGAGCGGACAGCGGGCGACACGAGCGCTCGGCGGGTGCTCCGCTTGTGAACAGCGCGCTCGCGTGCTCGGTGCTGCTTCAGCGAAGCTAAAATTAGCGATGGTGGCGTCGCCGAGCCAGGCGCGTCACCACCACCATGCAGTGCCATACGTTTCGTTTAATCCTCATCAATCATAAATTCAAGAATGTACGATTATACATATTTTTGTAGGAATCTGAATGAAACACAAAAGGGATCGTTAGAAAACGACTCTGAACGAATCGAAATGATATAAACTTTTAGTTGGAATCAAGGTTTCCATCGTAACCGATACATAAAATCTCAAAAATCTTACCTATTTCTTCTTCTTTCTTTCTTTTTTAAAGATTACTAGCAATGTAGTTAGAATTCAATTACTAGCAATCTTGTTAACCCCTCCAACTAAGCTAAATATGCTTGTGTCTGGAGTGGGTTCACAACAAAAGTGTAATGGGTAGGGTTCGAGCCCGCGGCCTCTCGACCGCAAGTCCTAACACCTTAACCATTAACCACTACTACTTTACTGCGTGCCGCGGCCTCAGTCTGCCAAAGATAAGATAACGCTAGTTTCCAACTTGTATAGTTATAAATTAATAAACCCGAAATGCATATAACTATACCGTTCTGACAATCGATAGCTAACTACAGAACACAATACCGGGAACTGATACCAGGACATAAGCGATGACTCGACAAGCAACAACTGTAACAATTTTGAGTGACTAGTGCGAGTGCAACAATTACGTTTACCCAAAGTAGGTGCAACATAGATTCAGATATTCCACTTTGTTGGCATAACAATGACTTTCCAATAGGTACCATATATGACTCAGCTGACTCTAGTTGGGTGTAACTATCGATCAAGGTGCCAGTGGATTTTTCGCTTATGGGAAAGACTGCTCAAAGTGCAGGATAAGACAGCAGCGGCACGGACGTCGCGTGCATAATGTATGGAGCGACGTCGGACGTCCGCGGGTGCCGTTACCCGGCGCTGCAGCGCGGTCAACGCTCTCGCCGCTCCGCCACCTCTGCACCGACCTCCTCTACCCTCTCGCTACTACACCCACAACCCCATTCGACGGCTGTCACTGTTTTACCTAATTGTCATTCACTTTAGACAAACAACGTTATCCCCGAGACCTTCGTAAGACAGGAAAATTTTGGTTTGCTTAAGATGACTAAGTATTTTATTATGTCGTGATGCGTCATATCAATGCGGCATATTTAAAAAACAACAATTTCATGGTAGGCCATGAGATACTCATTAAAGATAACATGGAGGTATGGCATGGCATGGCACCTAGTGTCCATAAAACTTGCAAGCATAGTGTTCAGGTGCTGTAATACACTTGTGAAGGTAATATCGCTGGGCGCGGGCATTGTTCTCATGCAGACGAGATTGTTCACGGTCCGTGGCGTGCAGCGGTCGGCGCTCGCCTTTACATGAATCCATTCTAATTTTCTAAAACTCACCGTGTCGCGCAAAAAACGCGAGCGACACCTCCGTCACGAACAATGAAATCACTACAATTTATAGCTACTTGTATGATCGCCTACTGCATCGTTATGATTGCAATAATTACATAAAAAATATTCAAGTAAAAAAGGCATTTTAAAACACTACTGCTAAAGAAGTGTCATTTAGAAAGATAGAACGTAACAAAGAAATAAAATCTCACCTAGTCCCATCTGGCAGAAAATGACCTCGGCCTCAATCACATGCGCTACTTGACGCTTGGGCTCGGGCGCTGCTGGCTTCGGCGGCGGGACCGGCTCCGACTTCACAGGCTCCGGTTTCACAGGCTCTGGTTTACGGGGCTCGGGCGTCGGTTCTGGAGACGCTGGTGGTTTAGGTTCCTCTGGCAGGGGCTTTTCGGGCGCCACAGGAGCGCTGGGCGCGGGAGCCGGGGCCGGCGCCGGAGCCGCCGCGGGAGCCAGCACGGGCGTGGGGTCACGCGGCGGCTCGGGGGAGTAGCCGGCGCGCCCCGCCTCGGCCCGGGGCTCGGCGCGGTGCATGGGCGACTCGCCTGCCGTGTCGGCGTCCGACTCGCTGTCTGTGAACTTGTCCGCGATGTGGTCGGCCGAGGCGGAGGGCGCGCGCGGCGCCTCCGCCAGCAGCTCGCGCTCCATGTCGAGGAAGCTGCGCGTGGCGGCGGCCGCGGGCTGGCGGTGCGGCGACTCGGCCGGTTCGCGCTTGCCTTCGCGGTCGAGGTGCTCGAAGTCATCCGTCGAGTCCTGATCGCGCTTCATAGCTGGCGGCGCATCCGCGACGGCTGCGGGGTCTCCGCTTGCGAGACCCCCGAGGAGAGCGTCGGCGCTGTCCATGTTTCCTTACTTAAAAGATAAAAAAAGACCGTTCCCGAGACGTCGAGTGAGATTGATCGATAGGGTGCGGGAGGAACGCGGGTGCGAGAAGCTGTGAGCGCAGAGGGCGGGTCCTGTCGTGCGTCCTCGCCGTTTCGTACTGCGGTCTGCTAGCCGTTCGCCGGCCGCGGCTGCACGACGTCACTCAGCACGAGAGACGAACGGTATTACTGATTACTCATCGTCGACCCCTCCGGTGCAGCGGGGGCGGCGGCGCTCGCCGGTAAAGTAGTAATAAAATTAAATAAATGAAATTATCACAAGTAAATCAAAACAAATATAACAAGTCTAATATTAAACTATCAAGATGGTCAAGTAAACGATTAGTATAAATAAAATGTCAGAAAAATAATGAGAATGTCCAATGCAAGCAAGAAATTGCGAAAAGTATTGACTTTCCGATCCAAACCTTTTTAAAGGCGCGCTAAGTACTGTTTTATCGACACTTGACTACAACAGTGACAATCGGATACGAACAAGAGTGCAAAACGAAGGCATTTAAGGCACGGCAACGACAGTAGCGACATCGCGAACAGCTGTTTTCAGTGTGACCAGTTCGCAAAATGAAAGTCAACATAAAATCATTTTATTACCAGTACAGAGCCAACGATGGAATTAAAACCATTTCGATTCCAATTTAACACCGACTATGGCGCAGTGTTCAAGAAAGTTCAATAATTTTTTTGTAAAGTATTGAAGTAGTCAAGAGTGAATAGGTTACTTCTAAGCAAGCATGCTCCATCTTCGACCACATCATCACTTACCATCAGGCAGGTGATATGGTGGTCAGACGCGAGCCTATTATCAATAGAAAACAACGGTCACAGTTACATTGTAAAACTCAACACTACTATGTGGTTTTATTGCAGTCAGTAGAAATACCTAAAATATTTATTAAAAAAATGAGTGTTGAAACACTCATTTTTTTTTAACCGACTTCTAAAAAAGGAGGAGGTTCTCAATTCGGATGTTTGTATTTTTTTTTTTTTTTTTTTTTTTTTTTTATGTTTGTCCACGCATAACTCCGTCGCTTGCCAACCGATTTGAAAAATTATTTTTTTGTTGGAAAGGGTATACTTCCCAAATGGTCCCATTAAAATTTTATCGAAATCGGACGAGCCGTTTCTGAAAAATCAAAAAAAGTCGAAAAAAATAATTTACCTTGATGATCTTTTCGTTTACTCTGCATTGCGTTTTTTGTTCGCGCATAACTCCGTCATTTACGAATCGATTTGGAAAATTCACTGACCCACTAAAAAGCGCGAAAATAAAAACATTTTTTGCAAAAAACAAAACCGACTTCCATATCAAAACACTACAAAGCCAAAAATAATTTTAATTTCGGAAGGCGGTGTGAAAAAAAAAGAAAATACAAAACCAATAACACCGACTACCGAAATTAAAATTATTTTTGGCTTTGTAGTGTTTTGATATGGAAGTCGGTTTTGTTTTTTGCAAAAAATGTTTTTATATAACTCGTTAAAGGTGAACGCAGACCTAGCCGCACCGCAGTCTCTACAGTCCCCGCAGTCATCGCTTTTTGTTAATGGCCTCGCACATCTATCCGCGCCGCAGTCGCTGCAGTCGTTCCCGTCAGTGTTGCCAGATTTTTGAAAGCATTATCTATCCGAAGATTTAAAAAATCTGCATAAATCTGTATTTGGTATTGGTATTTTGCTCTTTTGTGTAATTTTATCTGTAGGTGCTATAATAGGGAATAAGCAAGTAATTATTTATACGAGAACAAGTAATTTTATTATAAACCGTTGACAGAGATTCTCTGTCTACTTTATAACTCTGGCAACACTGCGCGCCGTGGATGCGAATGACGTCATCCACGCTGCGTGCGGGTGACGTCATCAGCTGCGGCTAGGGGAGTTCGGTCGTTTCAGGGACTGCGGCGACTGCGGCGCGTGTAGGTGTGCGAGGTTGCATAGAACTTCATATAAAGAATTCGAATGCAAAGACTGCTGCGCGTGCGGTGCGGCTAGGTCTGCGAGTCCACAAACAAACAATAGGGTAGTTTCCTGTGTTACAAAATAATTATTTTATTTGGTCCATTAGGTAGATTTTCAAAAAATATTGGTCACGCATTTTTTGCCTTTTCAAGTCAAGGAAAATTCACAAAGATGGAAAGCGTGAAAATTCGCAGAGTAGGGGCTGCTGGCGACACACAGTGCTAAGAATTATACTGGAGTGTGGCGTCACGCGAAATTTCAACTCACTGTATCATCTTAATTTTTGATATTATAAATTGCATATCAAATAAATAATCGCCTATCAATACATACTCATCATTTATATTCTTTTTACATCAAATAACTTACTTCACTACAAATAAACTAAATGTTTAACAAAACTCAAACTGCAGATAATTCGATATTATACATCAATATGACATTACTCATAATGCAATACAGTAAAATTTATTTTTGTACAAAAATACTACATACATAGCATAAATACTGACTGCACAGCAAATTTTCAATATTTCATAGCAAAATAACTATCCCAGTCGCATATTAACCAGTAAGTACAACAAAACCTGTTCATCATATTTGTCTTAATTTTCAAGAAGCCATGCTCGGCGAATTTAATGATTATTATGACAAAAAAATCCTTTTAAATTGCATTATTTCTAAAAGCAGAACAAATTAACTGAAAAAAGGTTCGCGGCTTCGCACGCTTTTTCGGCAAATTATTTTTGAGGCAACTAAGAACTTATTGGGCGACTAACTACTTGGTTACAAAAAATAATGACTTGGCAGCTAATATTAACAGACGGATATCAAACATTACCCCGACTCAGAGTACCTCGACTCGGATAGGTTAGGTTAGAATGCTAAGGTGGGAGCGAAGCGGAGTGGAGCTCCCGCCTTAGCCTTTTTGGTTATTTTTTTTTAAACCACTCAGAAATAGGAGCCCCGCTTCGCGGGGCTGCGTCGATTTTGAGTAAAAACTGTTGTCGCCTAACAATAGGTTCAGTTAACAATAGACCCGCTTTAATAATTCAATAAATTACAATTTTGTATCTAATTTTATTTTATTTTTTTGCTGATCTCATTATGTGGTAACTAATAAATAATAAGACGACTGTGACTAATAAAATGCTGTTTTATTTAGAAAAACTGCAGTAAATAATATAAAAATAGAAGCTATATTTAAAATAAAAAGAGTTAACATGTATAATGTGCATTAAGATTATTAGCTGTGCATTGATGAAAAAGCTTTTGCTTTAGGAAACATCGCTGTACGCTGCGAAAATAAATTGTAGTGTGTTTAGTGATATTTTGAGTTGAATATTTTGCTGTGCAATCAGTAATTTTGATGGGAATTCGGAATCTTATTGCAAAGAAAAAGGATATTTTTTGATTTGCGTTTAAATACTACCCTTAATTTTTCAATTACGTGAAAAAATAAAAAATACGTGTCCAATATTATTTGTTAAACTACGTGACGGACTAAATAAAATATTTTAGGAAACTACCCTATTAACAAATTTCTAACGGCACTTATAAAGTTAAAGAGATACAAAACTGAGCTACATGACACCAAGTATATAACATAGTTGTCGGTTAAAAGGCCTCATAATATATAAATATATACTTAGTAAACAAACATGGTTGCTTCGCAGTGATACTAGTCGCTTGCAATTCAATGGCGATTTTATACAGTCTCTATCAACACTGCAACTTCAACTTCCACTGGCTTTGGGACAATCGAAACCATTGCGAATAACTTTTTCAGCACATGATACTGGTAGAATAGTTGTAACCGGTTCAGTTGCTAAAAAAAATCCTTTTCAGTGAAGCGCTCTGTCAATAAATTAATTTTTGTAAGAGAATTTGTGTCTGTAGAAAAGTTATTCACTTGAAAAAAAGTATCGTATTGTTATAACGATAGTAGTTTTAGTTCTGGATTTGTACGGAAATAGCTTAATAGGATCCAACCAGACTTATATATATATATATATATATAGTTCACATGAATACGTTATCAAAGATTTAAAAGCTCAAAAATGGCTCGGCGTGTGTGCTGGTGTGCATGACACTAATGAGATTTTATGTAACTTTTCTTAGCTCAATGGGTAACACACACATTTTTGACCAAAAAAATCTTGAACTACATGATTCTCCACACTTAACAGTTACAGCAATTTAGCATTATTAGCGATTTTTTAATTCGGAATGCCAACCTTTGTAGCCGCCGCTATACATATAAAAACTTGTCTTTGTCTTTAAGTGGCGGTCAAAAATTGAACTTCACTAATTTCAGAACAAAACTGCAGCATCTGCAGTGCTGAAGGTGGGATACAGGATCATCTGTCAGTCTGTCTCATTGAAATAGGAAAAGTACCTATAGGTATAGTGATAGGCAAATAAATTGGCAAGAGTCGTTCGATGCGCAGATGTCGATTTTTAGGTGTCGGCGGTTGTCAGTGGGACGCGGGGTATGATGACGTATCGCCGCGCCGAGCGCGTTATTGGTGCGTCAGTAGTTCTCGTTCCATTTGCTCCCGAATACACTTACGTACACGAAAGTTGTACCCTTTGTTTTTGTTACGAGTTGTTGTTTTAAATTTAGTTTTTGTTACGTTGTTTACAATGCCAGGACCAAATACCGTTTTACGCAGACTATTAAAACGTCAGAAAGAACCGTTAGACACTATAGTTAAGGAAGGTTGAAATTCCGAATTCGTCACTGTCTTTAGGACACCGGGAAAAATGAAGAATAAAAGGGGTAGCAGTTTTATTAACTAATTGTGACGACGAGAACATATTATTTTTAATGTTTAAAGTAAGAGTGAATAGGCATTTTCTGGGCTCGCTCGTTCGATCGTTGACCTCATTTTCCTAAGCCCCTCCCTGGTCATACTCATGTAAGTAGAAGTTTCTTCCTGCCGGTCACCATTCCGACTCACAAAGCTCAGGGCTGCCAGATGTACGATTTTACGGCATTTTTACTCATGTACGATCGCTAGACCAGGATCGTACGGAAAATGTACGATTTTTACATACCTGGTAACATTTCATAATGAAACAAACGTGCTCCACTGGCAAGTTTAAGTTTCGGGGAATTCCCTAACAACCTAACGCGTACCTAGATCTTGTACTTGAATGAAGACTCTTTGCTTAGTCATTTAAAGGCTGTATTTGTTTGCATTTTTACGAAAAAAAAATTTTCTTTCGGTAATAATTGCGCCTTGCTGTTTTCCTCGTCAGTCTCGATCCGTGCACAGTATAAATATCCTATTTGAATCTATATAGGTACTGTCTTGAGTGCTTTTTTGTGTTTGTTGTTTGAAGAATTGAAAATTGCACGAAGGTGTATAAATTTAATAAATATTTTTATTGCATTTCTTTTCGAAAACTAAACGAATTTTAGAAATTTCGTATTCCTAAAAGTTGGGGAATAAAATGGATGTGACATACGGACAGACAGACAGACATGACGAATCTATAAGGACATCAAAGTCATGGACAGACCAAAAACAATTCATAATAATATGTCTCGTGTTTTAGGTCTGATTCAGTTATTTCTAAAAAAAAATTGTACTGTAGGCTGTACGATCTTTTCATTTCAAAAAAAAATTTCCTTGGTATACGATTTTGTCGTAGTTGGCGTACGATCACACCTTTTTTTCACCTGGCAGCCCTGCAATAGCTGTCAAAATCAAGAATAGTCGATAAAGCAGTCCAGCAGTCCCCTGATATTACAGCAAGTGAGCGCTTTTCTGTCAAGTGTCAGTCATCCGTTTTTATAACGAGTATTAACAACATGATATAAAAATTATAAAGCGCTGATTGTGCAGCAAACTTGCTGCTGTACGATCACTTCGTTTCTATAAAAAATCACACCACCACCTATTTAAAGTTATCTGTGACCACCACCCACAAGGATGGCGGCTACATTAGTAGATAGTTGTGTTGACACAAGAGAAGTAATGTCGTCCAATAAACAAGATTGCAATGGCAAACATGGAAAGATGCTTAATGGAAAAATGAATAAATATGAAAATGGTTACGTGAAGTCAACACATTTGAGTAATGGTGACACCGTGAGTAGATATTCATTTATTTTCTAACCTACCAAAAATATGTAATGATGTTAAGTTTTGCTGGTGCATGGAATAAATGACATGCCCCGAAGGCAGGGAGACTGGCTGGGCTGACCCGTCCTATTTCTGTCTTGAGTCAAAGTTTGTACCAAATCAATACCAGATTTGTTAAGAAAATCCACTATTACCATCAAAATGTACCTATATAGCAGGTTTGGATTTCTGAAAGGGTTGTATGGAGTTACCTCTGCATTTGGTGGTCACTACTTTCTTTCATAATAAAGTTAAGTAAGGATGATTAATTCTAAATAATCTGACTGAAGAGGAACATATGATATGATGTCTGACTGATGGAGTAGTAGATAGGGCAAGTATTTGATTAAAATTATCACCACTGTCATAGTCCATAGTGATGTAGGCCTGTCAAACCTTATTGTAACATGCATTTAAAGTTTGTGTCTATGTTCAATCTACTAACAAAATCAGTTAGGTATACAGAATGGAATCCGATGTTACTTTGCAGAAATCCATACCAAAATAATACTTAAGAAATAATATATCTAGTGTTAATTCTGCCAAAAACCAGATGGTTCTGCATACTGCATGCAAGATTGATATCTGGTTGTTGGCACTAGATATATTTTCCTGAAGTGTTAGTTTACATCACTTGGGTAGTCTTAATTCTTACTAGCTATATTTATTTACTGAACTGATTAGGTACTATTGGCCAAAGATATGCTCACTTAACAAAATATTTCTGCAGAAACATAGCTAGTGACAAACCACATCCCTTCCTGATTTCACCCAATTAGAGATAATATCGATACTGGAAAGGAAAAATATTTCAAGCTACATTTTTGGCCATTTGAGTTATATACATTGTTGGAATCGCCTGAGTTTTCTGTGTCGTTTGGTCTTACTCACGTCCTTCTACGACGACTTTTGATTTCGCTTCGACATTTTGAAGTTCGCGAGAGTTCACTTTTTTTTCCATACAATTTTGTTCTTTAGACAAAATTTTCGAGCATTTTTTAATATTTGGTGGTTGTTGTAATTGTGAAATGCTAAATTTGCCTTTGGTCAAGTTATTATAGTAAGTAGATTATAGGTGAGCATGCGCAACATTGGTTGATAGTACATGAGGAAAGGAAAAAGATTTTGTTCTCTAGTTGTAATAACTGTGGTGTTTAATTTTCCCTTATGGCTCTATGGTATTAATTTGTTGTGCATTACAAAACTTAAGTATATCATTAATTTACTATAGTCAAATTTTCATGGGTTCTGAGAATCTTTCCGGTCTATCTGACCATTAATTAGGTCACAGTTTTCTTAAATATTTTTAATAATTGAAAAACTTGGAACTACAAGGTGCACTGACACCTTATTGTCCTTTTAATAATTATGTCAAGACTAGCTAAGCGTACATTTTAAACTTTCATAATATTAATCAATAATTATATCATACATTATTAACACTTTAAACACTTAAATAAAAACCCTAAACTACATAAGTACATCTAAAACTAAACTAAAATACAGCATTCAGAAATTTGTGCACATTCCTATCCACTGGTAATGTGCCCAAAAGACTGGCAGCATTTCCATGTTATAACACATAAACACAAAAGTTGTCCTTTTGAAAAGACGGGGCACACATCGGACAATGGTCTGTAATTTTATAAAGAAACAAATGCACAAAATCAAATTTTGTTTTTTAATGTTATTTAACATTTAAATGGATGCAGCTGAGTACTGTACATGGAGTATATTGTATGTGACCTCCACAAACCATTAGCTGGGTAACACAATGCCTCTTGTCAAGACCAGTCACAACTTTTCTAGGTTCTGACTACATAATATAATGACTGCCAAAGATATACAAAGTGTAACAGATTAAGCGCAATACCTCAGACACCCCAATTAGAATATTAAATTATAAGTCATAAACAACATCCGTAACTAAATAAATTGAAACCAAACCTAGACTTTTTTTTATAAAATAGTTATCCTTACTAAACGCAAAACGTGTGTGCGTCATACAATATCATTACGCAGACGCATACACTCATGCAATGTTAGCGGCCGACACGCACACGAGCGCATTTCCTTGAATTAAGTATTGTATTAATTTGTCATGATACTATGCTTCCATTTTAAGTTAAATGAAAGATTTTTCCGTAAAAATGTAACACCTATTTTTATGACTGAAATCGATTCAGAAGCCGATTCTGAATCAACTACTTTCAGGAATTGCGTTTATTCTGTTACACGTTGTGTACATGATAGCCATGACCAATACGATAATGTACTTTCAGAAGTATGAAGGAGTCTTGATTTGTTAATATGGTCACTCATCTATGGACCAAATTCGGCAAGCTTTGTTTAGCCTGGAAGGCTGTTATTATTTAGCCTCATGCTTGTCCACAAGATGACATCAAATCTGTTATTGAACTCAATTGATGTGATTATTTATTTTTGTCTCACAGCTTTGTTACTCTACTTGAGTGTAATATTGTGACATTAGTTTTTAAATTGCATACATGATTTTTTTTTTTTTTTATGGCAATCTGCCGAAAGCTTCGGCAATTTCTGCCAGTGTCGCGTAGTGACTATACATGGGTATTTTAATAAATAAATATTTGCAGGGGGAATATTATGAACTTTTTTGTGGCAATCCTTTTAGCCCTGAAACAACCACATAACATAGAAGTTAGTAATAGTTAGTTACATAGATGCGGTTTGTAGTATATACATTTTTTTTTAATGGCTGATTATTAGAGTTTAATATTGTTACTGGAAATAAATTTAATAAAAGCACGAATAATTTGGGGATTAGGGAAAAATGAGAGGAGATGAC
Source organism: Tholera decimalis (assembly GCA_943138885.2). Classification (NCBI taxonomy): domain Eukaryota; kingdom Metazoa; phylum Arthropoda; class Insecta; order Lepidoptera; family Noctuidae; genus Tholera; species Tholera decimalis. The sequence continues at coordinate 46,313,235 of OW964557.2, forward strand.
GAACATTAATGGGTTTTTGAATTTTCAATTTTGTAGTAACTTTATCAAAAGAGGAAACATTATTCAAAGGGAGTTTAAAAATATGTGATCCAGCGTACCATCATCCAGTCCACACTCACACAAAGAACTGTCCCGGACCCTAATTTTATGGAGAAAAACTGGGGTACAGCAGTGGCCAATACGGATTCTGCATATAACAGATGTGACGGTTTTGGATGCTTCTTTGTATTTATAGAACCAAGGCTTGGGAGGGATGGTTGGTTGAATAGATGCAAACAAGGTAGTCTTATACTTGCTAGATTGGGACCAGAGGTCTTGCCAGGATTTAAAAAGATCTACTTTGGCCTTATGAATCAGGTCATAGACCTGAACAGCATAATGTTTTTTATCTGCGAGATTGCTGCTGACCGCATTCTTAGCTGCTACATCTACAAGCTCATTGCCCCTAATATTCATATGACTAGGAATCCATACTAATATTATCTCAATGTTTTTTCTAAAACAAGAATGTAGGACAGTTTTGATTTCAACAATGATTGGGCTACGTAGGTTATCTTTAAATGAATGTGTGTGAATGAATGAGAGGAAATAGATAGACACGCCTCCAGAGTTCCAATGCATTCCCCAGTAAAAACCGAAGACTCGGGAGGGCACTGGAACTGAAGGAATATTAATTGGGAGTTGGAAATATATACAGCAATGCCTGTTTTACCGTCCGTGGATAATTTAGAAGCGTCTGTATAAAATTTGTAGTGATCAGGCCAGTTGTTATTAACAGTCGAAAGAAAATGGTCATTAGCATTGGTGGTGTCATTACTTATTCCAATAAAAGAGATCTTTGGGACAAAATTTAGAGTTTCATACGGACATGTGTAAAGTGGTAGTTTATTACACTGAGGGATGGGTGAATTGTCTTTTACATTCCGAATATTCCTAAATGAATTAAGGATCAAGGGGGGGTCTTTATTTTTCCAATAATCGCTTTGTCTACATAAGTTATCTAGTATGGAAAGCTTAGAAAGAACAATGTGATCACTAAGGAGATATGCCTTGTACATATATTTATCGGCCAGGTATTGTCTACGGAGAAGAAGGGGAGGGTCACCACTCTCAACTTGCAGTGCGTTGGTAGGAGTGGATCTCATACAACCTAGTACAATGCGGAGGGATTTCGCCTGAATTGTTTCTAGCTTGGCCAATGCAACCTTCCCACAGGGTTCCAGGAGGAAAGACCCATAGTCCAATAAACTTCTTATTGTAGCATTGTATATGAGTTTAAGAGTAAAAGGATGAGCACCCCACCAAACACCCGCTAGAGCTCGTAGCATATTAAGGTTTTTCTCGCATTTACTGGTTACATATTGGAGATGAAGGGCACCAGATAATTTACGGTCCAAAATGACCCCAAGGAATTTCACGTTATCCTCGACCTTGATTGGGATCCTTCAATTTCATGGTGGACATATGGAGTTAAACGTTTACGTGAGAAAACTACAACGGAGCTTTTGGGAGCTGACAAGCTAAGACCATGTGAGATTAACCACTGGTTTAGGGAGTTAAGGGATATTTGCATGGATACCGTAGCAAGATCTACGGACGAGGAGGGAATATATAAGCATAGGTCATCTGCGTATTGTAAAATCTGGTAGTCGCTGTTAAGGGACTTGTGAAGATCAGAGGTGTAAATACTATATAAAAGAGGACTTAGTACTGAACCCTGGGGTAACCCACGCCAAACAGTTCTGGGGTCATATGATTCTCCTGGAACATGGAGCTTAATAGTACGTCCAGCCAACAAGTTACAGATACAGTTAAGTATCTTTACCGGGATACTCAGCAGGTGTAATTTACTTCTGAGTACGGAAAGAAGGACACTGTCGTAAGCTGCTGAAATGTCGAGAAAGACCGCTAGAACAGACTCATTTTTGCTGAAGGCAATCCGGATATCGGTCATAAATATGCCAATACTATCCATTGTGCTAGCTCCCCTTCGGAAACCAAATTGAGATTTAGCTAGAAGACCTCGACTTTCAACCAACCACTCCAACTTGTTCTTTATAAGATGTTCCAATATTTTACCTATAACAGGAGACAGAGCAATGGGTTGAAAGTTATCCGGACAATCAGAAGATTTCCCTGGTTTCAAAATAGGAATTATCAGCTGCGTTTTCCAAGTATCAGGGATATGAGAGAGAATAAAACATGCGTTGATTAATGATAAAAGGTATTGGCGGCTGCGGGACCCCAATTTTTTAAAAAACGAATGTGGATGGCCATCTATGCCCGGGGCGGAGTCATGTACGTGTTTGAGCACTGCGTCCAGTTCGCTTACCAAGAAGATGCCCCCTCTAAGGGGTCATTGGAAATTTCCCCCTCCTCAGACGGTGAGGGGCATTCTACCAAAAGAGGAGCGGAGGGGGGAGCCAGTTTATTCATGAATGGTTCTGCAATGTCACTAGGCATAGATGAGGAGTTTCGGACGGAGCAGCCACGTTTAAATCGTTTGAACTTTTGCCAAACAAGAGAGGAAGGGGTTGAAGGGGAAAGTGAAGAGCAGAATTTCTTCCACCCTTCATATTTTTTTTTTAAGTAGACGCCTGGATCTCGCACTAATCCGGTTAAACTCGATCAGGTTTTCAGTGGACATATTTTGAGCATAATTAAGTTCCGCTTCATTTCGGGATTTAACCATGTTGGAACATTCCCGATCCCACCAGGGGGGAGATGATAGTTTGCCAGAGGCTGAATTTTTAAGAGGTATACTGTTATCCGCGGCTGAAGAAATTGCACTGGAAAATTTCAATATACATTCATCTATGTTGGCTGGGGAAACTTGGGGCAAAGAGGGAATTATGTCCTCAAGAGTTTGAGAGTACAAGTCCCAGTCCGCGCCTGTAAGCCTATATTTTAAAAGAGGAGGGTTATCCCTATGAGGTAATGACCTATTGATCAGAGTAGTGCATATTGGGTAGTGGTGGCTACCATACGTGAGGTTTAGTCGTTTCCACTCCAACTGGGCGGTCAGACTAGCTGAACACAGAGTAAGATCTACACAACTTCTACTCTGGCCAGGTCTAGGTAGGCGAGTGGCGGAACCATCGTTGACAACACATAAACCTAAGTCATCCAACAGATCAACCAACTCCAAACCAGGGGTATCAGAATGTTCAGAGCCCCACAGGGAATGGTGGCAATTAAAATCTCCCAAAATGATAACCGGATTTAATGAGGAACATATATTACGAATGTATTGAAAGGAGGAGGGGTTGCGGGAGGGAATATAGACAGATATAAAATTAATGCCAAGGATAGTGACACCTACAGCATTGATCTCATCTCCGTGGGGAGGAAGGGATAGAGGGGAGGAAGAGAGAAGATTGTTCACTAGCATAGCAGCCCCGCCATAACCGTCAGAGCGGAATCCCGGAGAGTGCCATAGCCAGGAAAATTAAAATGGAGTCGTGGAGTTAGCCACGACTGAGATTGCAAAAATTGCAGGTTTATGCAAGTTAATAAGGTGACAGATTTCATGTTTTTTTGGGGAGTGCGCTTCTGGTGTTCCACTGCATGAGATGGAATGTTGCGGTTTTTAATTTTATTGACTATGTTGTCGGCAACGTGGTCTGGTAATGAATAATTGGAAAGTAAGGTGGAAAGTAAGGTAATAATAGTGTTAATAGTCTCTTCATTCTCATTATGAGTAGGAGTGTGGTCGAGCAGATTCAGAGCACAACCTTTAGGAGAGGGGGGGAAAGAGTAACTGTTAATAATATCCTGGTGGGCCCTACGGTCATAACCAGGATGGTGGGGTGTATGGGGCTTTGGACGGGTAGTTATAAATTTTTTACTGGAGGAAGAGGTAGGGGGTTGAGAGTGGGAGGTATAATTAGGAATAGGGAGACGGGGAGGACGGAGATCATGATTAGGACTCTGGTGAATAGTCTGTGTAGGAGGGGCTGACGATGTAACGTCTGCAAAAGATCGGTAGGAGGGGGCATGACGTTTGGCTGCATCAGAATAAGACATATTTTCCTTAGCCATGGTGGACTTGATGTTCCGCTGACGCAGGAATTCCGGGCATTGACGACTGTTCGCAGGGTGGGCACCCGTACAATAAAAGCACTTAGGCTGTTCAATAGTACACCCGTCCCCAAAGTGGTCCCCACCACAGCGGTAGCACCGTGGCTTTGACCGACATTGAGTTTTGGTGTGTCCGTACTTGCAGCACCCGAAACACTGGACAGTGGGAAAATTATAGATTTCTACTGGAAGGGAATTGAAGCAGCAGAAAACTCGATCCGGGAGGCTCTGACCATCAAATGTGATTACTACGCTTGATGTAGGAATCCATTCCGATTTCCCATCATTGGAAACTCTACGGTTCAATCTCCTCACCTTTAACACCTTACCAAGTGGGGACTTCAGGGCATCCAAGACTTCAATGTCAGTCCAATCAGAGGGGACGCCCCTCACAACACCCATCCTGGTGATGTTGAAAGTGGAAATCATCATTGTGAAACCTTTTTTTTAATTGCATCATTGTCGATAAATGCATTGGCATCTTCCGGGCCATTGAACTCTACTGATACCCTGTTTCTTCCTATTCTCTTTATTCCCCCATCTACAATATTCATGATATTCATTTTCTGTACTAATTTTTTACCGAATTTTATAGGATGGAGGGTAGTGCCAGAGGCTGGATCGGATTCGAGAAGTGATGCGTAAACTAAAAATGGTTGTCTGTCTAAATGCGAGTACTTAGTGCGTGAAATCAACGACGGAGCCGTGACCCGGTCGCGTTTAGACGCTGAAGGATTTTCGTCAATGGCATTCGCTGGGTCGTTGTGAAGATGATTTTCAATACGTTTCCTCTTTTGTGAAGCCACTTCAAATTCCATTGTCTCAAATTGAGACAGTGGAGCCGTCAGAATAGAAACATGCGGCAGAAGATCTTGCGATTGTAGCTGAGCGGGATGAGGGTCTGGCGGGCGGCCCGGGGGCCGTTCGTCATCCGCCATTGTCACTCAGCATAGGCCAGTAGAGAAAACCTTAATTATAGGTAGATAAAAAACTTACCAAAAAAGTAAGATCACATACACAAACAAATATAAACACAAGATAAACACAAACACGTAAAGTACACCCAAAAACCACCAAAAAAAGTAGAGAAATAGCCAAAAAACGGTGCGAGAGACAAAACCACATGTACTCGCCACAAACGCTCGTGACACTCCCTCTATACATGATATTATTTCGCACTGGCTACAAATATGACTCATAATATCTGTAGGTGAAAGGTGAAGGGCCTTAAGTCACATTTTATAAAGTATTCAGTAGAGCTCATTAAAGATGTCCATACCCGAAATTTGACATTAAAATCGACAGAGTATAAAAAGTAATTATCGTATCATTGTCAAATAAAAAGTATGATTATGATGGGTACTTAAGCTATTATATTGAGATATTTTTTTAACAAATATAGTTCCTTAAGGCTGTATTATCGGACTTAAGGTTCTTTAACTTTGAAGCTTTACTAGATATCTTATAGTATGACGGTACTTACGTCTCTCCTGTATCAATAATGCATAGTAAATTTTATTATTTTATAAGTTAGGTACGATACAACATCATAGAAATATATATTAAAAAGTTTTAATGACATTAAAAATGAAATAACATTATTCATAATATGTTTTATTTAATAAAAATAAAAAATCTTTGTATTTTAAAATCTTTAATAAAATAAATGAAATTAAACAAAACACTTAATGTTATTCTGGTAAGTCACATGCTGTACCCTCGTGGGCTAATGTAATATAAAAATTATGAAAAATTGGTGGAATCCATTGCAGAGCTTTCTGTGGTGTATTAATCCTGAAATTTTTTAGTGCTTATAAGTTTGTGGCCTAATCGAATAGGCTGCAATATAGGCATGGCAAAGTCTTCTAGGGATCTCCTTCTATTTCTTATTAAGAATAAAGTTGCTGAGAGAACCGACCCCTGAGGGACCCCGGCATTAACTGCCAATTGGCCAGATGAGCAGCCATCAATGACCACTCGAATGGACCGATCTCTCAGGAAGTCTTCAATCCAAACGCAAAGTTGGGTGGGTAAACCGAAAGAAGGTAGCTTAGCAATAAGGCTATCGTGTCAGAGGCCTTAGAGATGTCAAGAGAGACAGCAAGTGCTTCCCCGTGCTTCTCGATGGCCTCACTCCAGATATGAATAGCATACGCTAGAAGATCCCCAGTAGACCGGTTTTTTCGAAAGCCGTATTGTCGGTCACTGAGGATGTCGTTGGCTTTTAGGTATACCAGGAGCTTACTATTGAGTACACGCTCCATACTCTTACAGAGTATGGACGTGACTGAAATAGGTCTGTAGTTGGCCGGGTCAGCACGACTGCCCTTTTTGGGCACAGGCTGCACGTTAGCCAGCTTCCATGCTTTCGGCACCCTTCTAGTCTCAAGCGAAAGGCGAAACAAGCGCGTCAAAATTAGAAACAGTTCAGGCGCACAAGTTCTAACAACAATTGCTGGTATCCCGTCGGGGCCACTAACTTTGTTCACGTCAAGATTACGCAGCACTCTACGGACGTCTTTCTGATGGATGCGAATGTCCGACATACACGTCCCGCATCAAATAGGAGCAACAGGAGGGTGAGCGCCACTACTATCTAGACGTGAAGACTCCGCAAAAAGAGCAGAAGTTCGATTCGACCGACTTTGCCAGGGACCAAAAAGCTTTGCTGCCAGCAGGGTATGAGCAAGTTTGTTCCCGATTCGGCTAACGTGGTCAAACCGAGCCCTCCGCAAAACCTTTTTACAGGACTTGGCAGCCCTATTGAAAGCTCTCTTCTTCTTAATCACGTCATTTGCTTTGCAGTTTCGAGCATCGACTAGTGTTGCCCAAACGAGAGTCTCGCAAGAGTCTTGCAATTAGCGATTATCCTATTGCTATTTATTAAACGGTAGTTGAGATCTCAGAACAATGTAACAGACTCTGTTACATTGTTCTGAGATCTCAACTACCGTCTTGCGAGACTCTCGTTTGGGCAACACTAGCATCGACCCATTCTAGGTACGCCGCGTGTTAAAACGCTACAGCGCGATCACATTCGGCGCCAAACCAAGCTTTCGACCGAGCTTTGCCGGACATTGTTAGGTCATAGAACGGAATGTAGTACTTCATTCTCTGTCGCAAAACATCCGCCACGGCGTCTGCGCACGACGATGAATCATTTGAGAGAAGCAAGTAGGCTGCCAAAGATAACATGCAAAGAAAGATCGCATGCCATCCCAATCCGCTGACTTGTATCGCCATATCCGCCGTTTGCCATTAAGGCTGGGATCGGACGGGTAGTAGACGGATACAGACTTCACCAGACAGTGGTCGGAACTACCTAACGGTGAAGATGTCGTTACCGAGTAGCGGTCTGAATCTGTAGTCAGCAGAAGGTCCAAGCAATTGGCTGTGTGCGACTCAACATCCAGCACTCTCGTTGCTCCCTGGACCAGCTGAGTGAGATTTAATGCAAGCGCAAGATTGTGCATCTCTCGCCCAGCATTACCCGTGCACTGGTACGGAGAGAGCCACTCCTGGTGATGGGCATTAAAGTCCCCCAGTAACACAAACTGAGCTGAAGGGTACCGCTGGTGGGCCGCATCTGCCGCCTCACTGATGTACTGTGTGAGTCTGGTTGTCTCCTGATCTCCACTGTGCGAGCGGTAGACACAGGCATAAATAATTTTGTCCATGCCCGTGTCCACCAGAGCCCAAAGCGTCGAGAACCTGGAGTCCTCAAGGTTACGGAGACGCCGAAAGCAGATGTCGTCGCGGGCGTACATGCATACACCCGCACGTAGTTTGAAATTATGCTCCAAGGTGAACCCTGGGTATGAAAGATACGACACGTCTGACGGACTTCTGATCTGCGTCTCCGAAAGAAACAAAAGTGCAGGTTTTTCAGTTTCGAGGAGGTGGTGGACTGCAACGAGATTTGCAGACCCTGGATATTGCTGAGGTGCCCTTTGAGAGAGAGGGATTGCAGCCGCGAGTACGTCTTCGAGTACGTCTAGTATTGCACGAAACACAAATCAAACTAAACGGAGGGAAAGCATGGCCGGGGGCGCGGCGGGAATCGTAGGTACGATGCACCCGCGCAAATCTAACCCGCGAGCGTAATGGTAAAGAACAGTAAGTCCCACATACAATCATTTAACATTTATCTATATTTATTGTTTAAATGGTGAACAATATTAAGTAACCATACGATCATTTACTTTTTCACGTCTAGGGACTTAATGTTATTTATAATTTTACATCTCCGAAATTAGCGGCTCTAGGAATTTATGGCTTTTACCATTTGATCAATTGGGGTATTCTGAATAAGTATCATTTAAAATATAAAAATGTCAAAAAATGGACTTAAGGTCATTTAGCTTTCACCTACAGATATAAACAAGATGATTTATTATTTTGCACATAATTGCAGTTGAAAGTCCGTGGCTCAATAGTCCACCAGAAGCTTGTTAGAGCCTCTGGCTGAAGCTTGCAGCTTCCACTTGGCTCTTCTAAATCTGATTATGGTCATATGCTGCTGCATGTGTTTTTGTGGTCTAAACTCACCACATTCCTTAGTGTTGTGTTTTTGCGCTACATTCGTTTGTTATCAGCACACGTGGGTCACTGTGACCTCATAGTTGCGCTCAGCGACACTTTTCTTATTTGTGAATTGTTTAATTTATTGTGTTCGGTCCTACCATCAGCCAGCCAACGGTAACTGACGTGTCCGAACAGTCCACGGTACGTGGAGCCCTAACTACGTTGCTTTACAAACAATATGTTCTTAGGCCTCAGTACAACAATTAAGCTTACACAATCAATAACAATAATCACTTACCCTCTGAGCTGGAGACGACAAGCTTCGAACTTCCTCTGTTCACGTCCGTGTGATATGTGTGTAAGAATGTAATGAGTAATTGAAACGTGTAATGTGGTCGAGTGTTGATGGACGGTCGCAAGAAGCCGATCCTCAGGTGGCGTGGTCCAGACAGCATTCAACTCACCACAGGCCGTAATTTAGCACCAATTCACAATTGATTTCAACAAAGTTCGCGTGTCATAAAATCTGACTTCATTCGGCGATATTGTTCAAAATATCCCAGGTTTTTAGTCAATTCGGGATTCTAGATTTCAATTAACCACTAATCACAACCAACTGGTCTTTTTTCAACAAGATTAGTTTAGATTTTCAAATACAAACAATAAATCAAAGTCCCAAAAGCGGACGCTTTTTCCAACAGGAAGCAAGGTTATATGTCAAGTGTCAAAGTCAATAGAAAATTCTTTACGTCAAAAAAGGTGCGTTCGGATATTCTCTTCGGACGGAACATATTGTTACTACTAGATGTGTCCGCGACTTCATTCACATGGCAGGTTTTTCCCGCGTAAAGGTCGTTAGCAAACGTATCAACTCGGAAAGGGATCGTCACCGTATTAACTCGAGCCGTTCATTATTATTTGTATGAAACTCCCTACTGCAACGCACACTAATCGGAATCGTAACGTAATCGCCTCGCCTCGGAACAAGCTCGTGAACCGCGGTGCGGTGCGTGGTCGACTTGCAGTTCCCTTCCCGCGATTACGGCTCTCCGTACCCTAGCTTACGTCTCTTCGTCCACGCCCCTCCCGCGGTCTGCTTTACCGAACGTGCTTACATTGGCTGTCATTCACAAGGTAGCTTCCAGTCGTGCTCGTGCCGCCTAGCCGTCAACGCTGTCGGCGAGCCGTAAGCGCGGCGTCACCGCATCGTCGCCTAGCTGTAGCCGAGTCGATGTGCCGGAGCTTCTGATCCGCTTACGTTACGTGGTTACGTTGCCTGAAAGAGTAACAAGCATCTATCCATCCTCCTCACAAACATTCGCATTTATAATAATAGTAGGATTGGATGTAGGATATTATCTACACTATCAAATTAGGGATCTGTAATATAAGATAGCTTTATATGTTTTTTAATAACTACTACCACTAACACTATAACTACTAGTAAGTTAACACTGTACAATAAAGTATAATAAATTGCTAAATTCATTCCCGACTTGGCTGGCACTACATATCATCAAGAAAGAAATAAATTCATGATATTGCATAAACCATGAAGTGTAAACATGTTTTTTACTTCAATTTATTACTTGGGTTGATGCAATAAATGTACCTACTGTTCCGATATATTTTTAAGATTCTAGAACATTTATGTACAGTAAGTGGCTAATGCTGAAGGTTTCTAAGCTCGTAACCTTACCTTTTCTGATAACATAATAATAAGAGTCATTAACGTTACATAACCATTGTTAATTTGATTCAGAAACGGGGTTCTTTCATTTGAGTTATCTACGGTAATTTTACTGATTATTTCGTTTATTCACCTGCATCATTTAAGCGGAAAATATTAAGAAAAGACAAAAACAAGGAAATTCAACATTTTAAAAAAGAATCCTGTGATTTTTTCGCGATTACACGCAAGAAAACAGCTCATAAGAAGCAGTTTTTGCAGAGGGTGTTGGGTATTAACTATTAACACTAGATAATAAGCTATAAGGTCTAAGTTACTAACACTTTATGGATTCTATGGAATAAATAGAAAAAGTAATGTGTCAGTAACATCTGATTATGACTTTAAAACATAACATAATCAGTCTTTATTTTTATTTATTTTTTAAAATATTACTAGCAATGGGTAGAATTCACATTACCTACTAGCAATCTTGTTAAATCTCCTAAACATGTAGCTTTGCTTTCCAGAAGTGGCCGGAAGGGGGCATCCCAAAGATGGACTGGTCGCAGTACGACACGTTCCCCGGCTCCTTCGAGAAGTGCACGCTGTTGACGGCGGCGCTCACGCACGTCGGCCTCTACATCCTCATGTTCTTGGGCTTCGTCAACCAGCTGCTCTTCAAACCAAAGGTGGCCACGGAAAAGAATAGAGAGGTACGGAATTCCTTGCTTTATTATTGCTCGCTTTCGACCATCATCTCACCTGTTGGTAAGCGATGATGTGGTCGAAGATGAGGCACGCTTGCCTGGAAGTAATTTATTAATGTAACTCTTTGACTTGCAGCTATCAGGAAACACAGACTCCGGTAGGGAATTGCACTCCTTAAATGTACACACAACGAAAGTATTCCCAACACGTTTTGTGCGTATGGGTGGGATGTCTACCATGTAACGATAGCGCATTGCTGCGCCGTTCGTCTTGTATTCCGATGATGGCGCGGGCTTAGTGGAATTAGGTCACGCAATTCCATCGCACACTCCGCAAAATGTAAATGATGGAAAACCGATAAGCTTGCATTTTGTAACTCGTAGCCTATGTTCAAGGCTCTGGAGCTTTGAAACGACCAGTGCCTCGTTACCAATGAGCCTCTTGGCCTGTTTCTCGTTTCTCAATATTTTTGTCTCCTATTTCGTGCATTTAACTCACTAACGGTACACACAGCGAGTCTCGGTGTTGCGGTGAGCTGCGTACACGCTTGCTCAGGTGACGCGCGCAGTACTATTGTTCCCAGCCACCCGTGGCTGCAGACGCTGATACTGCCACGTTATCGCGATCATGCGATTGACGTCCGTTTTAAAGATCTTATTTGTAGATGCAAGTAGCACATAAAAGTTTAAGACTTTCAGAACTGCTGTTCCGAGAAATGCTGAGTTCGAAGACCCGTGGATTTTGTTTCGCCACATAACCTGTTCGGAAATAGTTAAATGCATCTATTGTTTTTTTGTATATTTCTAACATCTGTGTAACTTTCATATAAGTGGAAAATAAGAAAGTTTTAAGGTTGTCAGCTAAGTATTGCAATAATGGCTTTCCTCGGCAATCCTTGTAAAAATTTTGAGGTTCTTAGGTCAAACCTGAAATACTTTTATTGTGCGTACGGCTAAGAAGTGGAATTCCGTGCCGGAGTCTGTTTCCCAAAGACTATAAAACTATAAATATAAGACTATAAAACACTTATATATTGGCTACGGTACACGAACCATTTTAGTTGTGACCAAGTATTTTAGACCTGTGTGCATGCTAAACAATTACAAATTTTAAATTTTTGTATCCAATTTATAACGCATAATAATGCTTTCATGCGCGTTGAAGTGGTGTGGAAAACATTCCCAGACATCTAGATACTAAATGGATGACAACTATTCATCAGTAAGGAAATACAACGAAATTTACTTTTTACTAGTACTCACGCGGGGCTTCGCTCCCGTGGATTCTATCACGGCAAAAACATAACTCTCCTTTTTTGCAGTCGTGTAAAAAGTAGCCAAGTAGCTATAACCTTCCTCAAGCTTCATGCTACTTCCATACCAAATTGCATCCAAATCCACCCAGTACTTTCGAAGATTAGCGCGTTCAAGCAAACAAACAAACTTTTCCGCTTTATAATATTAGTATAGATTTAATCAAATCATAAGCCACCGCAGGGGTCTATTTAAAATGGTGGTTTAGGTGAGCAAGCCCACGGTTGAGACGCGCGTTGATGTCTTTTGGAAAAGTCTCTTTATTTCATTAGGAAATTCTAATTCTTTTATCCCTTTCTTTCCCTTTGTATTTTTATCGTAAAAATCTGTGCTATTAACTTTAACGTCTGAATACGATATCGATAATTACAAAATTAAACTTATTTTATTTTAATTCAGTTCAGTTACTATCTACCTATTTACTTTTAACCGATTTTAAAAAAGGAGGAAGCTCTAAAGGTTTTTCATCTGTGTGACATGCATGTTTTCATTTAAGATTTCCGAAGTTTCCAGAATTAAAATTACAGTGGATAGATAAGGTTACTAGGGAATATTGGTTTCCAGTTTGTTTTTATTGATATAATGTTGTGAAGAGTCAAATCGTGAAAATAAGATACCTATATTCAATCTTTTTAGGCTTCAAATAGTATGGCGGACTCTAATACTAATTAACTTGGGCCTTAATTGAAATGTTTTTACTATGGGATTTTTACTCGGTATTTTTACAATGTTAACATCAATTTTATCGATATCGACTACTTTCCCTTAATCAAGTAGACCAATAACCTAACCAGGCATATTTACGCAACTTGACCTTGAACTGATCAATTACAGCTCTGTATTTCTCTCTCCCGCCCGACCCATAACAGTGAGTCGTATTCTTCAAAGAAATCGGCCTATACGCTCTCTGGTGGTTATATACTCTCTGGTGTTTCCTGATCGCTATAACCTGGGAGTCTTTAAGTCAAGAGTGAATAGGTTACTTCTAGGCAAGCGTGCTCTATCTTCGACCACATCATAACTTACCATCAGGTAAGATGTGGACAGGTGGTCAAACGCGAGCCTATTATCAATAAAAAAACCCTTGCCCTTGGTGGCTTACTATGCTGAGTATTTCATTTCCAAAGGTATTATACCTAACGACAAGGGTGACGTGGCTCGCGAGTTTATCGACATGTGGTACAACAGTTATTGTGACGATAGTACTAATAATAATAGTATGGCGATGGTTATCTGTCAAGTTCACCGGCAATGATTATGATTCTTATATTCTTGCGCTCCGCACTCTCAACCTCATTGCAACCGTTTTGGATTTATTCTGTTGTTCACTGGGTGAATTCACTAGGAGTGCTTTATTTGTAATTTGTTACAAAAATAATTAAATTATTGTAATACTATAATAGGTACACTATCGTATTAGGTTACCCTGTAATGATAGATGTAAAGTGGATAATAAATAAATAAAATAATAAACTTATTCCCTTAGTTTAAATCGTTTACAGCCCCTCAATCATCCAGTGTACCTAGTTGTGGCGAACGAATAAATGACCATTATAATTTATTGAGGCCAAAGCTCGTACTAATTTCCAAGTAAATTAAATTTGTTTTTTGTTGATTCTGTCGAATTATGTTATCGTGTTGACTGTATTTAATTCAATTGCAAACATAGACTCGTTCAATTGTGGAGCACCACCTATACGGGTGTGCCATGCCTCCCGTATCGGGAAAACAATAGGCGCGCGTCTGTACGCCACATGTAGGTACAGTGACCTCTGCTTTGTGCCGCGAACGGACCCAGAAAGAGCTGATCTAGCTAAACCCAACGAAGAATCACAATTAAAAGTACCTAGTTAACTATTCGAGCTGTTTAAAACAGCATTAACGAAGTCGCAAAACCTAGCATTTATGTCGGGTAGGTGTCTGCAACTACACGACCAAGCGCGTATTTTGCGTATGGATAGGAAAAATAAATAATTCGATCCATCCCAGCTCCGCCGCAAAGGCGATCAATTTCTTAGATTTACTTACGATTTCACTGAAGGAATCAGGGTATTGCCGAAGTATTTGGCCCTGTAATCAGAGCCGGATTAACCCTGTCAGAGGCCCTAAGGCAATGGCATTCTCGGGGCCCCTTTTCTTACTTTGACTGACCAAACTGAACTGAAGATACATTAAGGGTTGTGGTTTTTAATATATTTGTTTACTTATTCCTAAATTTGTTCTAAAATGGTTTTGATTCTACTACTAAATCTAACGATTTGTCTGGGCCTGGGTCCCTAGTTGATGCGGGGCCCCTAGGCAGTTGCCTACTCCGCCTAATGGTTAATCCGGCCCTGCCTGTAATCCGCTACTACAGGGCAGCATAGTAGCAGGTGTGCCGCAGTCTCATCCTCCTCCATGCTGGCTCTGCAGAGTGGGCTGTCTGTGACTTATTACATAGAGGTGTTAATTAAAGGACACAGGACCAGTACCGCCTAGTCAAGCAAATATTGCGAAGCGTAGAAGTGGATAATGATCCACATTTTGGAACAGCTCATTACTGGTGAATCTAGCCGGGAACGCGTGCAGCGTGCTAAAATACGCTACAACTATTCATTAAAAATCATCGCAGTACTGCCAGGTGTCAGAAACGCTTGTTTTTTTCTAAACAACATTTCTTATTTTGCTGTAAAAATCTTGTTAATATATCGTATTGCTGATACGTCGTAACTGTTAATATTGTAATTTTATCACAGTGTACGCGTGTTCCGCTTTCTCTCAGCTAGCCGGCTCATAGGCATGCGAACGCGGGCTCGATCTACACACTGCACACAACAATGTCTTGCTGGAAAAACGCGTGGATAGGAGGGTTTTGTCCTGACTTCCTGAGTACCGTGATGTGCCCTTTGTTTTCTTATCGAAGCACTTGAGAATCTTCACGCTGCAAACTCCTGCGATCATTGTTGCTTGCATAGTACTAACTGGTCAGGTAGCCGTGACCCGTCACCGTCGACTGGCCGCTGTCTGTCAAAGCCGACAAAAAAATCACAAAAAATAGCATTGAATCATGATCTGATTAACTTTTTCCTAACTATGTCGGGGTCGGCTTCCAGTTCAATCGGACGTTTCAGTATTTTTCACGATGCGATCACCACAACCCAGGAGCTGGGTTAACGCGAGAGCCTTTGGCAAGACTGATTTCAGATTTTATGGCGTTTGACTGACTGTAACGACTGTCAAAGATGGTCCAACGGCTTATCGAGCCTACCGAGGCACGGAGGAACCTCCATATCCCATCCCATCCACGCACCGACCTCGGCAAGCGTTATTATTACTAATAAAAAGGAGGTCAGTCTATTGAGGAGCAAGAGACTACACTAGCTCCTCAACAAAGTGATGACCTCCTTTTTTGAAGTCTCTTAATTTCTGTGGCTATCATAAAAATTACGGATATACGAAATAGTTACTTCGTAACAGATACATCACTCTCATACAAAAGCGAAAATACCTACGCTATAATAGCCTACAAAATTTTAATAATAATATCAGCTGTTTGCAGCGAGAAGAAATGTACCATAAGTACGCACACAGAGAGTTGAGATTGTTTTGCCCGCCGCGCGACCTACGTCATCGACCGAATGTCCTAAGGGTTGTGTATGATGATATTGGTAATAAATAGAATATAGAAAAACAATTATTTTTTATTTGTTGATCGAATAAGTTTCAGTTTAATAAAATGATAGATGCATTTTTCCTTCCCTGAATTCCCGATTATTAAGTTTTAGTGTTGAAAATATCCGGAACCGCGTAAATAATTTTAATTTTAATAAAATTCCGCGCAAATAAATAATGAAAAGGGAAACAAGACCAAAGCGGAGGGAAATTAATTGTTTTTAGGTCGATCCATTATGACGTTGTCAAAATTATTTAAAAAGGCTCAGGCAGGCGTGCGGCAGCCCGCTGTCGGATGTACCGACGACGATACGCGAAGCGGTAGGCATATAACGTGTGGCCTTGAGCGAGTGACGGACGCCTGGTACCGCGCTGTACCGAGCTACAAACTCTATTACCTACTCACTGGAGCCAGAAAGCGTTTGACAGTTGACACGGCTTAAGACGTTACACAATGTTGCATATATAATTATCTTGTAAAAATGAACCCTGAACTATACAAGAGAAACATGTGCTTGATAAATGGACACATCACTTATTATTAGCGACAGCACGAATAAGTCAATGGAAATACACAAAATAAAGAAGATATAAGGAATATGTAATTTGTCATTTTTATGTCCATTACAACGGAACGATCATGCGTCTCCAGTGTGCTGAATGCCTGTGTTGTGGTAGAGTTGTATATTCTGCGTAACTTACTTTCTAGTAGAAAATAAAAACTAAGCACGTTGTCGTACAAAATAACGCGATGTTCTTGGTAGTGTGGTTGTGATGTGATTACATTTTACAATAACGCTTCGTAGAAGTCCAGCGAACCCCTCCACCACCACAGCAAGATGTAACATTTGGCAGTAGTTTTTAATCTAAATAATGGATGGTGTCATCAAGCCGTCTGAGAACCTTCCTTGGCATATTTTATCGTGGTCAGTTTGAAAATGCTTTAATAGACTATGAACCTAAGTCGGCCGAGCAAATATAATCTCCACAGACGACTCAGATCACTAGTGCATATGCGACGTGATTCCCCAGAAAATGGCCCACCTTCTATCTTGCTATGCATACCCAGTCACCTGTACTCATGATGATCTTATATCTGCATCAGCGAGTGGAGTTTGCGTAGCTGTTCTTCTGCCAAATTTATATAAAATATTTTTCCCAACAACAATAGTATTGCTTCGTACAATATGCTGGATAAGTATGAGCCGTCTCGTTTGCCTCAGCCAACGGGTTTAACAAATCAGTGGCTTTTACCAAAAAGCGGCTACCAAGCGTTGAATCTGTACTAAAATGGTTAGCCGACGTAGTAAGGCGGTCATCTAGAGTAGTATGTGACAATGCTCTTACAACTCCTTCAGATAAAGTCGGCAACTAGTTAAGAACAATAGCACTGTGTAGTGAGACATTACGGAGATGATTACAGATTGATTGAATGTGGGCGAAGTCGCCAGCGCACACTGGAGGCTGCCTGCTGCCTAGATGCCTAAAAACACTTGCTGCTATGTGTAACGGCCTTGTAATTAGTCGTGTATTCAAATTCTCTGAAAATAATATCTGTTTTCACTTCACACACGAAATTAAATTTTAATTCTCCCCGTGGCTTCGTTAGCGCTTTTTTTTTTCAGCAAAAAATGTAGCCTATGTTAATCCCACGCTGACGCAGAGGAGAGCCACGATGCATATAATATTTTTGTAAAGTTATATCGGAGACAGTAACCGCGTTATTTAACATAAGAATTTACCTTAAGTTTAAGAAGTGAATGACACTTTTGTAATTAATACAAAAACCGGCTTGTATCATTTAACAGTCGTTATTTCTGCATATTTCTGTGGTTTCGTCGTTGTGCAATAATCGCTGGGAGTACGTACCTACATAATTATGCTAACGCAGTAAGCCCGGGACTTGTTCGCGTTGAGGAAGGAAACGGCGTTATCGCTGCCCGTCGCGTTGTAAACACTCTACGCATTAATAAAATAATAAAAAGCATTAATAAAAATTAATAAAATGATATAAGTAAAAACTGAGTGTGTGGTCTTTAAGTTGTGTAGTATTTCTACAGGATTGCGTAACCAAAGGTTAGCTGGACTTCTCGTAGCTGCCTACCGTGCTGTGTATGATCAGAATGAAATGAAAAATTACAATACAACATCATTATGTGCTTAGCCCTTTTACCAGTTTAACCGGACGCAGTTGAGTACTAGTGTTTTACATGAAAGTCTATCTGACCTTTTTCTGGCTTCTAACTATTCGTAATGACATTTAGCCACGAGCTCCACAATGGACGGATTTAATGCAGCAAGGCATTCTCTACCAGTCAACCTTTGGGTTATAACATATTGTTGTATGTGTACAAGAAAATGGAATGAAATATACAGAGTTGATACGACAGAGGGGCATTAAATTACACTACGTATACTATACGTGTTTAGTGTTAATTTGATACAGTTAAAAAATAAAAAGACCCAAATATTTTTTTTTTTCAAACAATCTAAGTAGCTTACAAATCAGAGTAAAACGCAACCACCCTTTGTAAATAAATGTGACTGACCTTAAATACCTAGGTAACAAAGTGGCAACATAGCGCGGCGTGTGTTATCTCTTGTCTTGGTCAGATTTATCGCTTTAAAGTGCATCTCTTCAAAATCATTTGCGACTAAACTACTTCTCCTCCTCCTCCTTTGATTTTTGGTACAAAGCTTGAAAATTGTACTTTTTTTTTATTTTTTTATCGGGGGGAAACCTTCAAAAGGCGCCTGGACTTTCGGGGTAAAGACCAGGGAGTGTGGGATTCTTACCTCACTAAAACCACCCCGGTGATCACCATCAGCACATATAAAAAGACCCCGTTACCTCTAAAAAGACCACACCGGAGCCTCCTCTGTGCAACGCCTGTTAAGGCACATCTCTGGGGAGACTGTAAAGAGATCTCTCCTGAGTCTCGCTGTGCATGGTGGCACGTGGTCACTGTGCCACCGTCTTTCCAGGGATCACTTGGTAGGCGGACAGAGACCCCACACTGAACGCCTGCGATCCCGGAGTCCCACCTGCCTTAAATAAAGCAGGCAGGGTTTCGGCGTTTTAAGCATCGAGGCGGTTGCCTCCTCGACGCCTAGTATACGCAGTTTAAAGGAAAGCCTCTCGGTCGTATCAACTCTGTATATAATACGAATAAAATACATATATATGCTAAAACAATAAACTTATTATTAATTATTGGTATAGGCGCTGGTCCTCGCGGGCTGGTTGGTGTTCGCGCTCACACGGCGAGGTTATACCAGCGCTTGTTAGGTCAATTATCGAACTACTAAAGCGATGCCATGGCGTCTGTTGCATCATTTCCAACATTTACATTGCCCAATTCTGTGTTAATTATTATGATTTGCTGAGAGTCATTTATTAGGTGGTTTTTAGGTTAAACATCGTCTCAAACTATGGACGTTTTTCATTTTATTTCTAACTTTTGATACACCCCGCGACATGTTTCGTGTTGAAATTTTGATAAATTTATACTACGGGAAAAGTAAAATAAAGTATCTCCACGCCAAATTTCATCCAGATCCATTCAGTCAGATAAGATAAGACATTTTTGCATTTATGTTATTTCGTGTAGAAATAGGTACTGTATAAATGTAATTGTGATTTCTAAGTATATCTAAATAAATTCGTCTGTTATAGGGAAAAGCAGATAGTTCGCTATTTGTAGCATGTGATGTGACTCATCCTGAGCAATTCTTACGCGATATCTAATCTATACTTCAATAGGTACATAGCATCGATTGACGACAACGAGCCACGCTATAAATATATAACTTTTCACAATCAAATTGATCGAAATGTTTAATATTAAACTAGCCTGAGTGTAGCCCTTACAGTTTGCAGTAGCACCGGTGCGGCGGCGGTCCAGTTGTTACAGACACGACTTCGAGTTGTATGTCGTGGTTCTGAACTCTGGCAGGCACAATACTTTGTGCAATTTTCCTCAATACCACTGTTCTTAAAACTGTGGAAAACTACGTGAGGAAACTGGCATGTCGTAGAAGAGAAAAATCCGAAGACATGCGACAACCACCAACTCGTACAACAGCAGCGGGAACGTTACAAGCTGATTATGTTACAGCGCTTACAATTAATAATTTTTTTATCTTATTATTGTTCATAGACTCCCGTTTGACCACCATCTGACCGATGTGGTCGAAGATGGAGCACGCTTACCTAGAAGTAACCTATTCACTCTTGATTTAAACACCCCTAGGTTATAGCTATCGGGAAACAGACTCCGGCACGGAATTCTACTCCTTAGCCGTACGCACTATGAAAGTATTCCCAAAACGTTTTGTGCGTATAACTTGTATAATAACCCGACGTAATTTATAGCACTCACCAATAATGCACCTCACTACCAATAAAAAGAAATTAGAATTGGATCATTAGTTCCGGAGATTGCTCCCTACATTCAAACTTACAAAAAAATACCTCTTTATAGTATGGATGTAATATTGCCGGCAGGGGTACGCGACGCTGTACGACCCGTTCGAGACGTTCTTCTCGCGCTACCTGTACCGGCGCGTGCGCCACTGCTTCAACCGGCCCATCAGCTCCGCGCCCGGCGCCGAGCTCACGCTCAAGGAGCGCGCCAGCGACGACCGCAACTGGAGCTTCAGGTGAGCTCTACTGCTCCTTCACCAGCTTATCACTGCACTTCTGACGTTTAACTTATGTATTCATCCTTTTTTTTTCGGTGGGAAAATCATCTAATAATTTCTTTCTGCTGTGGGTGGAACGGAAGGGAATGACAGACTTCTACTGACTAAAAACCTACACTGTTCTTTCAACTGCCCTTACGTAAGCGTGCTTTACCTTCGACCACATCATCACTTACCATCAGGTGAGATAGTAGTCAAACGCGAACCTATAATCAATAAAAAAAAAGTTTTGAGGCTGCATTGTTATAACATTTCCGGAACCCTGATAGGATGTTTTCAACGAACTTTACGATCCACATCCTGAACGAATTATATCCTCCATCAAATCCTCAACAGCAGTTGTGTTGTATTACAACTGTTGTGTTGTATTACATCTATGAAAGCACCATATCCTGGTGAATACCTGCAGGTACAAGATCTGATGACTGATCTACCACAAGCGCAGTGGACGACATCCGCTGCCCTCTGTAACACTAGATTGCGGTGGCGAAGCGTATTGTTCCACGCACATCCCTCTTAGATGTCGCAGGGGGAGTCAAACACCTCAATCCCCCCGCTAGACCAGACGACTCCAAAGAGGGCCACGTTGAATAGTATTTAAGTGCTCCCGCAGACCCCGCGCAAGTGTGCAAGGGAACGCGCGGTGCTTTTAGTCAGCTAGTCTGACAGACCCCTTCGCCCGTCCCAGGGCGGAGGTCATCCATGAGGATTTCTAACTCGAGGTTCCATTCCCACACGGAACAAATAGTTATTCCAGCTGTTTGTGTATGTCATTTTAAAATATTGTAAACACACCCGTGATAAAATAAATTCACGAAAATTGCTGAAAGGAAATTGGAAGTAAATTAAAAATTATTATTAATTTACTATTGATTTTAATTATAATTATTGAAGTAGTTCTCTCAGTACTCGAGAATGTGACATGTACCCGTGACATTTATAGTTTATTTATTTCTCTCTTTTAAATTTTTACAATTTTCTCATGTGTAATTATAACAATGGGAACACAAAACAGCATAAAGAGATAACGTTGCTGACTGTACTAGTATGAACTGTATCGCAGTCGACAATGTGCTAGACAATTGATATTATAGGCATATGAGTATAAGTATGAGACCAATGAATCATAACGAAAGTCATAATTAACGAAAGTCATTCTCAACATTTTGAGAATCACCATCATTAGAAAATGTAAATAATAATAATATAATAATATTCCACAACTTTCACACAACGCCATCTAGTCCCAAACTAAGCAGAGCTTGTGGTATGAGTACTAGACAACTGATAAACATACATATATATTTCTAAATACATACATACACACATCAAAAGTGTCTAGGGATCAAGCATTTTTATGCGGATTTCTTGAGATTGAGATGTGGCTTTGTAATAAATTTATGATTTTATAAATTTATATGGATCCTTTTTGGTGCATTTCATAATTTGAAACAGGAACTGTTAATCAAATTCGAGTAAAAGATGAAAATCAGCTGTCAATATTTTCCCTATAAAAACATACAACGCATTGAAGACATTATTAGTGCTACTGTTTCCCTACTACTGATTAAAACCAACGTTATTATGGAGCGGCGACGTCATTTAAGCAGGGAAGAAATGCTCAGAGCCGTGGGAATGATAGAAGCTGGTTCCCGGCAACGTACTGTGGCTTTAGCTCTGAATACAAGTCAGAGTGTTATCAGTCGACTTTGGACACGTTACCGAAGCACTGGTACCGTGGCTGAGCGCCATGGAGGACGGTATCGCTGCACCACACGGAGACAAGACCGATACATTCAAATCTTAACTCGAAGAGCTCCAACAATAACCGCCATGATGTTAGCATCACTCTTCAGGGAACTTAATTAGCGACCAAACAGTCAGAAACCGCTTGCATGAAGTGAACCTTCATTCCCGAAGACCGCTACGGGTACCACCTATAGCAATGCACAATCGTAGGATTCGATATCAATGGGCTCTTGAACACAGAAATTGGGCAGAAGAACAATGGCGTTTCGTGTGATTTTCTGATGAGTCTCGTTTTGGTATGAGACCGGATACAAGACGTATACGACACTGGAGAACCCCTGGACGCCAACAGCGATTAAAATTCTGCCAGGAAGTCCATCCTTATAGTGGTGGAACCATCATGGTATGGGCGGGTATTTGGATCGGCGGAAGAACTGAGTTGATTTGGATCAGAGGCAACCTCAACGCTCAAATTTATGCTGAGACGATTGTATCTGACGTCATCGTTCCTCTACAAGTGCAAATCGGTCCCTTATTTCAGTTAATGCATGATAATGCACGACCGCACACCGCAAGAGCTGTAAGACAGACTCTCGCCGCAGCTAACATCAATGTCCTGCTCTGGCCTGCTCAGTCGCCAGACTTGAACCCGATTGAGCATGCATGGGATATGCTACAGAGAAGAGCTCTGCCGAATATGGAGGGTATCCAGTCGCAAGAAGACCTTTTTTTGTTGTTGCAACGAACATGGGCGGCCATTCCACAGCGTGATTTGGATGAACTCATTTTGAGTATGCCAAACCGATGTTCTTGTGTTGTTAGTGTTCGCGGTAGAAACACGGATTATTAATTGTTTAAGTTACCCAATAAAATTTTAAAGAAAACTGTTATTTCAGTCTTTTTTTCGAACTTTAATGTTAGTGGTTCAAATGTCAAAAATCCCTTTATTAGGAAAATGGCAAATTTCTTTATTAATGCAAAGGTGACTTGGTTTATCGTTACTGTGACAAACGAAAACACTTTATTTGATGAATCCTTAAAGAAAATTTTAATTAATATCAATCAGGAGAAAAGTTATTGCAAACATATAATTATGTTGATCCCTAGACACTTTTGATGTGTGTATTATAGATAGAAAAGTATGGCCTGTATTTGGACACTAGGCTTGTAGCTTAGTTTCACCAGTCACCCACAATAATAAAGTTTATCAAACAAAATTTATCAACGATTTTATATTATGCGCGTACATTTTGTGATGCATTCCTAACATTTTATATGAGTTTCGTGGTGATTCATTGGCCTAGTAAGTCGGCGTCAATGTCCCGTCATTGTGTACTTTGCCTCAAGAACTAGGCATAATGTAGCCTTGTAATCGTTTCGTATGTTGGAGCAGTACTTATTCGGTATTATCGTGTTTATGTTTATTGCTGGCTCATAAACTCCGTTGTTATTATCATTATTTTGCTTACCTACAGTTACAGCTGGCGTCACATGTTCAATCTGCCTCGTTACGGTGGTCGTATTTCGTTTTTGCAACACTCGGCAACGGTCGTATTTCACATTGCTAGGAAAGACGGTGGCAACCTCGAAAGGGTCATGGTGTTCGCAAAGTAGACGGGAAACAGGCCTCGTAGACGCAGCTCCATACGTTGGTTTGACCAGATCCGCACTGCTCTCGACTCTACGGTTCACAACGCCTTTCACACCGCCAGAGACAGAAACTACTGAAGAAAAATAATATTTTTTTTTTAAATTGAGTTTAGGCTCGCGTTTGACCACCTTCTTACCTGATGGTATGTGATGATGATGCATAAGGGAGGTCACGACCCTCGATTATGAGGAAAACGGTGCAAGGAGGAGTAGGAAGCGTGAATTTTCAAAAGCAAACGTAATAATATTGATTTCGTCAATTAAAATCTAGACCTTATATTTTTCTAATAATTTTCGAGTATTATATGCAAAAAAAACTCGAATACTTACTTTAATTTGTTGATTATTAAAAAAAAAAATAATCAAAATGCTTTAATTTAATTATTACACATTATATGTTGTACAGTAGGTGGCGTCTCCTTTTAAGCATATATATGCCTGTGCTAGGAGGCGCCGCTTTTTTATATCTTACAAGTGTAGTCATTAAACAAAAGTGTAACTTTAAAGAATACTTTTTTTTAATAAAAAAAATAATGATTGCTTATTTTTGATTTTGTCATTAGTCTGTTTGTATGTGTCTCTGTGTGTGTTCTGCGCGTGTCAGTGTGTGTGTGTACGTGTATATGTGTGAGTGTGTTAGTGTACATATCATGCGTGTGTGGATGTTGTGTTAACTGTTAGCCGTAGTCGTTTCGCGATTGCAATAAGCAATTCTATAGATGAGTTCCGATCTGCCAAGCGATTATATCAACAGAAGTGTTAATAATGTAATGTGGGGGTGCAGGTTTACAGGGTCGGAGCGGCGCTGCATCAACCTGGGCTCGTACAACTACCTGGGGTTCGCGGAGGGCGCGGGCGGCCACACGCACGCCGCCGTGCGCGCCGCCTGCGCGCGCTACGGGCTCGCGCTCGCCTCCGCGCGCGCCGAGCTCGGCTCTACGCCGCTGCACCGCGAGCTGGAGGAGACCACCGCGCGCTTCCTCGGGGTCGAGGTACACACCTACCTTACATTTAGTATAAAACTAATTCGCTTCCCGCTGTCAGTCTGTCCCCATGTATGCTTACATCTTTAAAACTACGCATCAAAATGATGCGGGTTTTTTAATAGATAGAGTGATTCAAAGGAAGGTTTATATGTATACAGCCTGGAGAGGACTATCTGATCTTAAATTAAACTTCGTATAAGTTATTATATACTCAACCTGCACATGAAACATCCATCGAATATATTCGTTAGTTTAGCCACAGAACATTATTTTTCATTTTAAGCATTTTCTACATGATGTATTGTTAATAGGAGAGTATGCCACAGGTTAATAACCCCGAGGCGTATCGGTATCATCGCACACGTTGCCAGCTCGCTACTGCAAAAACCTACGCCTTTTTTCTATTATTTATTGCCTGATACAAATCAATGCAAATTATACCGTATGCTTGAAACGTAAGAGTCATAAAGCGTGTCATCATAAGTCGATGTCGTTCCGGCAACGGACGAGGCGCACGGGGTTTGCAGCGCGGGAGTGCGGGAGGGGTAGTCATATTCTCTATCTAGGTCACGGTCACTCGGTCAGTGTATCACCGGGCGAGCTTCGTGTCGGTGACACATTCTGTAGCGCTTTGGAATTTCCGTTGCGCCCGCGCTCTACAAAAGTCGGCGCTCGAATGCTTTCGTATATTTTTTAAGACGCGTGTGTGCGAAATGCGTGAATTGTGTGAAATTTGACGCTTTGTTTTAATAGTAACAGAACACAACGTAGAATAGGTACTTAGTTAAATTGATAAGTGAACTTCGTGAAATTAGACGCTTAGTACTTACTGTTTGAAATTTTTATTTTTTATTTTATATCATCATGCCTCGTTATAATTACACAACTTCGGAGTACACCGATATGATTTTAATTTATGGGGAGTGTCACGGAAACGATTTAAAAAAATCGGTTTACGATATCTTTTAATAAATTGAAAGACATGGCTGCTACTGGTGATCAAGAGTGAGAAAATTGAGCATTAATTATAATATTAATGGCACCAAAACATTACGTCGCCTGTTGCTGCGCGCGCGGTGTCGTCGCCAGCCGTCGCAAATCGCGCTGCGTTGCCATTCTTACATTTTATGCAAATAAATATTACTATTACTATTAGAATAGGATTGAGTGGGCCAGAGCATAGTTAACGGTTTTAAATGTAGAGAAGTCAGCGGAAGTCCTCAAGTTTTTAAACACATATATTAATTTCCCTACTCTACCCACCAGTGTGTTTACATGTTCATTCCATGACAATGTACTATCAATATGCCGAGATACTTCATGCAATGAGTATGGACTATTTGAGTACAATTACAGTCCTGGCTTGTGCTAGGGTTACATTTGTTAGCTGTTAGTGTATAGGCACTGGTCAGTTATGAAGCTCTACAAGGGGAAAAGTTCATAAATTTAGTTTTATTTAACTTGAGGGTCAGCAGATTGTATCTTAGCCAGGTCATAGTAGTCTTTAGCGCGGACTCAGGATGATAAGAACATGTATCGGACCAATCATTACCATGTACTACTATTGCAGTATCATCTGCGTATGTTATGATTTTAGAATTTACTAAGGTAGGTTGCAGAGGTCATTGATTTATATTAAAAACTAGCTTTTGCCCGCGACTTCGTCCGCGTGGAATAGTTACTTTAGGCTAACGTTAAATTTGACCCCGATTTTGAAGCATTATTCATTGGCGCTCCGCTCCTATTGGCCTTAGCGTAATGATATATAGCCTTTCTCTATAAATTGACTATTTAATTAAAAAATATTTTTTAATTCGAACCAGTAGTTCCTGAGATTATCGCGTTCAAACAAACAAACAAACTCTTCAGCCTTATAATTATTATTAGTATAAGTAGCTGTTGCCCGCGACTTCATCCACGTTTCCGTCGTTTTTCGTTAAAAAAAAGTAGCCTATGTCCTTCCTCACGGTTCAGTGATTTTGATGTAACAGACAGATTAACTTTCGTAATTTAGTAGGGAAATATAATATGTCAATCTATAATACTCTTGAAAAATATCGCAATACCGAACCGCACAATATTACCTGTTGTTAATAGCTGTGCCCGCGACTCCGTCAGCGTGTAACTCCTTGTGTGTTATTAAGTTAATGTATCGGTAATATTGTTTAGATCACGTTCACATGAGGCGTAAGTACCTATAGAACGAAAACACTTCAGCGCAAAGCTTCCGGGTAAACTATGTTGAAAGTTGACCCGTCCGGCACGTGAACATAAAGATTTCTAGAACTGCTAACCCGGGAAAGAGCGACGTACAACTGACCATGCTAGAAACAACTGACACCGATATCTACTCCAGCAACACGAAAAATCTACCCTTGAGCCTTATTAATTGTCATTGCATAACACACCGATACTGGGAATTGCGTTCTTTTAAATTAGAATGGAAAATTATTTGGTATTATGGGAATTCTGGAAATAAAGACGGTTTCTCCTGCACCGCAACCTGTTAAAATTTGAGCCTCGATTATATTTTGTTGCAACTGGGTTACTTTTAGCCGAGTTCCATTGCAAAGTTTTTAAATTTCGGAGCAGAATAATAATCAGAAAGCTTCGAACTGCTAAGCTATCGGGAGTTCACGTGTTATTGTGAGTCAACCATAAAAGATAGATATAAGCTGTCGTGGGATATTTTTTATATAATTTTAAGGAGAACATTTCCGTCATAAATGATTTCTGTGTAGCTTTAACCATTAAGGTTGCACTCGCGACGGAAGCTTAAAAAATGGAGTAACTTCTCCCGTTTTCCCAACATTTCCCTTCACTGCTCTGCTCCTATTGATTGTAGCGTGATGAAAAGTATACTATAACTAGCTCAGGAGTATGTAAAATAATTGTACCAAGTTTCGTTAAAATCCGTCGAGTAGTTTTTGTTTCTATAACGGTTATACAGACAGACAGACAGACAGACAGACAGACAGACAGACAGACAAACATTTTACTGATTGTATTTTTGGCATCAGTATCGATCCCTAATCACCCCCTGATAGTTATTTTGTAAATATATTTCATGTACAGAATTGACCTCTCTACAGATTTATTATAAGTATAGATAAGGTGGGTCCATGTACGCTCCCTTGCGGCACCGTAATTGATATTTTTGGGTGCACTTTTATACTTTCTTATTCTGATAGCCTGAGAATGACCTGTTGGGTACCTTGTGAAAATGTTGAGGGCCAAAACTCTTATTCCAAGTCGTTTTAGTTTATTTTGTAAGAGTGGGATGTAGACCGTGTCAAAAGCCTGAGGGATCTAGGAAAATTGCTAAAGTTTTTAATTTATTCTTTATGTTTTTAGCAATATTTTTAGTTAATTCCAAGACTGCGTCTTCAGTACTTTTACCAGATCTAAAACCACACTGGTTATCAGCAATAATATTATAGACTTCTAAGTAACTGAGGAGCCTACTATTAGGTAATTAGTTTTTTCTGAAATTTTGGATAAAATGCTTAGGACAAAAATTGGCATATAGTTATCGACGCGGTCTCTATCTGCAACTCTTATAGCGTGTCGAAGACGCTGACTGGGGGCCTTAATTTAGAGGTCAATAGTAGATAAGTGACTAATTCCGAATTATATGTGTGGGAATATTTTATTTTTATTATTAGTTTTATCAATAATAGTGTAATTATTTTTATTTTTTATATTTTTGTAATACCATTATATGATGATTACTTTATGCTATAAGTAAGCGAAAAATGTTAGCCGTAATTCTAAGTCATTATGTTGTCTCAATTGTATAGAAATGTTATTTAAATGTTAACGTAGCAATTAAGCAATGATTAAATTAATTAAATAATTTTGCATGCCGTAAGGCAAAATGTATCGGGACTCTCCATAAATTAACACCATATTTGTTACCTACATTATTGGCAAATAAATGATTTCTATTTCTAATCGTCTGGTTAAGTAGTCACCAGCCTTAGTGTGCTGAACTACGAGTGGCCGTATGAAAAAAAGAAACGCGCTTCGCCCTATAGTACCTTGTAATTAGCAGCGATCGCACGCGTTTATCAGAGCTCTCTAGCGAGGAAAATAACAATCTCTAAATATTATAAAACAAAGTCCCCCGCCGCGTCTGTGTCTGACTGTTCGCGATAAACTCAAAAGGTCCTGGACGGATTTTCTTACAGTTTTCAACAACAGATAGTCATTTCTGAGGAAGGTTTTAGTGTATAATGGTTAAGGTTTTGTGTAAATTGGATGAAATACGAGGATGTTAGTTTAACATGTCGGAAAAAATTAAGGCAATCGGGAGCTTTAATCGAAAACGCTGCCAAAACCTTTTGAGTTATAACAAAACAATGTATGATGGGATTGTTCCTCTTTTATAACCTACAAAAAAGTCCTCGATGTCTATCTCTCAAGGATACCCCACAATAACAATTTTTTTCTTTTGCAAATTATAAAAGTAAATTATATAAACTTTATTACCTGAGCGAAGCCGGGCCGGGTCACTAATTGATTATAACACCGTAAAATAATCCTACTTCACTCCAAATAAATTGTTATCTGTTAAATGTGCTCAGATACATCCATATAAATTATAATTATTTTTTTCAACCTTGTGTTATAAATAATTCTACATTAAATGATAAATGATCTTTATTATGCAAATTGGTTGTTAAATAACACTTTCACATGTAATTCTTTCGTAAATTTAAACTAGATGAGTCCGGTGTTTCCTAACTGATTACCCTGAGAAGAAACACCGAAACAAACTCAGATTAAGAAGTATTCGCAATGAATAAGGAGCAAAGTTACTCATTATCATTTAAGTTGGTAACTTAGCTCCTAGATATGGTTTACCATAGTGATCTCAATTGTGGAAGCTGCAAAGGGCAGCAAGTATTTAAACAGGCGATAAAACATTTTACAGAAATGGAGCATATTTACTAGAAAGAAGCAAATTGGGAAATTTTAATATTACTAACTTGATCAATTTGAGTACAGTGGTATAGGTAACGCCAAATAACTTGGCAAGCGTCGTTCAATGCGCAGAAGTCGATTTTTAGGTGTCAGCGGGACGCGGGGTACGACGTAGCGCCGCTCCGAGCGCGCGTGCAGTGCGTCAGTAGTTCTCGTTCAATTTGCTCCCGAATACACTTGCGTACACGAAAGTTGTACCCTTTGTTTTTGTTACGAGTTGTTGTTTTAAATTTAGTTTTTGTTACGTTGATTACAATGCCAGGACCAAATACCGTTTTACGCAGACTATTAAAAGAACGTCAGAAAGAACAGTTAGACACTATAGTTAAGGAAGGTTGAAATTCCGAATTTGTCACTGTCTTTAGGACACGGGGAAAAAAGAAGAATAAATGGGGTAGCAGTTTTATTAACTAATTGTGACGACGAGAACATATTACTTTTAATATTTTTTTTAAATACATTTTTACTTTTAGATGTATTTATGTATTATATCTAATTGATTTATAATACCGAATTTACGAATGAATTCCTCTTCTTTCTTTAACATTCTTCTGAACAGTCATGATTAAAAATAAATGATGGCAATAACCATAGAATAATGGCAAGCAGTAAAAGTGACCACTTTTTTCTTCCACTAAGTGCACGATGCGCGAACTTACCCCCACTATGCCAAAACCTTGCCAAGTTATTTGGCGTCATCTATATCCAACTTTTAAGGCGCGTCGTGAATTTTCGTTCGCACAGAAATAAAAGTATGGCCCCGTAAATTAACGAAATAATGCTTAAAACACTATCAACCTTAAACCACTACTATAAGGTTCATAATACACTGCAACAGCTGTTAGTTCCGTCTCACTCACGCGTCACGTTTCGTGCGCTAACAGTGCGGCAGCTGCCGACCAATGGAGGAGCGTGGAGCGTGCCGATTGGTCAATAGCCTTTCCCGCGCTTTGAAAATTCGTTTTCTGTGCAGGTACATCGGTAAATCATATCAGTGGGGTAGTACTGTACAGAGATGATGACAGTTAGTGACGTACTTTGCAGGCGGCGCTGGTGGTGGGCATGGGGTTCGGCACGAACACGCTGGGGCTGCCGGGGCTGCTGGGCCCGGGCTGCCTGGCGCTGAGCGACGAGAGCAACCACGCCTCGCTGATCCTGGGCCTGCGCCTGGCGCGCGCCGCCGTGCGCGTGTTCCGCCACAACGACGTGCGCCACCTAGAGCAGCTGGCGCGCGCCGCCATCGCCGAGGGCAAGTGGAGGAAGATCGTCATTGTGAGTCACCACCTTACATTACCTTCACAACCTAATACAGCTCGCGTCAACCAACTCTGCTGCTCTGAATCCGTACTCCGCTGAAAAGAAGCCATCTGACACAGTTCCGCTGATTGGCGGTTTACGTCTTCCCGGGAAACACTTGTCTCACGTTGCAGTTTACCCCATAGCACATATGAGACTAGGTCAAAGGCTTCTGACAAATCTAGGTAACAAGCATATATACAGGTCTTTCTTACTGTATAATACTGCACAGTCTGCTTGACGCAAAGGATAGCACTTTCTGTAGATAAACCGGGACGAAACCCGAATTACGCATCGTTGATTTTTAGATGTTTATCAAGGTACAATCCTTCGTAATTATCATTGCCAATGAAATAAGTTTATAATTGGATAGGATTGACGAGTCACCTGTTTTATCTACAGCGTGAAATTTAAATGTTTGTTTTCCCGAGGCAGGACGGTTACCCATCAGTAGTAGTATCGTAACATACAGTTAAACTTAAAAATAACCAATGTTTTTTTTTCCGATTATTAAAAAAATATTCATAAACTCGAAAGCGTGAGAATCATTAGTAGTTCAGTAGCCGTAACGTAGGTACCTACAAGAAACACGCACAGCCGCGCGCTGCCAACAAAAGAAATAGTGATTAATAAATGTTCAGAGCAAAATAAGCCCTCACGCATGGTGATAATGCATTAACTACACTGCGCCATTTTTGTTTCTAATATTTTGTTTATAAAACGATTGTATTACCAAGACAAAGCCATTTCGCTTTGGTAAAACAACCATTAAAATTTCACGGTGTATAGGCACAACAGTAGTACACATTAGCGTATATTAGCCATTCAGTTAAAGAAGAATGAGCAAAACATAAATCCAGAAACATACATAACACTAATGGCAAGTGGATGCCAGCAAGCTGCAGATGCTCGATGCTGAGACCGTCGTGTCCGGGGGATTTTCCTCTCACCATATTCTTAATAATCGCCGCTATCTGTTTTGCTGTGAACGACACGCTTCGCACAGAACAGGCGACGGTCTCAGAATCGGACACAGCATCTGTGGCATAGTTGTAATGGGTGATTATACTCAGATCGGACAAAATCATAATACAAGTCTTAAGCTACTACACGCATAATTACCAAAATGTTTATCTCTCTTTCTTACCTGTTAAACATGCGGTGTTTACCTTTTATTAGGTGTGCAGTGTTATTAATTTTTACCTTACCACATATCATTCATGTTTAGCTGTAACATCTGTTGGTGAACAATAAATAAATAAGGCAGGGGTCTTAAACATTTAGTGTTTTCAACTAGCGAAACGCATTGGCTTCGCATGGGTGCATTTTACTAATGAAATTAATGAACATTTTCTTATACACAAACCTTGTCCAGACAATTATGAACAGAACAAAGAAATCGATCGAACTGTTCTCAAGTGATGATTATACTACGACACAGATTTTTATAAAAAAAACCTGCCAAGTGTGTGTCGGGCTCCGGCACGCCGCAATTGCGGCGGTAAGACCCCTCTTTGAGGAGTGGCTAGATCGGCGTCACGGCGTCCTGACCTACCGCATGACGCAGGTCCTCACTGGACACGGAAGTTTCGGGAGGTACCTGTGTCTGATGGGAAAGGAAGAAACGCCTGGGTGTCACCACTGCGAGGGTCGCCCTGAGGACACAGTAGAGCATACGGTGCAAGACTGCCCCGCCTGGGCAGAGCACCGACGTGTCCTCACGGCGGCGATAGGCGGAGACCTCTCGCGCCCGGCATTGGTCGAGGCCATGCTGCGGGGCGAGAGGGAGTGGGAAGCGGTCGCCTCCTTCTGCGAAGCAGTCATGCTTCCGAAGGAAGAGGCGGGCCGTGTGAGGGAGAGGATGGCGTCCTCCCTCCAGCCCAGCCGCAGTGGCAGACGCCCACGGCGTCGGACGTCGGCCGACGATCTCCGGCCACCGTAGGCGCGGGCATGCGGACAGCGAGTAAAGGGCAACTCGCTGAAAAAAGTGTCGGGCCAAGCTCAGTGTAGGGTTCCGTAGCTTACTACAACGCCAAATGCGGATTAGCTGACCGAGAGTTCCGTATCGTACTCTAACAAAAATATACTACTCTGTTTTACACAAATAAGGACTTGATCTAGTTATTTTTCTGTGGAATTTGTCCGAAAGCCCAAAAGAGAGAGTTTGTAGAATACATGTTCAGGACTACAAGAAGCCAGTGCAACGATACCGGTGTGTCCGAACTGTCCACGGTTCGTGGAGCCCTACCGTTGCTTTCAACAACAATAAACAAAACTACAGGCTCTTCGGCCTACAACCATATATACAAATAACACTCACCTGAGCTGTAGACGGCAACCAGGATCTGCTTGATCACGTCCAAATGTGGTATGTATGTAAATATGAGGTGAGTAAATGAAAGTGTGATGTAAGTCAAGTGTTCTGAACGGTCACAAGGCCTCAGTCTCCAGATGGCGCGGTTCAGATCAGCATCACTGCACAACTTATTTCCAACAAATGCGCGTGCAACGCGGGTGGCGACAAACCGGCGATAAGTCCAAAAATATCCCAGGGTTTTCGTCAATCCGGGATTACAACATCAAACAATAGTTAATCGCGACCCAATTATCGGTTGCAAACGGCGATTCCAAACGATATTTTTCCAATTACAATTAAATCAACAGGTCCCACGCGGACATTTTTTCCAACCGGGAACCAAGAACAATCTGTCAAGTGAAAAAGTTATGTCAAGTGTCAACATCAAAAGACAATAGAATGTTGCCACACCAAAGATCGATCAAAAATACATTTGGGACGCAACATCTACCCCCCCCGGACGGGCCTACCCGTCCGCTAATCAATTGGAAGTCTTGACCAGGTTGCGAATTTAACACAGCTTCAATGCGGCAAAATACCGTAGCTAGTTCCTCAAAGGTGAGAACGGTGTCTCCCAACAATCTCCGCCAGCGTCCCTTTGCCGCTTTCACCGCGGCCTCAAAAATACCCCCCCAATGGGGGCAGACTGGCGGGTCAAACAACCAAGTTACCCCTCGGCGGGCCAAACTATTACCAATGTCAACCTGGCTCTCATTAAGGAAGGCGTATACCTCCTTCAAATAGTTACTTGTACCCTTGTAATTCGTACCGCAATCAGACCTAATCAAAGGTAACCCACGGCGAGACACAAATCTTTCCAAGTCGCCTCAAAGGCCTCTGTCGAGAGGGAGGTTACCAGCTCCAAATGTACTGCCTTGGTTGACAGGCAGACAAACACACAAATAAGCGTAACAATCTTACTATTACGAAGGGTGGACGTCTTCAACAAAAGGGGACCAACAAGTCCGTTACGACGCCAGCAAAGGGCCTCGCCTCATTGACGCGATCAGCCGACAAAATCCAAAATTTTCGCTGCAGAATGGCCAACAGCGCATTGCAACCGGCATGCGAGTTCTTAACGTGACGATCAGTCACCAACAATTAAACCAAGTGGCCCTCCTTGGGCAACAAAAGGGGGTGACGGGCCCCATAAGGAAGGCTAGAGAGCCTCAACCGTCCTCCAATACGCCAAAGACCCGTCCTATCCAAGAAGGGATTCAACTTACTGACAGCTCCCGACAACCCAACCCTACCAGACTTCAAGACCTCGATCTCCTTCTCAACGTGTGCAGCCTGCACAGAGCGGACCCAAAGGAGGAGTGACTCCTGTCGCTCTTGAAGAGAGAGAACTGGTGAAAGGCGCTTGTCCCCTGGATTCCTAGAATTATGGCCAAAACGCCTGATCTACGAGGTAACGTTCAACAATTTGTCGAGGGAGCTGTTTCGATTCATCAAAATTCAAGATCAAACGGGGGGTCCTTTGTTCCAACAGCGAACACCTTAAGTCCGGGCAAAGGATCCGACATCAAGACTGGCGTTCGAGGCCAATTGTCCTCGGGGCGAGTCAGCCAGTCCGGCCCCCACCAGAGGGGGTGAGCAATCAAGTGGGGGGCCATGCACCCGCGTGAGGCCACGTCGCCCGGGTTCAGGTCACCAGGCACGTGCCTCCAAATCAAAGTCGTTTCAGAACCTTGAATCTGCAACACTTGGTTCACAACAAAGACCTCCAAAGAGTGGACGGACGTCTTCAACCAACACAAACAATTTGACTGTCCGTCCAGGCGCAAGAAGCCCGAATGTCAACAGTTCCACCAAAAGTGCGCGCAACGTGGCTTAAGAGACGCACAAGAAGCACCGCAGGAAGTGCAGATACAAGTTGGAGCCAGTCTTCCAACAGGGTTTCCCGAAGTGGCTCGTCCCAACCAAGTTCAGTTATAACAAGGGCAGGAGCACCAATTTTAGGGTAAGGACAACTCACAAGGGTGATTTCAAACCAGGTCCTTCCCTCAACAGTGGTGACAGCCGTTTCGCCAATTCCCCAAATCTTGCCTGAAAGGTCGTTCACCTTCAGGCCAACCTGTCCCGCTAACCAAGACGACAAAAGGCAACCCTGGGCTCCCGTGTCCAAAATGGCACGGACCTCAATCGAGCCACCCGAGGGTCCCCAGACCTTGACCGAGGCCGTTGGCAACAAAACCGTCTTGATCGGGGGGGGGTCCTTTAGCGGGGCAGGTGTCAATCTCTTAGCGATGCCTGGGCGGCGACCGATCGCTGCATCCAGGCTGCCCTCGTTCACGACGAGGCCAACAATCAAAATATTCGTCCGCGCGGTGTCCCGAGCCGCTCGCCATCACTGGAGGGGCACATCCCATCGAATGCCCGAATGGCGGAGGGCGCGACTCCAACCGGGGACGTTCCGCCAAAGGAGGGGAAAGGCAGCGGCGCCGACCCGGCCACTGCTGCCTAGCAGCCAATGCGCGTTCTCCCTGACGAGGGAAGACCAAATGGTGCTCGCGGGGCTCCCGTTCAACTTGCGCGGGGGGTGGAGTGCAGCGTACAGAATTGCGGGCCTCAGCCCGGTGCTCGTCTCCGGGGTACCCCCCCCTGCGCGAACCCTCCTCAGAAGATGGTCTGCTGGAGCGGTTCGCGTTGGCGCACAAAATCTCCAAGTGGGACCCCTTACAAATTCTACACGGGCGGGGGGAACATCAACAGGCCCCCGAGCCCTAGGACTCCGGGCGCCAGCAAAACGGGGGGCGGGGCGATCATCAACAGGCCCCCTAGCCCAAGGACTCCGGGCGCCAACAAAACGGGGGGCGGGGGGAACATCAACAGGCCCCCGAGCCCTAGTCCGTCCCTGGTCTCTGGGCTGAGAAGGTAGTGGGGGTGACCCCGTGGTGCCACGAGTGGTATCCGAAAACCGACACTCGTCTTCCAAAAATTTGAGGAGGTCGTCAAAGGGGAGAAGACTTCTGCTCAAAACGTGACCTCAGCTCCGCGGGGAGCAACTGCAGCACTATGTGCACCAACAAGTAGGACCAATGTTCTACCGGTAACTCCAGGCGTCTCAAAGCGTTGGTCGCTGAGACCAACGGGTTCAGCAAGTCAGTGCGCAACGTCGACGTGCTGGCAATGGCCGGTAGTCCCAAAATCTGGTCGATGTGCACATCAGCCAGGCAGCGCTTGTTCTGATACCGTCGGGAGAGAAGCTCCAGAGTGGTCGGGTAAGAGGAATCCGTAACCGGCAAGTGCTGCACCAAGGCTCTGGCTTCGCCCTCCAGGACAGACAATAAATAGGCCAGCTTCTGGGCAGGTCCGAGGTCCGAGCGTGCATCGACAAGACTCTCAAAGAGATTTAGGAAGCCCAGCCAGTGGTCCAAGCGACCGTCAAAATGTGGCAGCTCCAGGGTGGGCAGCCTACTCAATAGTCCAGGGCCTGCAACAACGGGGGTCTGCGGCTTGGCCGCATCAGGCACCCGACTCTTCAAAATTTCCCGCGCTCGTAGACATATGACATCCCCCAGGTGGACAATCTGGTCATAGTCACCCAAAATCTTATCGCGGGCTGTCTGATCCATCACCCCCAAATCCACGTCCATGATGTACTCGTTGAAGCGTGTGAGCGCAGCATCAGCTGACTTGATCCTCTCAATCACTTGCCCATACCGAGCAAGGGTGAGCTCTTCCAATTCTACACGCCCAACCGTTGCAGCTGCCGATGTGAACCATCTCAACTGTGAGGTCAATCCGGCAGCAGACTCCCTGACTGCCCTCAATGAGGCCATTGCAACAAACAAATATCAATACAAATCGGTTAAAATTCACTAACTAAACAAACAATGACTTGTTAGCCAACCGAGCAATCTCACCAAAATAAAACTTAAATTCAATTATTTCAAGTCCAAATCCGACCCTGTACTTATTCCAAGTATGAATCTAGCTTGGTACAGATGGCTAGTTACAAAATAAATAACAATTCAATGTATATATTGTGCAGGCTCAACACCAATTAAACAACAATTGACTGTATAATATTGAGCGGACAATCTCTAACGACTCAATCCAATAAATACCACAAATGCAATAACCAATACACACAATGCAAGTCCTATTATGTTAGACTATGTGATTATTTTTTAGATAAACTTTTAACTTCAGACTAGTGACATTCAATTATTAATCACAACAAATACCAAACAACTTTTACAACAATATACCAAATTATGTACCAAATAAATACAACCTAATAATTCCTAATTTCACAAACAAATCTTACTTGTCAATACAATGCAGGGACTAGCACTACAAATTACAGTACAAACTACAAGTACTATTTGAGCCCGGCTGACAAAGCAATATATTCAAACTTATTAAGTTATTTTCAACAATATTCAAAACTTCCAATTAAACCAGTGGATCTTATAAAACCACGCTCTGCTACCAGAATGTTCAGGACTACAAGAAGCCAGTGCAACGATACTGGTGTGTCCGAACTGTCCACGGTTCGTGAAGCCCTACCGTTGCTTTCAACAACAATAAACAAAACTACAGACTCTTCGGCCTACAACCATATATACAAATAACACTCACCTGAGCTGTAGACGGCAACCAGGATCTGCTTGATCACGTCCAAATGTGATATGTATGTAAATATGAGGTGAGTAAATGAAAGTGTGATGTAAGTCAAGTGTTCTGAACGGTCACAAGGCGTCAGTCTCCAGATGGCGCGGTTCAGATCAGCATCACTGCACAACTTATTTCCAACAAATGCGCGTGCCACGCGGGTGGCGACAAACCGGCGATAAGTTCAAAAATATCCCAGGGTTTTCGTCAATCCGGGATTACAACTTCAAACAATAGTTAATCGCGACCCAATTATCGGTTGCAAACGGCGATTCTAAACGATATTTTTCCAATTACAATTAAATCAACAGGTCCCACGCGGACATTTTTTCCAACCGGGAACCAAGAACAATCTGTCAAGTGAAAAAGTTATGTCAAGTGTCAACATCAAAAGACAATAGAATGTTGCCACACCAAAGATCGTTCAAAAATACATTTGGGACGCAACAATACAGTTGGTTGAATACTACTAGTAAATTTGTGAAGTCAACTTACTGTTGCTCCTCGCGAAGTCGGTCATTTAAACTATGGAGTATCAGATTTCAAAGCACTTCCCTGTGTCCCTATTAAATTAAATTAACTTACTTACAACTTACAAAACCCAAGCAAATCCGTCAGGGGCTGCCATTGCTGTTTTAAACTTCAATATAAGTATTCAAAAAATACGTATGACAGATTTTGGTTAAATAACAAAATCTCCAATTATTCATTTTACTGTAAAGTTATTTCATTTAATGGCAGCCCCGGACGAAGCTACATCCCTACATACCTAAATTATTTTGTTCTTTTCCCAACAGATATGGTGGAAAATAAAAACATAATAAGTGGCTTAAAACCTAAGAATTCATGAGGATAAGATAGAATTCTACGATTTTTATACTCCTTTAGAAAAAGACCCTTGATCTACCTCTGGCATATATATTTAATACTTGATTCTCCAAAGGAGTCTTTCCAATTACATTTAAAAAGGCAATCACGGTTTCTGTCTTCAAGATAGGTGATAGAACTAAAGTTTCAAATTACAGGCCTATATCCCTTTTTCCAAAATCTCAAACTGGTAAATTTTAGACTCAAGCACTAACTACCTAGAGTTCAAAAAGCTTCTCTCAGGTAACCAATATGGTTTCAGGGAAAAAATATCCACCACAGATGAATTACTGAAATCTTCTTAGCGTGTCGATGGCAAATAGTTAGATGGAGTCAGCCCAGAACTTGGCAACAAGTTTGGCATTTTCGGTAGCTTCCATCAAGTCCTGCAGTGAGCAGTTGACAGGGCACGCAGGACAGGAAATTAAGTGTGCCATGGTTTGTGGAACAGAACCACATATACACCCCAAGGCAGAGGCATCGATAAATCTCCACCTGAACAGATTTTCTTTGCTGCGACCAACCTGGGTGCGGAATCTGTTTAAAAACTTCCAGGTCAGCCATGGCAGTTCGTGTCCAGGTGGGAGATGCTCAGCTGGTGGTACAAATGGGCCTGGAAGGGATGTACTTTCCAGCCACAGCTTTAGGCGCTCCTTAGGCTGCTCGCCAGTAAGTGGAGTGACACACTTCAGGAAACTTCTTCGACTTTTCAGCCTTTGTGGCACTATAGTGTTCCTATGCATTGGATGTCGGGAGTCTCTAACCATTTTGGCTCTTTCATTGGAACTTGCAACCGCTCTGCGAACTTCCGGTGGCGCTATTCTTGCCAGTGGATACAACATCTGTACCGGGGTCGGTTTAAGGCAACCAGTAATGATCCGACACGTTTCATTAAGAGCTGTATCCACTAACTCCGTGTGGGCTGAACGACACCACACGGGGCATGCGAATTCATTCAGACAGATAGTGCCAGCGCAGTAGTCCGCAATACGTGAGGCGAAGCACCCCACTTTGACGAGACCAGTCGCCTTAGAAGATTATTTCGAGAGTGCACTTTCTGCCGGATAATACAATATATATATGTTCAGGACTACAATAAAGCCAGTGCAACGATACTGGTGTGTCCGAAACTTGTCCACGGTTCGTGGAGCCCTACCGTTGCTTTCAACAACAATAAACAAAACTACAGGCTCTTCGGCCTACAACCATATATACAAATAACTAATCGGTACCACTAACCTTCTGTGCTGGGTTCGCCAAGCTTCGACCTTCCTAGGTCACGCCCAAGTGTGGTATGTATGTAAATATGAGGTGAGTAAATGAAAGTGTGATGTAAGTCAAGTGTTCTGAACGGTCACAAGGCGTCAGTCTCCAGATGGCGCGGTTCAGATCAGCATCACAGCACAACTTATTTCCAACAAATGCGCGTGCCACGCGGGTGGCGACGAACCGGCGATAAGTCCAAAAATATCCCAGGGTTTTCGTCAATCCGGGATTACAACTTCAAACAATAGTTAATCGCGACCCAATTATCGGTTGCAAACGGCGATTCCAAACGATATTTTATCAATTACAATTAAATCAAAGTCCCAAGAACGGACATTTTCCAACAACCGGGAACAAAGTCTATCTGTCAAGTCAAAAAGTTATGTCAAGTGTCAACATCAAAAAGACAATAGAATGTTGCCACACCAAAGATCGTTCAAAAATACATTTGGGACGCAACAATATACATGTAAAGAAAATCCGTTATCGTTTTTCTTAACCTTTTTAACCGTAGATTTATTTTTTATAGATGTCACTTTTAAAAGTGACATCTAAGACAATTGTGAAAGAATGATGTTAGGAAAAATAAACCTAAATAATTTAAGAATTTAATATAACGAGAATATTTTAGAAAATATCTATACCTGAAATAAAGGCTTTAAATGTTGTTTTTGTCTTTACAGGTGAGTGATTAAAATTATATACGATATAAGTGGAAAACCTTTGTAAATAAATTTGTCTTATTAATAAATTGAATTGTCTTTACAGAAACGCAACTGTGTCTTTGTTTCACTTAACAGAGAGAAATCATATTATAAAACAACATTTTCTGCAGATATTTTAAAAATATGGAGAGGCTGAGATTTGATTTTACTGTGAAAACATACGGAGACGGAAAATCAAACATTATTTGCATAACCTCAATAGGTACACCTAATGGACAGACTTTTAATATACCGGATGAATATCTACTTCAAGTTATACTAAGATAAGAAAAACATTAAATAAAAGACACCAGACAAGAAAAATATGGATAACTCTAACAGATGATATATCTAAGGTATATTTAGATGAAGAACTTGGCGATTTGATGTACTACTTATCACAATACAACTTTAAAATAAAATATAACCCAGGAAAGTCAAACCAAGAAGCAGACTGCCTAAGCAGAAACCCAGTCCTAGACCCTTGTGAAAATACTGATGATTTTTTAAAAGTTGTAAACCTAATCAGTCTGAGTGATATAAAAAATGACCAAGACATAAATAAAGATCTACAAAATAGAAAATTCAAGTTTATACTTGAGAATGAAATTTATTACAAAAAGAATAAAATTCAAAATAAAATCATACTTTCAGAAACACTTAGCAAAACATTAATTAAAAATGTACATGATACCTACTGTCACATTGGAAGGACGCAGATGATAAATAAAATAACACCATTTTACACAGCAAAGAACATCTTCACAAACATTAAGAAAATTTGTGACGAATGTGTAATTTGTATAAAGAACAAATCAAGAAGGAAACCGAAATTTGGTTTGATGTCACATTTAGGCCCAGCAACACGCCCATTTGAAATTGTATCAGTTGATACCATTGGAGGCTTTGGAGGATCACGGTCGACAAAGAAATATTTGCATCTTCTGGTCGATCATTTTACTAGGTATGCTTACATTTTAACATCAAGAAATCAGAGTTCAAATGATTTTATTAAGCTAATAAAAAATGTAACACAAAGTCATAATATTGATTTGGTATTAACAGACCAATACCCTGGTATAAATTCCAAAGAATTTAAAAAGTTCCTAAACAAGAATAATATAACAATAGTGTTCACAGCTGTAGATGCACCATATTCAAATGGGCTAAATGAAAGGCTAAATCAAACTCTGATCAATAAGATAAGATGCAAAATAAACGAAGGAAAACAGCATGGACAACAGTTGCACAAAAATGTGTCGAAAAATATAACGAAACAGAACATACAGTCACGAAGTTTACTCCAAAATACCTT
Organism: Tholera decimalis; assembly: GCA_943138885.2. Classification (NCBI taxonomy): domain Eukaryota; kingdom Metazoa; phylum Arthropoda; class Insecta; order Lepidoptera; family Noctuidae; genus Tholera; species Tholera decimalis. The sequence goes on from OW964557.2 coordinate 46,355,685, forward strand.
TTAGAAGGCGAAAACGTGAACATTTTACCACTTGAATTAAAATCGAAATACACAGAAGAAGACCTGAAAAGAGATAGAAAGCTAGCCTTTGAAAATTCAATAAAATCTCACAACTATAATAAAAAAATATATGATTTACATAGAAAAGAATATAAATTCGAAGTGGGAGACAGAGTTTTTGTAGAAAACGGAAATCGACTGAATAGGAAAAAAATGGATGAACTAAGGATTGGACCATACGAAATCTTAAATAAGATTTCTAACTCAATATATGAAATAAACACCGGACACAAGAAGGCAGAATCAAATCTCTACCACATTTCGAAGCTATCTCCGGTAGAAATTAGCATTTAACAGAACAATCTCTTGCGGTAATTGTTCTCTCCGAGGGTGGGAGATGTAAAGAAAATCCGTTATCGTTTTTCTTAACCTTTTTAACCGTAGATTTATTTTTTATAGATGTCACTTTTAAAAGTGACATCTAAGACAATTGTGAAAGAATGATGTTAGGAAAAATAAACCTAAATAATTTAAGAATTTAATATAACGAGAATATTTTAGAAAATATCTATACCTGAAATAAAGGCTTTAAATGTTGTTTTTGTCTTTACAGGTGAGTGATTAAAATTATATACGATATAAGTGGAAAACCTTTGTAAATAAATTTGTCTTATTAATAAATTGAATTGTCTTTACAGAAACGCAATTGTGTCTTTGTTTCACTTAACAGAGAGAAATCATATTATATACATTTAGCAAAAACTGCAATACTGTCGCATTGCAGTTTTTGCTAAATGTTAATGACCTGTCCAAGAAAACTCTAAGATATTTTGGGTAGTCACTATGCTCGATAGACACTCCTCCCCAAAAGATATTGAGTTTACGCCGCGCCTCTCTGTTGCGAAGATGGAACACACAAGACTGCGTTTTGTTAGGGTTGGGCCTGAGTGAGTTAGCGAAGGATGGACCTGAAAACGGCGATTGTGGAGGAGTTCCCGGAGTAATTGTATAAAGTTGGGATCGTTAATCATAGACTCCACCTTCCACAATAACCGTTTGAGGTTAACTGTATCGTAGGCAGCCGATAAATCCACGAACACAGCACCTGTAACCATCCCAGTCTGGAAACCATCCTCTATGTGTTGGACGAGTTTGAGGGTCTGGTTGCTGCAAGACTTCACGGGTCTGAAACCAGCTTGCTCGGGAATTAATTTTGGGTCAATAACGGACGTAAGACGGTTCAGCAGCAGTCTCTCGAATAGCTTATATGTGTGACATAGCAAAGATATTGGACGGAAGTTTTTCGGGTCGTCTGCTGATTTACCTGGCTTAGGTATCGCTATAACTTTAGACTTTCTCCAGTGACGCGGTATTGAAGCTGATTCCAGGCAGTTGTTGAATAGTTGCAGCAACCATGACACAGCAACTGGGCCTAGCTGTTTAATTTTTTCGGCTGAGATGTCGTCCAAACCAGAAGCCTTACCACATTTCAGACCCTAATCGCCTCAATGATGTCGGCAAGGATGAACGGTTTACTAATATCATTGGAAGCGTCGTCCAATTTTTTTGACTTACGGATCTTACTGGGACGGCGTGTTGGTTTGCCATTTGCAAGAAGTTGATGTGCTATCTGGTTGGCAGTAACTTGACTTGGTGGAGAGGGTTGAGGGGACTCACTAGTCAGCTTTCGAATAGTACTCCAAGCTTTTTTACTATTATGAGTCATGTCGATATTAGTAACAGTGCTTATCCATCTCTCCTGTCTATTTTCACCTAAATTAGATAGCAACATTTCCCCAGCTAGTGTCGTTTCCTCTGAGAAGGGGTCAGTGTTATAAAGAAGCTCATAACGGTTTAGTAAATCGCTGGATTCTGTCGACAGCCCTGGAATGTACGAAGTCCTACAACCTCGTGGTATGTGTTTTCGGGAAGTAGTTGCCACAATTTCAACAAATTGGTCGTAGTTTTGCGGCGTTGGCAAGACTTCCAAAAGGGCGTCATCTATCGACCGTGTGAACGACTCCCAGTCGGCTTTGACGTAGTTGAATCGGCGCTTAAAGGGGACATTCAAAGGCTGGACCACGGGTACAATACAACACATAATAGGTCTGTGCTGAGAGCGAGGAATTGGCGGACATACGCTCTTGATGCACTGTGAGCTGATACATGAGCTAGCGAAAATAAGGTCTGGGTTGTATCCGCGTTTCCAGCGGCCACTGTTAAATGAAGCCGGTAGTTTGGCATCATGAATCAAGGTCAAGTTATTCGCTTCAGCCCATTCCTCGACTGCTTCTCCGTTCAGGTCCGCAACATTGTAGCCCCAGTTGGTGCTGTGACTATTGAAGTCACCGATTACAACTTTGATTGGTTGACTGTTAAAGTTCTCTGGTGGGTCGAAGTTGAATGTGGTACCAGGTGGCTTATAGAATGAAGTTATGTTGCAGTTGCCAATATCCAAGGTGATAATTTCGATGCCATTTTCGTTTGAGCATTTGGTAGATAGAATGCTTACGCCGGGAGCAGCAAACACTGCGTTACCGTGCTTTGGGTGACAAATTTCGGCGATAAGCGTGAGTCCATCGATGTGTGGCCGGCTTTGTGTTTCAACTCGATGGGTCTCTTGGACGCAAAGAATGTCACAATTAGTTTTGCGGTACAAATTAGAAAGTATTTCCGATTTATCTAGAGAGAACCCTTCGATATTAATCGAGACTGCGTACAAAGCTGGTTTTAGAGGAGGACTTCTTTTTGCCATCGTGATGAAAGGATTAGCCAGTCAGTGTCGAGAATCGCTGACTGCCCAGGGTGCGCCGGACGTATAGTAGCTTAGTAAGTACGTCACTCGGGGAGGCTCCTTTGCTGAAATTAACATCGTATATACATAGTTGAAAACCTAGGTAGTGGGCAGAAAACGATAGATATCTTCCTTGATTTAGCAAAAGCCTTTGATATTGTATGCCCCCATACTCCTACTAAAACTAGATCATCTGGAAATTCGTGGAATACAGCTGGGCGTGTTTCTGGATTACTTGTCTAGTCATAAGCAAGTTGTATAACCCCCTTTGGCTTTGCCGTAGTCGGGTAAAAAATTAATTACAACTCAAGTCATGAGGAAAGTGTTATTTCTTATTTATATTAATGATCTTTGTAACCTGCACCTGAGACAGGGCCAAATAATAACATTTTCTAATAATACGGTTCTTATTTTCGACTCTAACACTTGAAAAGGTGTCAGTGAAGTTGCAAATGAAGGGTTTTAAAAAACCCTTCATTCATTGTATTCATTGTCTGTAAAATTTTGGTTGGATTGTCGTCGACCTTTTGACACTTAACTGGGACAAAATCAAATTTATAACATTTTCAATCAATGATTTTTTATTTATTTAATAAGTAATGAGGACTAACAGATATTAAATACAGAAAATATATAGTATAGTAGACAGTGAACCAATTAAAAGTCCTCACATTTAGAGGCAGGAAAATCTTAAATTGAACACTTAAAATGTGTATAATCTTAATATAACCATATCATAAATACTATATTCAAAATTTTTTATTTTATTTAAATAGGTTCACCAACAATTGCTTACACTAGTTTTATGGCTAACACAACATGTTTAAAAGCAGACTAAAGTGTAACAATCACTTAAAGGTAAACTCTGCATGCATTAGTTATATTTATATCTATACTATAATTATAAATAACATTAATCTATCGATAACTTAAGTACACACAAAAAGATCTAATATTGGCTTAATATTCTAATCAATCCTTTAACACTGATATTAACAATAAGGTTACTCCAAATAAGGACTACTCCATGTCGATACAATCAATCAATCAATCAATCAATCAAAATAATTTATTTTCTCACCACAATATAAAACGGTACATTAAACAACAAATTTATTTTACAAAATATTGTGGGAGACTGGTGCCTAAGCTAGACGGAAGGTCTGTGTTTCAGGACACCAGGTCTCCACCCCTAAGGTAACAGTTACATTTATATAAATATGCAGGTGAAAAAATCTGTAACATGGTCAGTACAGTATGTTAAAAGTAGTAAATACACAATAAGAAACCAAAAAACAAAAACAAAAAAAAAACAAAAATAAGTTTACAATTTACAATATCATTTAACATAAATTATTCTAGTGTTAGTATAATTAGTAATTGTGTGTGCATGTATATGAATATGTATGTGTGTATAGTAGAGTGTGTTGTGTGTATGTAAGTAATAGTGTGTGATCAAGGAATCAAATTGCAGATCAATTTGGTCACCGCAACTGTTCACAACCCTACATAACCTCGCCACAGGAGAATTGGCACCCAAAACATGAAAAACCCAAAATGATTAAATAGGTAGCAGATATAAATAACACATACAACACAGTAACTACAGATATTAATTATTTTTGAAAAAATCAAGGTTTAGGCGTTTTCTGGCTGCAATCATACTTGTTATAAATGGGTCAAAATTGTGCTGCTTACACTGGTTACTAAAGCTTTTGCTTGCATGCACAATAAGTAAATTTTGCCTATACTTGGTTGAGCTAAAAGGTGGATTATACCGGGTTTCAGTTGGAATGTTAAGTTAACTTTAGATAAGAGATCGGGGCTATCAATATTATTATACTATATAAAGCTAGATTACCACTGACTGACTCACTCACTCATTGACATAATTGTTCTCCCAGATGGTGGATGGGGAGGTGGGTATATTTTGACCGATTCGTAAACAAGTAACTCTCAAACCTACGGGAAAAGTGCCAAACCTCCCCTTTTCCCCCCCCCTTCTCCTACTAACTACGAGACCCGTATTTTTTTCTTTTTACGGATTCGTATAGAGGAGGCTCGGTAAAGTAAAAACCATTTTTCAAAGTCCCCCCCCCCGCCCCCCTTCTCCCCCCCTTTAGGCGGATCTCGGAATCTAAGAGACTTGGAACATATTTTTTTTCAGATTCATTTAGAGGGGCAATGCTATAGTCGAAATAATTGTGCAACCCCCCCCCTCCATTTCCCCCCCCCTTATTTTTTTTTTTTTTCACAAGCACGCGAGGTGCTTGCACCTCGCGCAACACGCAAATACTAACCCCCCCCCCCCATCACCCCCGCCCACCCCACTTTTTTTTTTCACAAGCACGCGGGGTGCTTGCACCTCGCGCAACACGCAAATACCATTTTCATTTTTCGCAACACGCAAAAACTAAACACCCCCAACTCCCCCATCACCCCCCCCCTTCTCTTTTTTTTTTTTTTTTTAAAAACTACCTACCTACCTACACCTCGCGCAACACGCAAGTACTAGTTATATTATATAAAGCTAAATTACCACTCACTGACTGACTCACTCACTCACTCATTGACATAATTGTTCTCCCAGATGGTGGATGGGGAGGTTGGTATATTTTGACCGATTCGTAAACAAGTAACTCTCAAACCTACGGGAAAAGTGCCAAACCTCCCCTTTCCCCCCCCCCCTTCTCCTACTAACTACGAGACCCGTATTTTTTTCGAGACTTGGAAAAATTTTTTTTTCAGATTCATTTAGAAGGGCAATGCTTTAGTCGAAATACTTCTGCAACCCCCCCCCCCCATCAGCCCCCCCATTTTTTTTTTTTTTTTTTCACAAGCACGCGAGGTGCTTGCACCTCGCGCAACACGCAAATACTTGATTTAGAGGGGCAATGCTTTAGTTTTTTTCACAAGCACGCGAGGTGCTTGCACCTCGCGCAACACGCAAATACTTGATTTAGAGGGGCAATGCTTTAGTTTTTTTCACAAGCAACACGCAAATACTAAACCCCCCCCATCTCCCCATCACCCCACCCATTTTTTTTTTTTTTCACATGCACGCGATGTGCTTGCACCTCGCGCAACACGCAAAAACTAAACACCCCCAACTCCCCCCATCACCCCCCCCTTCTCTTTTTTTTTTTTTTCACAAGCACGCGAGGTGCTTGCACCTCGCACAACACGCAAATACATCATCTCCCCCCATCACCCCCCCCCCCCTTTTTTTTTTCACAAGCACGCGAGGTGCTTGCACCTCGCGCAACACGCAAATACTAGTTGTTTAATATTTTTAACAGTAGAATGCAGTCAGAGATATCACGGCGAGTACTTAATGGAAGTAAATGTAATTTTCTACACAGACTGTGATAGTTACCGGAATGATACGGGATCTTCTGATGATAGCATAAATATTTGATAAACCTTGTTTGAATACCCTCAATTCGGTCTATATATTTAATGTAACATGGATTTAGTCTCAACCATCACCAAATTGTATTAGTATCCTGTGTTTGTCATAAAACATGTCAATGGCATCCTGACATTTCTTTCAAATTTCCAAAACGTGACGGATGAGTGGTACTGTAGCGTCAGTTGTTGAGGTACGTTCCGTGAACGCTGTGCGGGTGTGGCGCAGGTGGTGGAGGGCGTGTACAGCATGGAGGGCAGCATCGTGCCGCTGGCGGCGCTGGTGGCGCTCAAGCGGCGCCTGCGCCTGCAGCTCTACCTCGACGAGGCGCACTCCGTGGGCGCGCTGGGGGCGCGGGGCAGGGGCGCGGCGCAGCACGCCGGGGTCGCGCCCACCGACGTCGACGTGCTCATGGGCACCTTCACCAAGAGCTTCGGCGCCGCCGGCGGGTACATCGCCGGTACGTCAGCTATGCTAGCGCTGGTTTAATCGACACAAGTACGACTGCTGAGCAAGAGGTCTTGGATTTGGAAGTGTAATACTTTTGTATGTCGGAAAGCATGTCGACGGTTAAAAGGTAATAGGGTATCGACAAAAATCATATTGTTCAGGAGATCAGTTTAAAGTTTGATATTTTAGAAAAATGGACTTAATTTTCTACAAAACGCAGTTTTTTGTTTGGGCATAAGTGACAAAAAAGTCAAAAAAGAGCAATGGAAGTTAACGCATTCGAAAGAGCGGACAATTCTAAGTAGAATGGCATTCATAAATCAATTTCGACCAAAATATCGCTTATGCCCAATTACCTTATAACCGTCGATGTGTACTCTAAATCTATACTAATATTATAAAGCTGAAGAGTTTGTTTGTTTGTTTGCTTGAACGCGCTAATCTCAGGAACTACAGTTCTGATTTGAAAAATGCTTTCAGTGTTAGATAGCCCATTTATCGAGGAAGGCTTATAGGCTATATATCATCCGGCTAAGACAAATAGGAGCGGAGCACTAATGAAGAATGTTTCAAAATCGGGGGATTTTTTTTTTCCACGCGGACGAAGTCGCGGGCGGAAGCTAGTATTTAATATTAACAAACGGCAGGGTCTGCGAAGCTGATCAACTGGGTGAGGCAGCACGGACACGCACACACATACGCACACAGCATGGCGCCGCCCGTGGCGCAGCAGATCCTGTCGGCCATGCGCCTGCTGGACACGCCAGCCGGCCAGCAGCGCGTGCGCCAGCTCAAGGACAACACGCACTACTTCAGGGACCAGTGAGTACCTCGCACACAGCAGACCCTGTCGGCCATGCGCCTGCTGGACACGCCAGCCGGCCAGCAGCGCGTGCGCCAGCTCGAGGACAACACGCACTACTTCAGGGACCAGTGAGTACCTCGCACACAGCAGACCCTGTCGGCCATGCGCCTGCTGGACACGCCAGCCGGCCAGCAGCGCGTGCGCCAGCTCAAGGACAACACGCACTACTTCAGGGACCAGTGAGTACCTCGCACACAGCAGACCCTGTCGGCCATGCGCCTGCTGGACACGCCAGCCGGCCAGCAGCGCGTGCGCCAGCTCAAGGACAACACGCACTACTTCAGGGACCAGTGAGTACCTCGCACACAGCAGACCCTGTCGGCCATGCGCCTGCTGGACACGCCAGCCGGCCAGCAGCGCGTGCGCCAGCTCAAGGACAACACGCACTACTTCAGGGACCAGTGAGTACCTCGCACACAGCAGACCCTGTCGGCCATGCGCCTGCTGGACACGCCAGCCGGCCAGCAGCGCGTGCGCCAGCTCAAGGACAACACGCACTACTTCAGGGACCAGTGAGTACCTCGCACACAGCAGACCCTGTCGGCCATGCGCCTGCTGGACACGCCAGCCGGCCAGCAGCGCGTGCGCCAGCTCAAGGACAACACGCACTACTTCAGGGACCAGTGAGTACCTCGCACACAGCAGACCCTGTCGGCCATGCGCCTGCTGGACATATAAAAGGATTGCAGTGAGGAAATAGTACATTGTTCACCGAGAGGAGAAAGTGACCGATTACCGTCGAGGGTGTCGTTTGAAGCCCGAGCCGTAGGCGAGGGCTTTAAAACACCCGAGATCGGGAATCGCACTTTCTCTCGAGTGATACATAGTGTGTTCAGTCCTACGAGAATATCAGAACGCATATTTTTGGTATGGCAATATTCTATTGTCTTTGACTTGACACTTGACATAACTTTTTCCAGAATAGTCGACATCGGCTCCACTTGCCATTAACAAAAAATAGAATAGAATAGAAAAACCGCCTCGTTGTTGAGATCGATTTTATTGTTTGTAATTGAAAATCCTGTTGAATCTGAGGTGCTATTGACAAGTTGGTCGTGATTAGTGATTAATTGAAATCTAGAACCCCGATTTGAGTAAAACCCTGGTATATTTTGAACAATAACGTCGAATTGAAGTCAGATTGACTGACATGCGAACATTGTTGAAAGTAATTGTGATAATCGGTGCTACAATACGGTCTGGATCACGCTTCCTGAGGATCGGCGTCTTTTGTGATCGTCCACCACCACTTGACAACATTACACATTTCAATTACACTTACACACACGCACCACGGACGTGATCTGAAGAACAGGTCGCACGCTGTCGTCAACCAGCTTTGGGTAAGTCTAATTAAATACCATTATTATTGATTGTGTAAAGTTTAACTATTGAAATAAGGCCTAAGAGCATATTCTTTGTAAAGCAACGTTAGGGCTCCGTGTAATCGCTGACAGTTCGGCCATCCAGTACCGTTGCGCTGGTTGTAGGATCGAACATTCTGGTACGCAGAGCGTGGGTTTTACATTAAAAAATCCACAGTAAATTGGAAGTTTTGAACATTTTTAAAAATAATTTAATAAGTTTGAATATATTGTTGTGTCAGCCGGGCTCTTAAATTGATGTTTGTAGCGTCATTTGTACTGTAGTCCTTTGTTATTGTACTGACAACTAAGATTTATTTTGTGAAATTAGGAATTATTAGTTTGTATTTTAGTACATAATTTTGTGTATTTGTTGTGATTAATAATTTAATGTCACTAATCTGAATTTAAAAGTTTTATCCCAATAATAATCACACATTTGTTAACATAGCATAACATAACAAAACTTGAATTGTGTTTATTGGTGTTTATTGTGTTTATTGTGTACATTATACATTAAATTGTATTTTTTTCTGTAACTAGTCATCTTTAGCAAGCTAGATTCATACTTGGAATAAGTACAGGGTCGGATTTAGACTTGAAATAAATTGAATTTCAGTTTTATTTTGGTGAAATTGTTCGGTTGGCTAACAAGTCATTGTTTGTCTGTTTAGTTAATTTTAACTTGTTGGTATTGATATTTGATTGTTGCAATGGCCTCATTAAAGGCAGTCAGGGAGTCTGCTGCCGGATTGGCCTCACAGTTGAGATGGTTCACATCGGCAGCAGCAACGGTTGAGCGTTTGGACTTGGAAGAGGTCACCCTTGCTCGGTACGAGCACTTGAATGAGAGGCTCAAGACGGTTGATGCTGCGCTCACACGCTTCAATGAATTCATCGTGGATGTGGATTTGGGGGTGATGGACCAGGCAGACCGCGATAAGGTTTTGGGTGACTATGACCAGATTGTCCACCTGGGGGATGTCATAAGTCAACGAGCCCGGGAAATTTTGAGGAGCCAGGTGCCTGAGGAGGCCAAGCCTCAGACCTTCGTTGTTACAGGCCCTGGACTATTGGGTAGGCTGCCCACCCTGGAGCTGCCACATTTTGACGGTCGCTTGGACCACTGGCTGGGCTTCCTAAATCTTTTGAAAGTCTTGTGGATGCACGCTCGGACCTCGGACCTGCCCAGAAGTTGGCCTACTTGTTGTCTGTTTTGGAGAGCGAAGCCAGAGCCTTGGTGCAGCACTTGCCGGTGACAGACTCCTCCTACCCGCTCTGGAGCTTCTCTCCCGACGGTATCAGAACAAGCGCTGCCTGGCTGATGTGCACATCGGCCAAATTTTGGGGCTACCGGACATTGCCAGCACGTCGGCGTTGCGCACTGACTTGCTGAACCCGTTGGTCTCAGCGACCAACGCCTTGAGACGCTTGACGTTACCGGTGGACCATTGGTCCTACTTGTTGGTGCACATAGTGCTGCAGTTGCTCCCCGCGGAGTTGAGGTCACGTTTTGACCAGAAGTATGGTGGGGATAGTGCTTCATTTTACAAAGGTCGTTGACGTAAATTAGAAATAAGGTGGGACCCAATATGCTGCCTTGAGGAATTCCAAAAGTAACAAACTCCTCCACACTGAGGTAGGTATCAATTTTAACTCTCTGGGTCCGATTCTTGAAATAATCTTTGAAAATTTCAAGTGGTACGCGACGTACACCAACACCTAGGGTGTTCTAATTTTGAGATAAGGATGGGAACAGAAACTGTGTCAAATGCCTTAGAAAGGTCTAGGAAGATACCTAGACACTTTGCCTTGTCTAGATTTTTAGCTACTTCTTGTGTCAATGTTAGCACTGCATCTTCTGTTGAAACACCAGCTCGGAAGCCATACTGGTTGTCAGCTATGATTTAATGTTTTTCCAGGAAGTTCCTGAGGCGAGTGTTTAAGATCCTCTCAAGAATCTTAGAAAGTGACGGCAAAACAGATACAGGCCTGTAATTATTGACACAGCTTCTGATCCCGTCCTTGTGTATAGGATGGACTAACGCCTTTTTAAGAGCATCCGGGAACACGCCCGATTTTAGACAGCGATTGTATATGGAGGTCAATGGCGGTATCAATACGTGGCGACAGTTTTTCAATAGAAGAGGCGATATAGCGTCCCATCCAATAGCGCATTCATTACGCAAGGGACTCTATTTCAGCCTCATCTACTTCCAAGAGGACAAGAGAGTTTACAGGGGAGAGATTTATATTATTTAGATGAGACTGAGCGTTATTCTGAGTTGACATCGTGTAGTGTTGGGATATAATGTTGACAGCCAACTTTTTTCCTGAAAAATTTACTGATGCATTAGGATCATTACGTAATTTTAAGAGCTCAACAGGGCTGTCGTGCTTTTGTAGAGTTGGTTAATTCCTTTATAGTTTTCCATAAAAACTTTGGTTTCTTACTTGCTTTCTCAAGCTCACTCTCTTCGTAAGATATTTTAAGCTTTCGGAGTAAGCCATTACAAAAGTTTCGGTAGTGATTATAGGTAGTTTTAAGTATAAGGTTGTCTGGTGCTTTCTTGGACCGAGTGTGTAGCTTGTCTCGGTGTTTAATGCATCTCAAAAGACCAGGAGTTATCCAGGGTTTTAGAGTTCTTCTTTGTCTAGGGATTTTTTTGGATATGACCATTTTTACGACGTCTATAAATTTGTTCATAGATACTTTTGCATTCTGCTCAGAGTTTTCTGCTAACTTGCTCTCTATTTGACACATGAGACAAGTTCCGCCCTTGAAGGTGGGTTCCCATACATTAGACTGAAGTCCCAGTTTAGTGTATATTATAACTCCATAATTTTGATGTGATTTATTGTGTAATAATGTTTGGTTAAGTTATAAAGTAGTGGTTGTGACACAGGCTACGCGAGATGGGCGTGGTGACGTTCGGGCACCGCGACTCGCCCGTGGTGCCGCTGCTGGTGTACACGTTCAGCAAGATGGCGGCCACCGTGGAGCGCCTCGCGGCGGCCGGCGTGGCCACGGTGGGCGTGGGCTTCCCCGCCACGCCGCTCAACAAGGCGCGCATACGGTACGCTTACTTACTACGCTCAAACACTGTACGTGCCTTACCTTACGGCGACGCTGTAACCGGAACTTTGACTAGGTACTTTTGTGTCTCCCACGATGTCCTTTGCTATTGTTCGTCAAATTGTTGAGCTCTTTAAGTTCTAAGTTGAATTACGCGATGACTGAAAATTGCTTGCACTTTATAAATAGGTCCGCTCATATGTGTGCTTCTTTCCTCAAATCAGAACCATGACATAGATATCATACAAAACTTGACACCAAAGTATAGAAAATGTGTGTGATGATTATACAAAAACATGTTGTAAAAATGATTTGACCAGTACGAATTGTATGAACTTTAAAAGTAACGTTGGCATCTGAGTTTGTTTCGAACTTTCTATACAACTGCAAAAAACATTTACAGTTTTTTCAAAACAATGATTTTGATTGAAGCGTGAACAGAAACAGACTGACATAAGTATAAAAACATATTAAATTTATAGAAAGACAATGTGGCGAACGTTAAAGCATTCTGGACATGTGTATATTTGTAATCGTAACTCCACAAATAGTATTCCAGCTATCTCCTAGTCTTCCAATGACCCTTCTATCACATGTAACTTGTTTTTACATTTTTACCAATCCGTTTACGAACCCTTTACTTTCGATCATAAGACATGGTGCCGTACCCGCTAATCTTGATAACATTATTAATCTTTATAATTTGCACTTTCCATTAAATAAAATTAAAAAAGAACTAAAGTCATTGGATGCTCCTAAGGGTCCCGGACCAAATGGTATTCCATCTATCCTTGAAAGAAATACATTGTAGATAGATCATAGACTGCCGCTTTGGTCTAGTGATCGTAAGCGTGACTGCTGAGCATAAGATCTCGGGTTCGATTCCCGGGTTGGGCAAAAGGTTTGGAAATTGGCGGTCTGATACCCCCGTGTCTTGGAAAGTATTTGGATATCTTTGACAGTCGTAATACGGGTCAAAAAAAGTGACAGTGGTCTGGTCAATGCGTATTGTGTTACCCAGCTATTGAGTTGTGGAGGTGAGACGGGCAGTCGCTCCATGTACAACACTCATATTCAGCTGCCTCCGGTTAGACTCTCGACACCAAAATAGTTGGGAAAAGGCTGAACAGATGACTTGTGACATATTGTGCTCTCCTTTATTTGTTATAAATGCTTTACCTGTGGTGTATTGTGGTCTGGAAACGAGCAAATATTGTTCCAGTCCATAAATGCGGCTCTAAGAGTTTTTTCTTCTATAATATCGTACAATCTCGTTGTTGTCGGTTCTTTCAAAACTTTTTCAAAGATTGTTGTATAATGAGTTATATTCTACCATTCGACATTTATAAAAGAACAACACAGGTTCATTAGAGCTAGGTTATGTATAAGAAATCTTATGTTTATAACACCTTTTTGCAAGTAAAGACAAGAGACAGCAAATTGATGCTGTGTACATATAGATTTTCAAAAAACGTTTGATAAGATAGATTATGAACTATTTCTAAACAAAATCGTATTCAGTAGCATTGAAGGAGATTTACTGCGTTTTTTCGTGTAGTATGTCACTTATAGGAGCCAGAAAGTCGTCATCAGTATCGTATGAATCTCATGCTAGTAAGCTCACTTCAGGAGTCCCCCAAGGCTCAATTTTAGGGCCCCTTTTGTTTATTTGAGTCATCAATAGCAAAAAGGATTCAAAGTGACTGCTTCTTGGAATACTCCACTATTAATGTAAAAGGAACTGTATTAGGCTATCGATGAGTGTAGTATTGAGACATATCCCGTGCGCAGGTTCTGCATGTCGGCGTCGCACTCGCGCGAGCAGCTCGACGAGTGCGTGCGAGCTGTGCGCCTCGTCGTGCGCGAGCTGGGCCTGGCCTACTCCCGCAGCCACGCCTAGCGCGCCTACTCCCGCAGCCCCGCCTAGCGCGCCTACTCCCGCAGCCCCGCCTAGCGCGCCTACTCCCGCAGCCCCGCCTAGCGCGCCTACTCCCGCAGCCCCGCCTAGCGCGCCCACCGCCCCAAATAGCGCGCCCGCTGCCACAGCCTCCTCCGCCGCACCTGCCTCTCCGGCTCACACTAGTTGTACTCAATAAATTATTTTATCACGCTTCCAAATCTTTCATTTGCATACTCTTAATCCTACAGTACTACGAGAGAAAGAACATATGTAAGTATTCTTTCATTTATAAATATGTTGTTCTAAATAAAAGTAAAACATCAACGGATGTTGCCGTATCCGTCAAATTCCCCTTATACATCTGTTACACCTGGTCGTTTTTGTTGCGACGAACTCTGATCTGGCAACCACATTGTTTTGTATTTTGTTCATCGTTATCTATCGAATGAATTTAGATTCACTTAATAAACTTAACAGCAATTTATCCTGATTTATAGTGGTGAATTTATTTGCAAAGCAAAAGTTGATCGTTTGCTGCCAAATTTTTCGAATGTACACGCAAAATATGTAATGTACAGCCTTGGCCAAAAGTATTAGGCACCCCAATAAAACAGATTATACAAAACTTATTTTAAAAAAAAAAAAACAACTTATATTTTAAAGAAAAGCCAAGGTAGGGCCGCCAAACGATAATTAAAACAATGGCAAACGAATTTCTATGGGCCATAAAACATCTGGTGAGCAAAACCCATATAATGTGTATTTTCAAAAAAATACTCTTAATTATTATCAGTGTTCCTTTGCTATTCATAGCGTAAAGAAGCTTCCGTGTGTGATCCAGTGGTGAAATTAACATTCCCCTTTTTCGAAAATCCCAAAAAAAGTGAACTTTGCTACGAAAAATGAATTAAAATCCAGTTATTGCATGAACAAGGAAAGTCCCAAGTAGATTTTGCCAAACTTGTAAAATGTTCGCGGTGTGCAGTGCAATTTGCTATTAAACGGTTTGCGGAGACTGGTTCCCACGCAAATAAAATACGGACTGGCAGAAAACGCATGACTACTGAGCGCCAGGACAGGAAACTCCTCCGCGATTCTCTACAGGATCGAAAAAAAACTTCTGAGGTTGCTGCCGCCTTATCCGACGAAACTGGACACCCCATTAGTGCTCAAACGGCAAAAAGAAGGCTGAAAGAGGCTGAGAGTGTAAAGCAAGAAAGAAGCCATGGCTCTCGGCAGATAAAAAGAACCGTTTAGAATGGGCTCTACGTCACCAACACTTCACGGAGGAAGATTGGTCAAATATTGTGTGGTCCGATGAATCAAACTTTGAGGTAAGCTTCTATACCATTTCTTAAAAATAATAAAATTGATCGCTCTTATTTTAGTCTGATTTCATAAAAATTATGAGCACTCATTTAAATTCTTCTTTTTACTATTTTTCCAGATATTTGGAACTGCGGGTGTAACCTACGTGAGGCGGCGTGTCGACGAGGAATACCATCCAGATTGCGTGGTGCCCACTGTTAAACACGGGGGAGGTAGCATTATGATCTGGGGTTGCATGGCAGCCGATGGCGTTGGCGAAATGTTCGTTTGCGAAGGCAGGATGAACAGTGAAAAGTACATAAATGTGCTCGAAACTGCGCTATTGCCTTCGCTTACACGCATTTTCGGTGACACCAACTTAGATGGAGTGAAATTCCAACAAGACAATGCTCCTTGTCATAAATCAGCGGCCACCATGCGCTGGTTTAGAAACAACAGTGTCGACTTGTTAGAATGGCCGGCGCAATCCCCAGATCTCAATCCTATCGAGCATCTTTGGGGTATTCTGAAGCGTAAGGTCCGAGAGCACAGCATTACATCAAAATCAGCGTTAAAAATGCTATGATTCAAGAGTGGGACGCCATACATAAGTGCAGCCGATTGTAAAAAGCTTGTAAGCACCATGCCCCAAAGAATTGCTGCTGTGATCAATGCGAAGGGTGGGCCAACTAAATATTAATATTTTTTTGTTATTTTATAAGAATATAGTAAATTGGAAAACAATTTTATTTATACTACACCTGCTTGGAAAGTACCTTGATACTTTATCAAATTTACGGTAGAAAGTACGTCATTGCATATCGAACAAATATGCGGGGAGAAAACGCATCTGAGCGGGAGAGAAAAGTGTATGAAAATCCATTTCTTACGTGGTTTTTCTTTTTTAATTTTGGGTAAGACTATGCGCCGGTAACCTAAATATCAAAAGCCAAAAAGTTTTTACAGTGAGTTTTTATCTCCAAGTTCGCAAAATGACACTGGCCACTAGCTGTGTGTTGGATGGTGTCGGGCTGGCAGTGCGACCCTGCGGCGGCAGGATAAACAATTTGAAAAAAGAACATGTGAAAATTGCAGACGCCATTGGCGCCATTTTCAATTTGTGTGTTGCAAGGAACTTGTACCTAAACTGGAATGCGGACGCGAAGCTCAAATCCGTTCCGAAGAGTATACCCTCGAAGGACCTAGCTATCTCTTTCTAGTAGTGTGGATATCAATTCGCGATAAACGTAAGGACAATTTTATTTGATGCAATATTTGCAGGTTTTTTTAAGACACTTATTATTAACCTTACAAATGATGCATTTCTGTTACCGCTATAACAAAAAATACAAAAAATTAATTAAAATAAATATTTAAGGGAGACTCCCATACAACAGTTGTGATTTTTTTGGCGCTTATTATAGGTAATGGTTCCGTACCACTCATTACCTACCTATAAAAATACCCTTCATGCGCGAGTCCGACTCGTACTTGGCCGGTTTTTTTCTTAACAACGTATTAAATAGAAATAAATAAATAAATTCAATTATGAATACAAAGGTCTGTATCGGTCTGTTACGCTTTCACGGTTAAATCACAGAGCCGCTTTCAAAAAAATTTGGCATGGAGATAGTTTAAAACCCTGGGAACTATATATGGTTCTTTCTATCACAGATTTTTGATCAGTTGCTCGGTAGCGCGATATAACAGAATTCCACGCGGGTGAAAAGCTAGTTCTCAATATATATCTGAGGAACTTATATTGAGCGCGCTAATTTCTATAATAAACGCTTCGTTATGCAGACTAAATGCAAAATTGGTTTTCTTAAGCAGACTTTATTGCGTTGAATTATAAACTTTCAAAGTGGTTAAGACCCATGATACAAATACAATTATTGCAGATTGAATTAATAACAGAATCACCAGCTGACAATTCTTCGAAGGCTTGGCCTTGATAGGCAGTGGTATAGACGTCCAAACAAACGTGCATTAATTGGTAATCTACGTTTATTCGACACTTGTACGGTCAGAACCAGTAGACTAAAAATAAAATGATGCAGTGTTTATATATAATTAAAACTACTAAAACCCTTCATGAAAAACGATGATTATAAATAGAAAGAATAACAGAAGAGATATAATTTATTTGTGTATATATTTATTTAGGTTAACCTACAATTGTTTACACTATATATTTGTATGAAACAGTCATATTATATTCATAAGTGTAACAATTAATTACAGGCTAACACCACATGTGCTATTTAAGGTTAGAAATCAATATTATTAACATACATAATTCTAAACATAAAGGAGGCAGATCGAATGACAATTATAAGGTTATTATTTTTAGGTTGGTTCTATATTTTCTAGTTCCTCATATGTTGCAGCTGCAGGTTTGTTACAAGATTGGCTTGACACACAACCCTAAAAAATGTATTACACTATTATTAGTTAAAAGTCTGGAAATAATCTTTAAATTATGAATTATTATTAATATTTGTCGACATTAACTAACTGCAGTGGATAAAAGTTAAGTAATTAAGTTATGAGTAATTATTAATATAATAAACTACACTTTTAAGCAAGTTTGCGTAGCTGAGTTTTTGGCCAAAATGATATAAAATATTTTTGCCATCAATTTGCTAAGCAAAAGTAAATAAATCAACTAAAATGTCGACTTTTATGCTTATTAATTTGACTCCTTTCATAACATTCACTTACCAGATCTTTGAATGTGCCCAGTACAGGTTGTATATTCTTTTCTTTAGTGGGTTTCAATATTATAGTACTTAAAACATTTATTTGTTTCGCTTTAACAGGAATCTAAAATAATAATACAATAGATTGATGAGAACAAAATTTTAGTAGGTATTTATGGTTAATATAGATTCAAAATGAAAATTCATCTTGTTATGCTCATATTCTATTTCGGAACGGTGATCTTCATGTCATTTGTAAAGATTGATAACTTACTTTAGGGAAAATGGATGCAATTGCATCATTTGATCTTGTTTCGAAATGCAATATTTCTTCGGGCTTGAAATGGCGGCTACAAATTTTGGAACCGTTTCTGACCTTTTTCTGTGTAGAACACTGAGCCACCGGTCTCGAAGATCATCATTTTTAGGAAAGCTTAAAATAACAAAAAATAATAAATAATGAGAAGAAAGAAAAATAATAAATAAGAAGAATAAAAATAAGAACATCCACTTTTACATTGAAAACATAGTCACCCTAAATGCAATTTGTAAACAAAGTCACAAAACTTACTTAAAAAAGGAAATTCCAGACCCGGGGTACCCTTCACTCTTGCAATTAACCACAAAACACGTTCTTACCATGGTTACAGTATCTTGCACTTTAATATTACGAAAACTCACAAAATTAAATATAATGCAAATTTACGAACATACAGATGTCAAGTAAACGTCAGACGGCAATGTAGTAATTGCCAGGTATAGTATAATATATCACTACTAATTCTTACAAATTCCATTTTTATTTGGTTTAAACATCTTGTGTTTGCATGTTAAAATAATTTTAATTTTCATTAATATGCATACAGTAATAATGGCAATTCATTTTAAAGATAGAATTCCAAAGAAGTTTAAAACTAGGTGTTATTACTACAACAGACAGGTCGAAAAAATTACCATTGAAATAAATATTTTTAATCTGACACACAGAAGAAAGGGACACAGTCCACACACGCACTGTCTCGCTCGGAACGAAAAGTTCCTTCAGTTTTATGCGTGCAAGTTTATACTCTATTGTTTAACAGCTAAGAAAGATTTTCTGTATTCTTTGAATCATTCGTAAGCAATCCAGTTAGTAGGTAGAAGATCCTTGGTGTGTTGTTTGAGGATTCAGTTTTCGTAGAAAGTAAAATAAAACTATCAAAATGATAAGTAGTGATAGTGATGATGAAGATTTTTTAACTCCGCCGCAGTTCTCAGTATTTATATGTATCATCTATGGCCACAGTTGAAGGAAACAGCAAAAATACTGATTGATAACCTTTTACCACAGAAATCAATTAAAAAATATAATAAAACTTATGACGATTTTTTGCAATGGAAAAGTGAAAAATATGCGGCATCTTTTTCTGAAACTGTTTTGCTAGCTTATTTCAGTGAAAAAGCGCAAAAATACAAACCAAGTACGTTATGGTCTATGTACTCAATGTTGAAAAGTACTATATTTATTTTCCTCGTAGGTGTAGTATAAAGCACTATGTATCACTCGAGAGAAAGTACGATACCCGATCTCGGGTGTTTTAAAGCCCTCGCCTACGGCTCGGGCTTCAAACGACACCCTCGACGGTAATCGGTCACTTTCTCCTCTCGGTGAACAATGTACTATTTATTTTTCACCTTAAACATGAAAAAGTCAGAAAATTTGAAGGTGTCTAATACTTTTGGCCAAGGCTGTATAATATAAAATAGAAAAAATATATTGATTTATTTCTAAACTGATTATCTGGCCGTTAAAGCAAGTAATGATTTTTTTTTATTGATAATAGGCTCGCGTTTGACCACAATCTCACCTGATGGTAAGTGATGATGTGGTCGAAGATGGAGCACGCTTACCTAAAAGTAACCTATTCAATCTTGACTTAAACACCCCTAGTTTATAGCTATCGGGAAACACAGACTCCGGCAGGGAATTCCACTCCTTAGCCGTACGCACAATAAAGGTATTCCCAAAACGTTTAGTGCGTATTGGTGGGATGTCCACCATGTAAAGATTTATTGTTTTATTTCATTCATCTGCAATCTGTTATGAATGACCAATAATCTCCTGGAGTACGACCGTCAGGCAGGTGCTGTCTATCGATGAGCTGGATCTGGATGTGATGCCAGCTCGCAGCACATGCGACACGTGGCGTCCCCTCGCCGCGGAGCTCCGTCTGTATGTAGTCACTGACAATATCATTGCCTAGCCTGTTATCTGAAATATTCGCCGAAATCAGTTCGATGATTGTGACCCCAAAAAAAGAAAGATAGTAAGATAAATGTAGGTATGTATTATTACCTGTCTCTGACTTGTAAGTCAATGTGTAGCAATATCGGAAGAAAGAAACGATTTCCTGTAGGTAAGATAAAATTATCATTCCACATGCGATTTGTGGTGGTACGTAAGTGAGTACCATAAGTTAATGGGTGCATCCAGCAACAGGATATCGCAATATAGCCATCATGTAAGACAGCTACGAGATTCGGTCATAGCTGAATAAATAATTGGTTATACTGATCTCCGTAAAACCTGGTAAACAGAAAAAAACTGACCTGAATACTACTACCAAACACGAGCCATATCTACTAGCTCAGCAAATCAGTGAATGAATCACATCAATATCTCGTTATCAGGCCGCAGGGCAGATATGGCAGATAACGATAGTAGAGGATTCGCCGGCCGGGCTAGTTCCCCTCGCGACCTGGACACTGTCGGGTCTGCACGTGGAGTGAACCTGGCCAGTGGGGAGTGTGGGTGAGTGAGTGATGTGCCGAGCGGGAGTGTGGCTGCTGGCGGCCGCGCTGCTGGGAGCGGCGCGCGCCGACGGCAACGTGTCCGTGCAGTGGAAACAGTGAGTCGCCCGCCACTAACGCGATTGCCGTTCATTCGTCTATTGATGACCAGTAGTATCTACCCTACTAAACTCCGTTTGATTGTGAGACAGTTTCTGATAAAATGCATTTTGGATCTACAAATTAGCCGTTTTTCAATAAACGCGCCACTTCGAACGATGATAACTCTTCTTTACATTTCAGTCACAACAACTTCTAAATAAGTTGTCTGCTATGTAGGTACCTAGGTATGTATAAGTCAACTTGTGTTCGGTTTGAAACAGCATGCAATATTCATGACGTAGGTACCTGTATGGATCCAGAATTGCCAATGTTTAATATTAATAATATTTTGATTTACACAGAAAGTAGTAACAGAGTTGTTCCGAAGATGCCATCTTTGTATAGATTACCTGCTTTACCTAATTTAGACATACAAACATTAAAAATATAATTAACTAGCTAATCCGGCGAATTGCCATTTTTTGTATTTTATTGGCCAACTTCTTTTATAAATTTTCTTTTAAACCAACCTTATCCTGACAAAAATGTACCTAGGTAGGTACACAACGTTTACCAATTTAGTGTAGGCGCGGCGTTCCGAAGTTATGAGCGTATCGATGATTCATTTGTATTTATATAGGTTATGTAGACCTAATAATGATTAATAATAATAATAACTTTATTTATTTCCTCCTCACAATGACAAACTTATTCTAAGTTTCACAAATAGGTTTTTTTATTTGTTAGCAATGTGAGGAGCTGGTGTCTGAATTAGGCGTAAAATGCCTGTATTACAAATCACCAGGTCCCCACCCCACGGAAGAACAGAAAATTTTACTTATAAAATAATAATATAAAAAAAAATACAAACATTATATTACAATTTACCGTTATAGATAAGGAGATTTAGGATTAAAAACTTAAGTTATTATATTTTTGAGGGTAGAAATTAAAAAGAAACTATAAACAAAATCAAGGCGCCTGTATTTGTGTGTCTACGCGAGTGTGTAGGTAATGTTAGTGTGTAGTGTTAAGTGTCAGGTGCAGTGTGCCGAGGTGTACGTGAGAAGGTTTTGGTGCAAGTTATAAACTTATGTCGTACTAATTTAATTTGAATTAAGTAGACTTTCTGTAAAATTATAATCCAGATTTTGTAACCAGTCCGAAACCAAAGACTTACATTTAGTTTTCTCGATTACCTCGATTAGCTCGATTTACCTTATTGTATAAATTTGAACCCTGGTAGCAGAAAAACCGATGTGCAAACTTAGTTTTGAAGGGCGATGAAGAACAGACTATATGTTTGCGACGCTTGTTTCTGATTCTTTCTGGATCAAAAGTTGTTAGGGCATGTTGCTTAATTACCGTTTTTAGAATGTAGAGCTGTCTCACAGTAAGTACCTCCCATTTCGAGTAGAGATCAGTAGTTGGGTGATAAAAAGGTAAAGATAAACTAACCTTTAGAAGTGCTCTTTGTGCTCTCTCAACTTTTAAGAGATGAGTTTTACATGTGCCACCCCATGTGGTGATACAGTATTCAAGCTGAGACTGACAGAGAGCATAGTAGACCGATTTTACAACAGATTTTGGTGCAGTATTTCTTAAAGCTTTAAATATTACGATAAGTCTACGCACTCTCGCTGATAGAAGATTAATATGATCATGAAATTTAAGATTTCTGTCGATAATTACACCTAAATACTTCGTAGATTCAGTATTTTTAAGGTTAGGACACTGACAAATTGTGTCATTTGCATTTGGGCACAAATGGAAGACAATACTCAAAGAGATGTGATAAAAGTGATGTAGGTCGTTTTTTCTACATTTAATGTAAGTAAGTTCTTATTTAACCAACTGTTCACAGTGTTCATGCCTATCTGAGCTTTGACAAAAACTTCATGCCAGGAGTTACCACTGAAGAGTAAAGCCGTGTCATCAGCATACGCAACAACTTTCGAATCCGGATACATTAACTGACATATATCATTTATATAGACCAGGAACAGCGTCGGTCCAAGAATACTGCCCTGTGGAACTCCAAATGTCATTGGGAGTTCTTCACTAGTTATGTTACCGATTTTAACACATTGTGTTATGTCGGTTAGATAATCTTTAAAAAGTTTTAATTGAAGATCCCGGATACCCAGACTTTCAAGTTTTGTTAACAGAATGGGGACAGAGACTGTGTCAAATGCCTTTGCTAGGTCTAAGAATATTCCAATTGTTTTCCTCTTTGAATCTATGTTGTTAACTATATAATTTGTAAGTTCTGACACAGCGTCAGCGGTGGATCTCTTGGCTCTGAAACCAAATTGTGCTTGTGAGAGAAGATTTTTATTTTCTAAATAGTTAACAAGTCTTTTATTAATGATGCGCTCTAAAATTTTTGATAGGGTAGGTAGAATTGAAATTGGCCTATAATTATTGACACAGTCCCTGTCACCACTCTTATGTATCGGGTGAACTCTTGACTTCTTATAGATCTTCGGAAATATACCAGTTGTGAGCGACAAATTACAGATGTACGTTATAGGTATTGTTAGCATATCCATATTTGATTTCAAGATGTCACTAGATATCAAATCAAGGCCCACCGAACAATCACTATTTAACCCTGTTATTAGAGATTTTATCTCATCTTCATCCGTAGGGAGCAGACAAAAAGAATGGCTACAACGTAATGGGCCCTGTTTGTAGATTATTCTTAATGATTTTTTCTGCTAGCGTTTTACCAACATTCGCAAAGTATTGATTAACATTGTTTACCGAATTTTGGGGGTCATTGGTACTTATAAGTTCAATCGGGCTGTCTTTGGGTTTAGATGAATATGTAATCTCTTTAACTATTTTCCAAATTTTTTTACTATTTTTCCCTGCGTTTTGGAATTGTAGCTTCTCATATGCTCTTTTAAGTTTTTTTAATAAAGACGAATAAAAATTTCGGTATCGTTTGTATGTAGTTTTATATATCTCATTGTCTGGGTGTTGCTTTACTTTTTTATATAGATTATCGCGGTTTCTAATGCACTTCAGAATGCCTGGAATTATCCAGGGTTTTAAAAATTTTTTCTTGTTTGATATTTTGACTTCTTTAGTGTTGTTTTTTATAGCCGTATATAGGATACTGTGGAAGAAATTAGCAGCCTCGTTGGCGTTTTTAATTGTGTATAGTGGACTAAAGTCAACACTCTTAAGTTCCGCATTTAGATAGTTATAATCTAAGTAATTTATAATATTGGCAGGTTTTTGTTTAGGAAGACTAGCTATGTACAAAGCAACACTATTATGATCTGTAATTGTTGTTTGGAGTATAAGACAACGAGCCGTTAGTTTTGTCTTTAGAAACGTGTGATCCAGACATGTTTTATTGTGCGTAGGAGATGTATATGCCGGCATCATACCGTGGAAAGCCATCATATCTAGATATGCAGAAAGATGGCTGTCAGCACTGTGCTCGGCAATATTAATATTAATGTCCCCCAATAATATGACATTTTGAATATACGAATATTTTAATAGTATCTGATTAAGCGATTTTAAAAAGTTATCAATGTTTCTGTACCCAGGTGGTCTGTAAATAGCCACAGCTACTGTATCTTTATTTACTGTAATAACAAGGCAGTTTGCATCCTCAATTTCAGGTTCTTCAACTGAGATAAACAAACAAACGATTGGTATAATTGATTATGTGTATGTCAATATAATGTAATGAAGAGTTAAACTAAGATCATTAATGTTGTAGCACTTCGCCCGCGGTTTCTTCTGCCAGGAGGCTAGAGACTACCCAAGGAGCACATTAGTGGAAATAGCAGCCTATTTTGTTACTTTCGGCCGTAAAATAGCGGTTCAAGGGTTCAACAAGCAGTTCAAAGTTGCATATCTGCATCCGTAAACGTCTATAGCTATAAAAGTCACTTAAAGTGCTACAAGCTGAATCAAATACTAATAGGCTTCACAGTAGTTCACTTTAGAACTCATTTACCACTTACACCTTTATATGAGAATTACGAAGGTCATTCTGCCACTTACAGCTGTACAGTGGTTTCCATTGTAATTTTTATAGATTACTTTACTACAAAAAGGAGTTAATTGTAGACTGCTTGCAGCACCTGTACAGGAGTTATAGTAACCACTATTATACTGCTACAAGTTTCATTATAGAAATAATAGATGTTCTTATGCATACTATAGTTACTAAAAATTCATCAGTGTAACTAAAAACTACATTAAATATCCTAAAAAGAAACAAAAACTGCCTTTAGTAATACAATAGTCATAACTTCTTCCTTACAGGATCAATCCATTCGCCATTTTTTTTACAGCCGCTTTTGTAAATATAAAAAAAAAATGAATGGTAAACGATGGAAATTAATAAAGAAAAGTGGAGGTTATCGCAGGAAAGTACGCAAGGTTTATGAAAACCTCCTAAAATCGTCAAACATGGCTGAACATTCCAGTGAATCTGCTAATCATCTAATACTAAAGTATTTTAATTTTAAAGAAGATTAATCTCAACATTTCACACATCGCAAACTTAATCAAAAAGCCTATTCTTGGGTTCTTATTGTATAAAGATATCAGTCTCAAAATTTGGATTTGGCGCAGTACCATCACAGGATCCATTATCCTCTTTAGCCAAATTACGGTTTTTTTTTGTGCAACGTTCTCATCATCATTAGTCAATATCTTTTCAATCGGAATATTGTCTTCGTTTGACAAATTTTCTTTATTCTGATCTAGCGATATTTCCCATCCTGAAGGGCAGATTGACAGCTCTTCCTTGTCTGCATTTATAAGTTTTAACTATTTTAAAAGACATTCTGTAATAAAACAATAATAGGTAGTTAATTGAAATGTTTAAACTTCATATTATGGTATAAGTAGGTATAACTAAACCATAAAGTAACTGGATCTTATTTCTACCAACAACAAAATAATGTAAACTGTTATTAAGACGTTTGATGATTATCTATTTGAAAAATAACCTGTAGGTGTCATGTTTATGTAGAAATACCGGGTATAAAGTCAAGTATCGTAATTAAAACACCGTAATCTTGGATTTGTTTTTAAAGTTGAGAAGCGTACAATTTCTATGTTAAGTGAACGTTTTTAAGGGTAGACCACGGATCTCCAAAATGGAAACCATTCGAATAAGTACGTAACTAGATCTTATAACCACAAAAACAGGAAAATAGGAGCTTTTTGTGGCTGTGAATTGCACTAGGGGAACAAAAATCACTGGAAGCATTAGAAGGGTGAAAATTAGCGCTATGATTCTCAAAAGGGAATTATTAGAGCTAAAACTGTAGGTTATGACTACATTACAATGACGCCATGATTTTTTAAGAAAACTTATAATTCACTTGCAAAATTGAGTTGATATACATTGGTTTTTCAGTTAAATGTGCATTAAATGTACCGGTAAACAATCGGCCACTTGCGAATAGTAAGTTATCGACACGTAAAAATACGGAAATAAAATTTATTCTGTATACAGAATAAATTTTAAACAGAAAAAATTAACAAAAGATATGTGATATTTTTTATTTGAATAACAAATAAAAAATATCACATATCTTTTGTTAATTTTTTAAATATCATAAAAGCGCGTTAAAATTACTCGAAAATTATCTTATATATATACAGTAAACTGGACAGCGTTTTAAGTATCTTTATATATCTTGCTAATACAGAATACAAACTTTTACTTATGTTCTTTTGTTTTATTGTCATGATGGCGACGAAAACACTTTACCAAAATATTAAAAATAATGTCAATTGAAGATATACAAGAAAGAACTATAATCAATTCATTCGTTCAAAGTAGTTCAAAATCATTCAAAAGTAGATCAGCGCTATACTAAAGCTCTCGTAAGCTTTAGTATAGCGTTAATAAATCGTTATAGCTATTTGTACCGTCGGTTTAGGTTATATCGGGTAATATCTGTATGGTGGTGGGTAGTTCGTTATACTTATTGAATACACGATGCACTGGTCGAATCAAAGCTCCAGAGCCTTGAACATCGACGACGAGTTGCAAGTCTATCGGTTTTCTATCGGTTACATTTCGGGGAGTGTGCGATGGAATTACACAATTTAATTCCAACAAGCCCGTTCCATCATCGGACTACGAGACAAACGGCGAAGCGCCATCGTTACATGGTGGACATCCCACCCATACGCACCAAACGTTTTGGGAATACCTTCATTGTGCGTACGGCTAAGGAGTGGAATTCCCTGCCGGAGTCTGTGTTTCCCGATAGCTATAACCTAGGAGTCTTTAAGTCAAGAGTGAATAGGTTACTTTTAGGTAAGCGTGCTCCATCTTCGACCACATCATCACTTACCATCAGGTGAGATGGTGGTCAAACGCGAACCTATTCTAAATAAAAAAAAAAAAAAAAAAAATACACCAGTTTGCTGCTAACTCTCGCCTTTCATTGACGCTGCATTGGCGACGAGTACGGGATCTCTTTTAAATCTTCAATTCGCGTGCAGTTTCGTTTGTATTTGGATTAAGATGCCAATCGGGAAGTTAGAACCGTTCAATTTAAGTTCTAAACAGTGGCCTGCATATATACACCGCACGGTGGGCTGAAAATCGGCTTTCATAGACTTAGGCATTTTATTTTGCAAGTGCGAGTTTTTTTGCCGGATATCACTTCTATTAACAATTAACAATATACAAAAATGACACCAGAATTGATTCTGCACAGAAACGAAGGAATTATAATTTTTTTACGAAAATTTTGTATGGAGCTAGTATGAAAAATCGAAATATCTCTAAAACGGCAGCGATAACCGTAATATCCTTATAGGGGGTTATAGTACTAATTATTTATGATTTTTTGACATACGTTACATAATGGTTGTAGATGCCTTTTTTTTTAAAAAATCGTCAAAATATTTTTATTTATTTTTACATATTTAAACGTTCCTTTTAGTGTTTAAGTTGAAGAATTCAGAGCTTTAACAACTCTTATCATAAAATAGCATCACCCCTATAGACCTGAAGGACTAGACAGAGGTGTGTAGTGTCTTGTTGATCTTGTAAGATTTCCAACAATACCAAATAGTTGAATATCAGTGTCAAAGTGCCCATGCTGTCGCTTCTTTTTGAAAGATAGGGGAATGAAATTGTTAATTGATCATACCCTAAAAGTATGATTACAACATAACCGGACACATAATAATAATAATATCCTTATAGGGGATTATAGTACTAACATTATTTATTTTAACATATGAAACTGTTCAAAACGATCCATGAACTGTGTCAAAGTTAAGAACATCGTTAGGAAGCATGCTTTTTCCCCAAATATTAAGAATATGTGAAAAAAAAAAGACTGTATATAAACTTTTTATTGATAGGTAATTTAAATAAAACAGAAGTAACAAAAATAATATCTAATAAATTCAATTATACAAAATACATATTTGAAACTATAATTTATGAAATTATTAACTAAACATATTGGTACAATAAACTAACATAAATAACAAAAGAACATAAAGAAAAATAATTAAATTTTACAAATTTTCTTTACAACTTTCGTTGTCGGACTCCAATTCCGAGTCAGAATCCAGATCGGATATACCTACAAACTCGAACTCAGTTTCCGGAAACTGTATTAGGTCGAGAGTTTCAGCAAAAAAGGTTGTCTTCCTTTTGGCATCTAACTTCGGCCTTTGTGCACTTAGAAAAGGATCCGAAGAAACAACAAGCATATTTAGGATATCTTGATTAGAATCTTGCCTGCTTCTTTTCCGCGAATGATGTTCCCGGAACCTCCTAAAATCTTTGTTTCGAGACTCTGAGGCTTCTTCCGAGAGAGTCCCAATCGGGACAATATCATTTTTTTCGATTATGTCAGCTCCGTGTATTAATAGTTTATGTACGGTTGATGACATGTAGTACCAGTCGTATAATTCCAAGTTTTATTGGGAAACTCGAAAAACTTCCTTGCGGTATTCCCGTCATTGGTAGTTCCCGAGCCTTGTTTTACTATATCAATTAACAGATTGAGCTCCTCTTTAAATTTATTTTGAATGTTTTTTTTTTCTGTTTTGTAACATATCTTTATGCTCATTACTTCTTGCTGCCCACTGTTTGAAGTCAAGTCTGTACGCAATGTGTAACAGACATTCCATGCAATTTATACGGGCATGTAGGGATGATAGGCCAAATTCATATATGTCAGAACACACAGTTTTTGATGTTACAGCATCTAAGTGGTTCATTTCTGTTGGTTTTGCTAAGCACAGGTAGCATGATGCATTTGATCTAGCTTCAGAAAGGTACGTGCAGACTTTTGCGTCGATCATTGTCATCATTAGTTTATGAGTCACCCTGTTACTATTAATGCACTCTGTGGGGTTAAGGGCCTCAATTTCCTCATCCATTTTTCTTTTGTTATCAATGAAAACTGCATGGCTTTCTTTTACAAAAGTGAACTGAACCGGACGACAATAAAAAGTTGAGCATGGTTTCGGGTTTGTCCATATAGTATTATCTCCATCTGTCAGTTTCAGTGGCACCAAGGAGGTCATGAAAATGCTTGAATCATCATGCTCGCCGTCCATTTTCTGCTTGTATCGGCTTTGATTGGAAGCACCATCAAATCCCCACTTCGATATCAGCTTTAACTGCTTATTTTCCACATTATCAGAAAGACTTTGAAGAATCCGCTTCACCGTGATGTCAAGTAAAGCTTGAAGTGTAATTCTAGCTGATGAATCCGTAACTGATACTGATTGATTAGGAGGGTAGCATGCAAGCTTAGTTTGTTGCAGTTTATAGTAGGATGGGTAAATATCCTTAGCACCTTCCCGAATGGCAGTCTCTCGCAACGTAATATATTGCCACTTTGAAAGCTTAAGTGAAAGAAGCAATCCAAGTGCTTTCTCTGGTGTAAATATTACTGTTTTCTTAATGCTTTCCTTGATTTTAACGGCAGCTTCTGGATTTTTGATCATATAATTGATTACAGATGCGATATCTTCATAACCTTCTTCTTTTAAACGTGCTGCAGCTGCATATGCCAATTCACAGGAATCCTCGCCTATGTGCTCACTAGATCTTCTCTTTTTCTGTTTGCATCCCAGATCTTTGAATGGTTTTCGGGACCTTTTTGTCATTGTTCCAACAGTCGATGATGTCGAAGGTTCTGGAGAGACTGAGCGTGCTCTTGGTATCTCATCAACAGTTGGTTCTTGATTTATTAAAGTTTGCACGCAACTCGGCCAATCAATATTTGCTTGCAACCACTCTCCGTACGTATTTCTAAACTTATCAAAGAATCGTTTAGATTTCTGCCACCTGTTTAAAGCAGCTCGCGTGAATCTCCGGCAAAATTCTTTGAGAGTTACTTGATCTTCGGCAGAAAGGCAATCGCCTATGCGGGACACAATTGCACTAAACAATACTTCATGATTAAATGAAGGACACTCACTTTTTAGAAGAACAAACAAATCTAAGTTGGTGATTAAACTTTCCATTCTAAGATTTTGTAGTCGCAAAGCAAATAGTTTTAGTGTTAGCAGTTACACGGTTGTGAACAATCTAAATTATGGAACAAAATTATAGCCCTTTTATTGTATAAAGTCAATAATTAGTTAACTACCCTCATTAAAGTTATAAAAGATATGATAATAAAAATTTATAATCGTCAAAAACATTTCGTAGAACTCATAGTAGAACTAATCAACATTAGCAAATCACATTAGCTCACTAATTATAAAAAGGTGAATGCAGTTCTTAGTTGGTATTGTTGCGAGATATTTCAAATCATTTAATCACTTAATAGGCTCATTAGAATCAGAAGACTACAACCATCATTCTAATTACTTAATTACTTGTCATCAGACTCATTAGATGACTACACAATATGTTATTTTGTATTTTGAACGTATGCAAGGTTTTAAAATTCCTTTTGTGTCGATATTATTATGTGTCCGGTTATGTTGTAATCATACTTTTAGGGTATGATCAATTAACAATTTCATTCCCCTATCTTTCTAAAAGAAGCGACAGCATGGGCACTTTGACACTGATATTCAACTATTTGGTATTGTTGGAAATCTTACAAGATCAACAAGATACTACACACCTCTGTCTAGTCCTTCAGGTCTATAGGGGTGATGCTATTTTATGTTAAGAGTTGTTAAAGCTCTGAATTCTTCAACTTAAACACTAAAAGGAACGTTTAATATGTAAAAATAAATAAAAATATTTTGACGATTTAAAAAAAAAAAGGCATCTACAACCATTATGTAACGTATGTCAAAAAATCATAAATAATTAGTACTAAAACCTCCTATAAGGATATTACGGTTATCGCTGCCGTTTCAGAGATATTTCGATTTTTCATACTAGCTCCATACAAAATTTTCGTAAAAAAATTATAATTCCTTCGTTTTTGTGCAGAATCAATTCTGGTGTCATTTTTGTATATTGTTATAACAAATGGAAGTGATATCCGGCACAAAAACTGGCACTTGCAAAATAAAATGCCTAAGTCTATGAAAGCCGTTTTTCAGCCCACCGTGCGCCGGGTTAATTAGTACATTTTACTTAATGACGTCAAAGATAATCTTAAAGTGCCTATGCTAATAACTATCGTGGGTGAGTCCACGTATTCTTTGATGTGTGACCTGTGTTCGCCTGACTTCCCCGAGAACAAATCTTATGAAGATTTAGTAAAACTAGTGGCCGATCACTTGGAACCGCAGCGATCCGAGATCGCCGAACGGCACGTGTTCCGGCTGCGGCGACAGCGTGCCGGCGAGCCTTTGACGGAGTATTTGCAGGCTCTCAAACATATGGCAACAACTTGCAACTTTGGTAAATGTAAAAAGTGTTCTACTCTAGAGGAAAATTTGAGAGACCAGTTTGTTTCGGGTCTGGCAAATGACGCAATGCGTTCTAGAATATTCGCCGAAAGGAAGATAGAATACAAGGAGGCGGTGGAGTTAGCACTAGCTCTGGAGGCTGCAGAGAAGCACGCGGAGGTGAGCGGCAGCACGGGCGTGCCGACTACGACCTCGGGTCCCGGCGGCGACGCAGGGAACGACCTGCACTACACGCGCAGCGGGCGCGGGCGCGGGCGCGCTCACGGCTCGCGGGAAGCAGGCGGCGCGGGCGACGCGCCGGTGCCGCCGGGCGCGGATGGTTCGGCTCGGGGCTCGGCGGCGCAAGCATGCTGGCGGTGCGGTAAGGCGCATCGCGCGGACAGGTGCCGCTATGTCAACTATCATTGTGACGAGTGTAAACAAAGAGGTCATTTGCGAGTGATGTGTAAATTAGTGAAAAATAATGGAAGTCGGCAAAGCTATATCAGTTGTTTGGCTTTTTGGTTTCAGGTGGGTCAGGGTTTGGTTTTGTGGACTGTACTTAAATTATACCCAGATATATTCTTATTATGTGTAATTACTTTTTACAATGGTTGTTCTTTATATATAGTCGTCGTCGCGGCACAAAAATCAAGCGAGAGAGTGTGCGGCGCGCGCGCGGCTCGCGTAAGTCCGTTGGTACCCTCCCCTCTTCGCCCCGTCCCGCCTCCCGCGTTACTTGCTGCTGCCGTGTTGCGTGGACGCCGCGGTCGTCATCAACATGCCCCCGGCCTTGGAAGCACCAGGTTCCAATGAAGCTGAGCTGCTGCGGTCATCAACTGGATGCAGAAGTGGACAGATTTTCGGGAATGATCGGCGAATGACGCCCGTCTGTGTTTTGATGGTAGCCACACGTGATATACCATCCTTGCCGGTGAATGTTTGCAGCACTCGTCCGAGGCGCCACTTCAGAGGAGGTAAGTTGTCTTCTTTGATTACGACTAGGGTGTCAGGTGTGAGCGTGTCTCGGTTGAGTTGCCATTTCGTCCTCTTCTGAAGCTCAGAGACATATTCGGTTGACCACCGTTGCCAGAAATTCTGTCTCATCTGTTCCACGCGATCGTAACGTGGCAAACGCTGCGTAGCCGTTGCGGTGAGGTCTGGGCTGGCTGGTGCGGTGAGCGGTCGGCCAATCAGGAAATGAGCAGGAGTTAAAGGAAGCAGGTCGTTCGGGTCTGTGGACATCGGGTACATAGGTCGGGAGTTGAGTACAGCCTCAATTTGTGCCAATATCGTTGTCAACTCCTCATAAGTAAAGTTTGCATTGCCTACAATGCGACATAAATGAAACTTGCAGGACTTGACCCCTGCCTCCCACAAACCACCAAAATGAGGCGAGTATGGTGGGACAAATGTGAATTTAATAGCATTATTCGTTGTAAAATCTATAATATCGGATTGTGACGAATCTAAAAATTTTGAAAATTCTTTTAAAGCTCCAACAAAAGTAGTGCCATTGTCAGAATAAATCTGCATAGGTTTGCCACGTCGAGAGATGAAACGCTTCAATGCCAGCAAGTACGCTTTAGTAGTAAGACTTGTAACCAATTCTAAATGTATTGCGCGCGTAGCAAAACATACAAAAAGACAGATGTAGCATTTCGTTAACTTGGCCCCCCTACCTTCACGGTTCAACATGAACAATGGCCCAGCGTAGTCCACGCCACTACGTATGAATGGATACCCTGGCTCCAATCGTTCAGTAGGTAAGTTACCCATTTGTATGTTCAATGGTTTAGGTTGCAGGCGCTTGCACTTCATGCAGCTGTGAACCACTTGCTTAGCCAAGTTACGCCCTCTAGTAGGCCACCAAGTATCTCTTATTGTAGCCAGTAATAACTGAGCTCCTGCGTGTAACAATTCCTCATGCTGATGCTCGAATATAAGTCGAGTGAGCTTGTGTTTACCGCACAATAACAAAGGATGTTTTTTATCATAAGAAAATGTGTCTGAATGTGATAATCTTCCACCTACTCTAATTAGATCGTGTTCATCTAGGAATACGTTTAAACTAGATATACTACGTGGGCTTGTTACTTGACGATTATGTTTCAGAGTGTCATACACATTCAAAAAAACTTGTTGTTGTGCGATTCGAGTTAAAATTCTAACAGAAATATTTAATTCATCTACGGATAGGCAACCTGTGAGACGCTGTGGTTTTAGTTTTGTACGACTGTTATTTACAAAACGCATAATATACGCCACAACACAATGTGAGAATCTATCGAATAAAAACGAATCAGATTTTATTTGAACAAGCAATAAAGTTTTATTTATTTTCAATTCAGGTAATTCATCATGATGAATATTACTTGAATCAATATTATGTTCCCATTGTGGGTTAGGAATATTAAAAAATGATGGGCCGTACCACCATAAGTCGTTAGTTATAAGTAAATCCAAATGTACACCGCGCGATAACAAATCAGCTGGGTTTTGTTTGCCGGCTACGTGAAGCCACGGCATATCACCCGTGAGTTCATTAATTTGCACAACTCGGTTCTGTACAAATGTCTTCAATAAGTTAGGCGACATCTTAAGCCACCCTAAAACGATTGTTGAGTCTGACCAAAAGTATACCTTATGAAAACTCAATCGTAATGAGTTACATATTTTCGTAAACAACTTTGCAGCCACTACCGCTCCACATAGTTCTAAACGAGGCACGCTAACCGGTTTGACGGGTGCGACCTTACTCTTCGCGCATAACAACTTGACCGATATCAGCTGTGCATCTGTATAGCTGCGTACATAAGCGCAGGCCCCGTATGCGTCTTGCGAGGCGTCACAAAAAATATGTAACTCAACAATGTGTGAGTCCTCTCCAATAACATAACGTGGAATGCGTATATCTTTTAAATATGATAATTTTGTAATAAAATTCTGCCAATTCAAAAGTATATTTGTTGGAACTGCATCATCCCACCCTATCTTACACAACCACAGTTTTTGCAAAATTATTTTAGCTATAATTATAGTTGGTGTGAGTAAACCCAAGGGATCATATATCTGTGCGATTACTGAGAGAATGTTGCGTTTAGTAGCGTGAGTTACGTCATGGTCACATTTTGTGTTAAAATACAATTCATCAGATGAATGGAACCACCCCATGCCTAGTGTTTTGGTATGACAATTTTCCCCTTGTGTAAATTCCTTAGACGAAAACAGTGGTTCGATTTGTGGAGATGGTGAATTAAATACCCACTTTCTAAGGGAAAAACAACCTGATTCCAATACTTCAGAAACATCTTTACATATTTGTAACAACCTTTGTTGATCCTGATGTCCCGTTATCAGATCATCGACATAGAAATCGTCGTTAATTA
The DNA here is from genome assembly GCA_943138885.2 of Tholera decimalis. Lineage (NCBI taxonomy): Eukaryota > Metazoa > Arthropoda > Insecta > Lepidoptera > Noctuidae > Tholera > Tholera decimalis. The sequence goes on from OW964557.2 coordinate 46,390,643, forward strand.
CCTGTGCGATGACGTCATCCTTACATTCCAACGCAAGTTGTTTCAAACATCTAATACTGAGATATGGTGCGGAAGCCGTCCCGTAAGTGACCGTGTTAAGCTGAAATACACCGAGCGGCTCAGATGGATCTTCCCTCCAAAGTATTAGTTGCAGATTTCTCTGGTCAGGCTGAACTAATATTTGTCGATACATTTTTGCGATGTCGGCACATGCAACATATTTAAATTGCCTAAAACGAAGTAAAATCGAAAACAAATAATTTTGTAACGCAGGCTCAATGTGTTGTATGTCATTTAATGATTTGCCTGAACTGGACTTTGCACTTCCGTCAAAGACAACTCTAAGTTTGGTTGTTGTACTTTGTTCCTTATAAACGCCGTGATGCGGTAATATATAAAAAGGGGATGTGTATTCTGTTATGCGACTCATGTGTCCCAGACGTAAATGTTCACTCATAAAATCAGTGTACATTTGTCGATAGCTAGGTGCGCTCCTAATGAGTTTGCGTTCGAGTGCGAGAAACCTGTTTTTTGCCATAGAATATGTGTCATGCAAAACATCAGCTGATTGACTGAGCGGAATGCGCACGGAAAAACGGCCCTTATCGTCGCGTAAAGTCGTGTCTCGGAATAAATTTTCGCATGCAGTTTCATCCTTAGTGAAATTGTTATTTATTGAAGGTATTTCTTCCAGTTCCCAAAATCGTTTGAGTTCTGAATCTAAAGTTTGCGTGTGATTACAATGAGTTAGGTTAGCGCGTGAAACCTTTTCATGAACAATTCCCGATATGATCCAGCCCAGTTGCGTGTTTTGCAGATATGGACCATTCGGTAATCGTATGAGGCCATCTCTAAGCAGGTCCCAGAACTTATCTGCTCCTATCAATAAATCAATGTCGTTAGACAGATAGAATTCGGGATCAGCCAGCTGAATATGGTTTGGTATAGAAAAATTTCTGTGATTATTTCTTAGTGAAGGTAGTTGTGCCGTTATACGATGTAAAACCAAACAGTTGAAGCGCGCGTTATACGTGTTTGTTTTAGAACGCATTTGAATACAACATGATTGTGTGGATTGAGAGATAGTGTTACCTACTCCTATTACTTGAACAGTGGACTGTATCAATGGAAGGTTAAGTTTTTTACAAAGCGATTCAGATATGAAGCAATGTTGGCTCCCGTTATCGAGGAGAGCTCGAGTAGTGTGATATTTATTTTGTGCGTCCGCTATTTCTACTAATGCGGTCGATAATAGTACGACATTTGGAGAATAATGTGCCGTGATGTTATTATCTTCGCTTTGAATTGTGTGAGACTTGCAAGACGTAGTTAGCGGTATTTGTGTGTGCGAAGCACTCGTATCACTTAAATCAGACTGTGGCATTATTTGCGTGATTTGAGCAACAGCTGATGATGTACGAGAGTCTGCTATATCAGAGTGAATTAACGAATTATGTTTCTTGTTACAAAGTCTGCACGGTCCATACCAACAATCCTTTAAGACGTGATCTGATCGTAAACAATTACGACATAACTTTTTGTTCTCAATGAAGTCTAACTTATCTTTAAGAGATAGATTTAGGAAATCTTCACACGAGTACACTGGGTGGTTGGAACCACACTGAGCGCATTTGTAACGAGGTGAATGAGATGATTTTTTGTTATTGTTAACTTTGTGTGTTATAACATGACTGTGTGATTTTGTGACCGACTGTTTCTTTGTGTGTGAGTCCGACGATTGTTTACTTTGAGGCCTAATAGATTCTAAAAAATCAGCACGATCCGTGAGGAACTTCATCAAATCAGAAAGTTTTAATTTTTCTACTTTCGGGAGGGTACTTTTATGACTTTCCCACTCGCGATCTGTTGAAGAGTCCAGCTTCGAAGTAATTATGTAGATAATTAATGTATCCCAAGTATCTGTAGGTTCTCCTAAAGTTCTTAATGCCCGAATGTTTCTCAAAACTGTATCAATGAGTCTGCGAATTTGACCAGCTGATTCTTTATTCATTGCTTGCGCATAGAATAACGCTTTGACGTGGTTACTAACTAGCAAATTGTCGTTATTGAATCTATTCACTAAGAGACTCCAAGCAACTAAATAATTGTCTGAGGAAAACTCAAGTGCCTTTACTACTTGTAACGCATCACCAGTAAGCACAGATCGTAAATAGTGGAATTTCTGTATGTTGTCCAGGTTGTCACTATTGTGTATCATAGATACGTAAGTGTCGCGAAACTCGAGCCACTGATCATACGAACCGTCGAATTTTGGCAAAGAAATTGTGGGTAACTTCATATAGTTGGAATTAGAAGTTCGACTTTGACCCCCAGAGTTTACATTGGAATTATCTTTAAGCATACATTTAGCCCTGCCTACCATAGCGTAAAACTGATTTTGAAACGTTTCTCTCTCTAGCGATTCTCCTTCCAGATCACTATCTGATATATAGGAGTCTATCTCATCTTGTAAATTAGAAAATTGATCGATTAATAATTTATAAGCGTGGTAACGCTCTTCTAATTCAGCTTTTTGAGCGCCCGTTACTTGCGTATCATCCAAAGACTGAATATATTTTGAAAACAGTGTTAATTTTCTTTTAACAACACCTCGTTTTTTAACTAAATCACGAATAATTTCATCACTAGTTTCTATGTCTACAATAGAATGTCTTTTTGTATTGCTCATATTGGTGGCTTGTAAGAGAAAAGAATCAAGTACTTACAGTAAACCGGTACGCGGCGTGAGTCCGTGGTAGGTAGACGCACAATTTTACACTGGAATTTTGCGAAAAAAGAACGATATTAGCACAAATTGAACTGAGTTCTGGGTACGGGTAATAAATGGATGGATTGACTCAGGTTGCACCAGAAGATGTTGCTCCAGAAGATTGTTCTAGAAGGCGTTGCTCCACATGATTGTTCCAGGAGGCGTTGCTCCAGAAGATTGTTCGGCTCGAAGGTTCAAATTATGTTTGGCTTTTTGGTTTCAGGTGGGTCAGGGTTTGGTTTTGTGGACTGTACTTAAATTATACCCAGATATATTCTTATTATGTGTAATTACTTTTTACAATGGTTGTTCTTTATATATAGTCGTCGACGCGGCACAAAAATCAAGCGAGAGAGTGTGCGGCGCGCGCGCGGCTCGCGTAAGTCCGTTGGTACCCTCCCCTCTTCGCCCCGTCCCGCCTCCCGCGTTACTTGCTGCTGCCGTGTTGCGTGGACGCCGCGGTCGTCATCAACATCAGTGGTGAGGACGATTCCGAAGATATGTTTAAGTTTGTGGCTAGAGGTAAGGACAATAAACCGTATTTTATTAATATCGTCATAGATAACTTTGAAACTAAGTGTGAAATTGATACCGGTAGTCGTATTTCGGCTATTAGCGAAGAAATGTATTCCCGGCAATTCTCTCACAAAATTATTAAGACAGATAATTTGTTGTTACGTAGTTATGCCGGTTCACCAATTGTATCACTCGATTATATTGAAGTTCAAGTTAGATTACGAGATGTTGAAGTAAAATCCTTGCCTCTTTATATTATTAGAAACGGATCGTGTCCCTTATTAGGAAGAGATTGGTTACGTGCTCTTAAAGTAACACAAATTAATCTTTATAAGATAACCGATGATGGATTTGTGAATCGTTTGTGCGCAGAATTTCCGGAGGTATTTACAGATAGGTTAGGGACTTGTAAGCGAGCCATTCGACTACAGCTGACTAATGATGAGCCCGTGTACGTGCGCGCGCGGCCCGTGCCGCTGGCTCTGCGCGCGCGTGTGAGATTAAGTATATAAAATAGATGTATATATATAGTATATGTATAAAGAATGTTGTTATTATTAAAAGTAATTAATTATCAATATCAATGTATTATGTATTTACCGATTAATTATCAATTAATCGATATTACCATGATTGTCAGGTATATTATAGAAATAATTTAACAATTTGTATAGCAATATCAATTTATTCATTTACCACACGGTTCGGAAAAGGGTTGTTTTCTGTGGAGAAGAACCGGCAAGAAACTCCACAGTTACTCTTTTCAAAACATAATTCATTTTCACATAATCAATTCACTAATTATGTACTTTACAATATTACCACAATGTGATTACTATCGTTATAACTTATAGCTTTATTTACTTGTGTATCTACAATTTCATTACTCCATTACATATTATATAAGTAATGTTATTTATAGAATTAATACCAAATGTTCATTAAATTATCACACAATTATCAATTAATAACACTGTCACATTAAAGTAACAAATACAAAATAATTAATTTATATTCAAATACAATAGCAATACGATAGGATTTTTATACCAATTCTACACTTAAAAATATTAATAAAAGTTAGAAACAACACAAGTCACTTAACTTAGGTCCGTTCGGTGTGACTGCTCCAGAGCGACTGTGAGTGAATGTGTCTAGAACGACTGAGCGGCGGCTTTTATACACAGTGTAAACAAGTGACGTCACATCGTACGATTTTAAAACAGATTTGTTAACCTTTGTATTTTAACATTAAGCTATGATTAAATGATATAAAAATACAGTAGATATGTTGAAATTAATTAGTTCAATTACTTATTAGTTTTACGATGACAGAATTAGTAAACAAGCAACGTTATTTTTTAAATAACGTTTAAATATTCTGTTATACAAGACAACAATGAAAGAACAGTTTAAACTCTTATCTTATAAATAGGTTTCGTAATAGTGTTTACAATGTTTTGATAATAAATAGTTAAATTTTGTGTATCACATGTTAAAAAGGTTATAATTATTATAGTGATATTTTAATTTGTGTTCAATTAAAGAAACAAACTTGAGTTAATGTAATAAACCAACTGAAATTATTTGAATAATCCATCACGCGCGTCGAGCGCGAGCTGGCGCGCCTGGAGGCCGACGGCTCCATATACCGCGTCGACTATTCCGACTACGGCACACCGATTGTGCCTGTCGTTAAAAAAAATGGAGATATACGAGTATGTGGGGATTATAAGATTACAATAAATCCTAAGCTCAAACGTGATTATTATCCCTTGCCCCGCATTGATGAATTATTTACAAACTTAAGCGAAGGAGAAAAATGTACTAAAATTGATCTTACCCACGCTTACGAACAGTGTCTATTAACAAAAGAGTCACAAGCTTATACAGCCATCACAACTCACCTCGGAACATATGCCTATCGTCGTACGCCATACGGTCTTGCATGTATTCCGGAGAAATTCCAAAAATTAATTGAAGAAACCTTACGTGGCATCCCTGGTTGTGTGGTTTTTCTTGATGACATATGCATAACGGGTGCTAATGATAAAGAGCACATTAGTAATTTACGAGCGGTACTCGAAACGTTGCGCGACACTGGTTTAACAGTTAAACTAAGTAAATGCAGTTTTTTACAAGAAAGTGTTAAGTATTTAGGTTTTATTATTGATAAAAAGGGATTACGGCCTGACCCTACTAAGCTGGATGCTATTTCCAGCGCACCTAGGCCAGAAGATATAACTCAACTTAAAAGTTTCTTGGGAATGTGTAATTATTATGGCAAGTTTATTAGCAATTTAAGCACGTTACTATATCCGTTACACAATCTATTGAAAAAAGATATTCACTGGAAGTGGGATCACAGTTGTGAGCAGTCGTTTACAGAAGCCAAGCGAGCTCTCCAGCGGGCCTAGACAAAATCCATTTTCTGTAAGCGTTAACGCCAACGGAAAAATTAAATTGTATGGAGTTGACATTTACTAACACGTGACAATCACGTGACATGTGGTTAGCAAATGTCAACTCCATACAATTTAATTTTTCCGTTGGCGTTAACGCTTACAGAAAATGGATTTTGTCTAGGCCCGCTGGGCGAGCGAGTGCTAGCACACTACGAAGAGGGGCGACCGCTCGTGCTCGTGGTCGACAGTAGTGCGTATGGGCTAGGCGCAGTGCTAGCGCATCGCTATTCCGATGGAAGCGAGCGCCCAGTTAGCTGTGTGTCCCGCACTCTAAACGCGGCCGAGCAGAATTATAGTCAACTAGATAAAGAGGCGCTTGCCATTTTGTTTGGTGTAACAAAGCACCATCAATACTTGTTCGGTAGAAGTTTTATATTACGCACGGACCATCAGCCGTTGACGCACATATTTGGTGCTAAGGGTGGCATTCCACAGACCGCTGCCAGTCGGTTACAGCGGTGGGCGGCGCGCTTGGCCGCATACGACTACACGATACAGTTCGTTCGCTCGGCGGACAATGAGCGGCCGCCGGTGCGTTATCAAGGTTACCATTGCCTCAGGAGGGTCGCTTGGTGAAGGCAGTAAACTATATTAACTTGATAGAGGAATCTTTTCCTATTAGTTTTAAGGATGTTGCTAGGGAGACTGAAAAAGATTCGTTGTTATGCAAAATAAAGGGTTTTGTTAATTTTGGTTGGCCGTTGACAGTGAACGATACCGAAAAACCGTATTTTGTAAGGAAACAGGATTTATCTGAAGAATTAGGATGTCTTATCTATAAATATAGAATCATAATACCGAGTTCATTACAAAAAAAACTTTTAGATGAAATTCATGGAGGTCATTTGGGCATGAATAAAATGAAGAATTTGTCACGAAATTATGTGTATTGGCCCAATTTAGATAAGGACATAGAGGCCGTGTGTCGTGCATGCGGCGCGTGCCGCTCAGTGCGCGACGCGCCGCCGCACGCGCCGCTGCACCCGTGGGAGTTCCCGCTGCATCCCTGGCAGCGCGTGCATGCGGACTTCGCGGATTGTGGGGGAACACGATATTTAATCATGGTAGACGCTAACTCGAAATGGATAGAAGCCATTGCTATGCGAAAAACGGACGCGCAGGCGACTATCGCGGTAATGCGAAGTATTTTTGCTCGGTTCGGGTTACCGTCACTACTCGTCACTGACAACGGTCCTCCAATCTTCTCGCAGGAATTTAAAACATTTTGTCTTAAAAATTGTATGAAACATGTAACCTCAGCTCCTTACAGACCGCAGGGAAACGGGGCTGCAGAAAATGCGGTAAAAACCGTTAAGAAAGCGATAAAACATGCTTTGTACGAGGGCGAGGACGTCGCCACGGCTTTAAATAAATTTTTATTTCAATATCGAAATTGCCAACATGCTACTACGGGAGTGTCTCCTGCGATAGCGTTGCAAGAGCGTAGGCTCCGCGGGCGGCTCAACGCGCTGCGGCTAGACGTGTCGTGTGTCGTGCGCGCCGCCCAGGAGCGGCAAGTGGCCGCTGCGGGCGGTACGCCGCGCGTGCTGGCGCCTGCTGATGCAGTGCTGGCCCGCGACTACAGCGCGAGGGGGGATAAATGTGTATCAGGTACCATAGTCGAAAAAACTGGACCGGTCTCGTACAAGGTGGACGGTGGACGCGGAGACGGTTGGCGAAGACATGTTGACCAAATCATGCCCTTACACAACAAAAATCGACATTCATTATCCCGTACTAGCATAGTTTCTGGGGGTAAAGATATATCATCAGAGCAGGAGGTCCCTTCGGTCCGTGAGGAGACTGAGGACACATTTGAGGACGCGTCTGATGGTATTGGTGAGAGGTCACAATCCACTGGGTCTGAATCGGCTTCGGAGCCGGGAGCATCACCGCCACCACCAGGTGCGTCTGCCCGCGCTCTGCGAGCATATAATCGGGCTCGACAGGGACTCTCAAATTGATAATCTTTATTGTAATTGTTAGATATAAGAAAAGCTAATGCTTTAACTTAAGGGGGAGAAATGTACCGTTGGTTTAGGTTATATCGGGTAATATCTGTATGGTGGTGGGTAGTTCGTTATACTTATTGAATAAACCGGGTTTGCTGCTAACTCTCGCCTTTCATTGACGCTGCACTATTGAGGAACCTTTATGCAACCGTTGTGCAGGTTAAATAGAACTTTAGGCTGCATAAAATGCCGCCAGTTATGCTGTGCGGCAGTCCTTTAAAAAGAGTTGATAAATTTAAATATTTGGGTCACTGGGTCTCAGAAGATATGAAGGATACCACAGATGTGGAGCGGGAACGTAGGTCGCTGGCTGTTCGATGTGGGATGTTGGCCCACAGGTTTGCACGTTGTACAGCTCAAGTCAAGGTGACGCTTTTTAAAGCATACTGCCAATCCTTTTACACGTGCAGCCTGTGGGTAGACTTCACGCAGAGGGCATATAGTGACCTGCGCGTCTAATATAACAACACGTTCCGGGCGATGTTGGGGCTGCCGCGATTATGTAGTGCGTCCGGTTAGTTTGCTGACGCGAATGTGGATGGTTTTGCGGCCATCATACGTAAGAGATGTAGTTCTTTACAGCGCCGCGTACGCGCCAGCCCCAACACCATTCTGAGAACGTTAGCTGATAGGTGGGACTCTCCGATCTTGAGGCGATGGATACGACTGCATGCAGTCAAATAAACATACCATACCCCAGGTTCGGCGTGTCCCACGTAGCTTAGGTTTTTTTAAACTTTATTTTAGATACTAGCTTTTGCCCGCGACTTCGTCCGCGTGGAATAGTTACTTTGGGCTAACGTTAAATTTAACCCCGATTTTGAAGCATTTTTCATTGGCGCTCCGCTCCTATTGGCCTTAGCGTAATGATATACTTATAGCCTATAGCCTTTCTCTATAAATTGACTACTTATTTAATTAAAAAATAATTTTTCAATTCGAACCAGTAGTTCCTGAGATTAGCGCGTTCAAACAAACAAACTCTTCAGCCTTATATTATTAAGTATAGATAGCTGTTGCCCGCGACTTCGTCCGCGTTTCCGTCGTTTTTCGTAAAAAAAAAGTAGCCTATGTCCTTCCTCACGGTTCAGTGATTTTGATGTAACAGACAGATTAACTTTCGTAATTTAGTAGGGACATATAATATATCAATCTATGTATACTGTTGAAAAATATCACAATACGGAACCGCACAATATTATTGTTAATAGCTGTGCCCGCGACTCCGTCAGCGTAAGTTAATGTATTGGTAATATTGTTTTGATCACGTTCACATGAGGCTTAAGTACCTATAGAACGAAATTTTATATCTTCGGCTGCGAGACGCGTCGAGCGCGGCGACCGATTCTCAAAAATAATCCTTATAGCATGATTCAGTATTCACGCGCGATGGCTTATTATTAGCGTATTTCATGTATAACTCGGTGTTTCTCTACCGATTTATATGATTATTTTTTATGGAATAGTTAATAATGTTAACTTTTTCAATTAGGGGTGACTGAGAGTGTTATAAACGTAAGAGTAGACAAATATTATAATCAGAAAGCTTCGAACTGCTAAGCTATCGGGAGTTACACGTGTTATTGTTAGTCAACCATAAAAGATAGACATATGCTGTCGTGGGATATTTTTTATATAATTTTAAGGAGAATATTTCCGTCATGAAATGATTTCAGTGTAGCTTTAACCATTAAGAGCGCGCCTAAAGCCAGCAAAATTTTAGAATTCACCCGCACTGTCCTACCCGCTCCTCACATCGAATACGATCGCGCGTGTACCTACGCGCTCGCTCGACGCGTATCTTCTGTAGTAAGTATACGTATAATATTCAGATGAAACAACTGTATTCAAAGTATGACTGCGTTATACAATATTACGAAATGTTATTATGTGTACGCGAATAATACGTAAATAGTAAGTTAGTAGGAGGTGACTATACCACTGATACTGAACACGAATCAATATAAAATCAATACCAAAAGGTAATATTATATTATGTATAATATAATATTATTTTGGCGCGTGATTTTGGTGTGGCGTAAATAATGGATAACTCTGAAACTGTCGATTGGCCAGATAATATCTATCATTTACCCCACTTATATCGTCATATGCCCATGGATGACCAAATTATTGATATTTTTAATATTTTAAATAAAAATCGTACTTACTCTTACAAAATTAGGTACCATTTCTAAAATTGGTGATATTTTTTTCATTTTGTTTTTTTTTTTATATCAGTCCTGAATATTTGTATTATCAGATCAGTATCAAGATTTTTTATTACATTCTAAATCAATATTGCAAAAAATAGTTATTCTTAAATTTTAACATTTTTTTCTACGGAATTACGCAATTTTGGGCCCCTGTATCTATAGTTGCAAAACTTCTGAAAAATTCGGAATAATTCCGGAATACTTCTGGGAAAGTTTCTTTAAATCAGAATTATTCAAAATGAATTTAAATAAAGCCCTCTGTGCGCCGGCCGCTGCCGCCGCGCTGCTATGGCGGTGCGGGGTGCGGTAAGAGGAGAGATGCTCCCCGGAGAAGTTTTCCCCCCGCGAGAAAGATTCGTACCCCGCAATCGAATGTTTCCGAATATTTCGCCCGAATAATTCAATCGAAATTAACGTGTTTGTTTGTTGTATGGTGGGTGGGTTAATTATTGTTCAGTGCGAGACTACGTACGATACAAGAGTAAAATATAAATGTTTATATATACTAATATTATAAAGCGGAAAAGTTTGTTTGTTTGTTTGCTTGAACGCGCTAATCTTCGAAAGTACTGGGTGGATTTGGATGAAATTGGGTATGGAAATAGCTTGAAGCTTGAGGAAGGTTATAGGCTACTTTTTACGCGACTGCAAAAAAGGAGAGTTATGTTTTTACCGTGATAGAATCCACGGGAGCGAAGCCCCGCGTGAGTACTAGTTTTATTATAAATGGGATTGATTAAGTATATGTTGATATTTTTATAGGTAGATATGTTAGCCTGCGATTAACAGGATTTTTATTCTTTTGTTTCTAGGTAGGTACTCTACTTATTTCGAAATTGAATGCTATTTTTATAAATGTCAGTAGTTGAATAAAAAACCAGGCCTAGCATATTTTATTTGTTTTTTGAAAAAGGGTTACCTATGTTTTTGGTTAGTTTGTATGTAGCTCTGTACGCATCGCGAGTATTCGCGAGTCGCATAGGTAGGTATTAATCATTACCTACCTACTTAACGCGTTTAATAGCCCAGCCAATAAAAACAATTAAAGGCAAACCTTGCAAGCAAACACGTTTTGATGCGGTTTTCAGAAAAGTATTTGTTATACTTAGGTAGGAGCAGGTTTTGGTATATTAACCGACTTCAAAGGTCGATTTTCCTGGTTTCTTTTGGCAGTTGAAATATTCCCAAAGTTTCGGAATATTTCGGAATACTTCCGAAGTATACGACGGGAATGATTCGGAATTATTCCCGCCAGACTATATCGAAAAAAAATGTACTACACTGCGGTGGCTCATTATTTTAGACTAGCTTTTGCCCGCGACTTCGTCCGCGTGGAATAGTTACTTTGGGCTAACGTTAAATTTAAGCCCGATTTTGAAGCATTCTTCATTGGTGCTCCGCTCCTATTGGCCTTAGCGTAATGATATATATAGCCTATAGCCTTTCTCTATAAATTGAGTATTTAATTAAAAATATTTTTTTCAATTCGAACCAGTAGTTCCTGAGATTATCGCGTTCAAACAAACAAACAAACTCTTCAGCCTTATATATTAGCATAGATAGCTGTTGCCCGCGACTTCGTCCACGTTTCCGTCGTTTTTCGTAAAAAAAGTAGCCTATGTCCTTCCTCACGGTTCAGTGATTTAGATGTAACACACAGATTAACTTTCGTAATTTAGTAGGGAAATATAATATGTCAATCTATAATACTGTTGAAAAATATATTTCATGTACAGAATTGACCTCTCTACAGATTTATTATAAGTATAGATAATTGCCTATTTAATGCAAATTCTAAAATGGTATAATAATAACCAGTATCTTGATAAAGTACAAAGTTATTGCTGTTCGAATCTTAAAGGAGAATTTTTATACAAATTTGATTTCAAAATTAAATTACTTTAACACTGCTGTAACTAATTTTAGACTCAAAGAGAATGAGAATTTCCTTAAAATTTGATCACTATGGGTTTGTTGACACCATAAAAGACATTAGTAATTAAACAAATTTATTGAAAAAGAAAATATACAAGATGTTCGAAGTGGGCTCCTTCAGCTGCTATACACGCTGTACACCTTCTTATGAAGGACCGTCTCAATCGGCGCGCAAATCCTGCCGACGATATTTCGTCAGCAGCCGAACGTATGCGTTGTCGCAGCTGTTCAACTGAAGTGATTTCTTCTTTATAAACTACCTCCTTTAAACAGCCCCAGTAAAAAAGTCCAATGGGTTTAAATCTGGCGAGCGAGGTGGCCACATTCTGAAAATAAAATATTATTTCAAAACAAATTCCTTGTTATACAATCACGTCCACAATAAATTGATCTACAAAAATAGGGTTTAAATACCTAATGGGCATACTTAAATAGGTTCGTAATCGATATAAATATATTTCATCGAACAAACACGGATACCAACTAAAAGCTTGTGTTTATTTTGCATATACTATTCTGCCCGCGTTACCTACGACCAGGGTTGGGCAGTATTTGAATTACTTGTAATTAAAATACGTAATTGAAATACAAATACGTATTTGGTATTTGTATTTCAATTACTTCTTTGAAATGTAATTTGTAATTCGTATTTCAAATACCTGACGCCGAGGTATTTTGTAATTTGTATTTCAAATACTTGAGACTTCAAAATACATTTTAACATTAAAATACATTTAACCTTCATTCATTTAGCGATCGTGAGCGTGAGTGCGAGGCGAGACCTCGATGGTAAAGCAGCAACAAAACGCAAAAAAATCATTTTCAGATTAATGCAACTTTGCTGGAATGTGTAAATTGTCTATTATCTTTCAACCGCTTTAATGGGTCACATACTTATGATAAGATTGCTGAAATGTTTTTTGTCTTCTTTCAAATTAGTATCAACTACTACAGATAATGGGTCAAATTTTGTGAAGGCTTTCCGAGAATTTGGTTTTACTAATTATGTGCCTGCTTTTTCTGACGATGATGTTGAAGGTAATAAAATATTATTTTGATCATACCATTTATACCTAAATTCTATATTACATATAATATTATACAGAAAGTTTATCAATATCATAGTTTCATATTGTTACGAGCTGGGGTTCGGGATAAAAATAATTAAAGCCAATTAAACCAAGATTAACACTTTAATTAATTAAACACAAAATAAAAATTTAACACAAATATTTGCACCACAACACTTGTCACTTAATACTTAAATCGCACTGAAATTCACTAGTAAAGCTTCG